>VWZZ01004300.1:120541-139669 GCA_013399095.1 Psophia crepitans | reverse complement strand
CTGCAGCACTAGCTGGAGTTCACAGCTGTCCAGGCACTGCCGCGTTCGGCGCTGAATGCTGGCGGGCGAAGCGTTTCCAGAGCAGCTGGGTACGCACTAGATTAGGCATTTTTGGTTTTCTGAGGCTTTCCAGTAACTAAGCAATACAGCTTGCTTGCAGGACCCTTGAGCCAGAGTTTAGCAGGCATGCTACCTCTGTCGCTCTCTAGGAGACAGAAAACTCAAGCCCTGCTGTATTTTTAGGGTTTTTCTACCTAGAGAGTTTGCGTCTCAGCTGCCAAAAAGACGGCAATCTGAGCACCCGCTGAGGTCACTGCCTAGATATACCCTTGAGCAATTAGCGTGACGTCTAGTAGATCTAGAGACCACCAGTAGCTTAGGCTCAGACCACTGCTGGCTTGCTTTAGATAAACTTTTCACTGTAGAAAACCTCTTCACAAGAGGGGAAGGGAGACAGCATGAGCAGAAAGCCTTTCCACCAGTCGTAAACAGAAACAGGTATGTACTAGCATAAATTGCAATATGGGGCGAGAAAAATAAATAAGTCATGCCTCACTTTTCTAATGAAATGGCATTAAAATCTACGAGTCTGGGCACTGCACATCTACGGTTACAAAGCTGCAGCTGATTTATATTGAGTCAAGTGCAAGCTAAAATCGGGTCTGGCTTTCTAGATTACCTTTGGGTGAAAATGAACATATTTGCTTTAGCGATGCACTCGGGTTGCTTGACAGGCCCACAGATTTGTACGACACCAGCTGCTTCCATATCAAATGCTGTCCAGAAAGTTAAAGTTAGACCGATCAGGTTTCCTGGAGGGGTTTCGGCTGCACAGCCCACTGTCAGCCCGCGCGTGGGCTCCCCAGCAATGAAGGGTCCACTGCTCGGCACAAACCAGGCACGCGGTACTTCGTGGAAGCCCAGATGCCATTGCTTTTCATTTAAGCTAACCTTTTCTCCTCCTCGGACACAGGGTATGGCACCGTCGTAAGGCATTTGTGAGAGCTTAGATAGTCCAGTCTTGATGCTTCCTAGAGACAGAAAATAACTGTTAGACCAGGCGTTCATTTGTTTTCCATTCCAGAAATATCTGTGCAACTTATTTTATGCAACACTTTTTGCCAGCTCAATTTCCTACGAAGTAGCCTGGGGTTTGTCACATTATTGCCCTATAGGAAGCTTCCTTTGACTCTACAGTGATGGCTTAATTAAGGCAACATTAATAATGACACTTTAGGGAATTAGCACTTTTAACTGCTTCATAGTCTACACCTTAGTTCTACAAACACGCCTCTAAACCAGAGTGTTTAGAATAGAATAGAATAGAATAGAATCATTAAGGTTGGAAGTGACCTCAAGGATCATCTAGTCCAACCATCCCCCCACCACCTATTACCCACTAAACCACGTCCCTAAGTACCACATCTAACCTTTCCTTAAACACCCTCAGGGATGGTGACTTCACCACCTTCCTGGGCAACCCGTTCCAATGCCCGACCACCCTTTCAGAGAAGAATTTTCTCCTCATCTCCAACCTGAACCTTTCCCCTTGTCCTGTCACTAGTTATCTGCGAGAAGAGGCCAACCCCCAGCTCACCACAACTCCCTTTCAGGTAGTTGGGGAGTTGCGACAATGTTTAGCGACATTCTGATTCTTTGCACGCGTGATTTACGCTCCGTGTAGAAGTTCTGAGGCTGGAATAGCTTTTCACCGTGTTTTGCAGTGCAACAGGTAGGTCCATGTTCTGAGCTTCGTGGCGATGCTGCAGCACGTGCAATGGGATGACAGCACCCTGACCGCTGCCGGCCATCCAGCCTTGGTTATATGATGCACTCTGGTCCCAGCAGCTTGGGGTAATTCCCGTGAGCCCCGCTGGCAGAACCAGAGCTGTTGGTATAGACTCAGATTCTTGTTTACAGGCCAACAGCTGCCCCAGCTTCTCTGGTGAAGAGATCAGAGATAGGGACGGAGAGAAGTATTTGAGAGACCTCAGCTCTGCCCCGCTGCCCAGCAGCCCTCCAGCCTCTACAAGAGCCACGCAAGGCCAAAACGAATGAAAAATCCCCTCCTCGTGTTGGCATCCGTGCCAGCTGCATCCCCCTGCTCCCTCAGTGCTACCCTCGGACCACACAGCACTAACACCCTACTCCAGCATCACTTTAAAATAAGTCACTTGAGATAACTCTTCTGCTCCGGTGGCAGCAGAGGGAAGAGCCCTGCCCCAGGGTGAGCAGGAGGTGGCCAAAGACCCCGTCCTCCGGATTCTCTCCTCCCAGGCCTGCCCACCCCACTGCATTGCAGGCAGTGGTGCGGAGGGGGCTGGTTTTGGTAATTTCTGACCACCAGCGGCTGGTCCTGTGGTTCACAGGCCCACCACAAACCCCACAGCTCCTGGGGGAACCACACAGGGCTGGCGTGCTGCCTCGGGGAAGGCGCCTCTGGTCAGATCCTCGCACCACCCACGCGGGGACACGGGGACGGCTCTCCCCAGCAGTTCAGACAGACACTCCTCTGTCAGGAGGCGACCAAGCTAAAAATATCTCCGGGCATGTCAGTGAAACCGGAGACAAGAGAGCTTTAAATAACACTCCCCTCAAGCAAAGAGTCTCCAGGGGGATCCTGGGTTTCTTGTTTAATTGTACAAGTTCCAATCTCGCCCACTGACTGCTCCACTCGTGGAAGTGCTGGCACTGCCCATCCCAGGCACCAGTGGCTTGGCACGCTGGAGTGGGGGCAGGCCCCAGCAGTGGCTCCGTGTTAATGTGTGCCCAGCGTGAGCGGTGCTGGTGGAGCTGAACAAGGACAAGGTTTTTGGGCCAGAATTCACTGTGTGCACAGATGCGAGGTGATAAAGGGCAGCGATGGGCAGCCTGGAGGGTTATGTGTTGCTATTCCTGTGCACGGGCTGCCCTGCCTGGACCACAGCCTGGAAGCAGCTCGCATGGAACTACGGCTCAGACAAGGTGCGTGAAACTCTGTCGTTCACCTCCATTTTCACTGCAGCCTTCTCCACTGCACAGCAGGAGCACGGGCAGCTCAGGGGCCTCACGCGCAGCGGGACAAGAGGGCAGGCAGGTTCAGGAGCTTTGGTCCATCTCTGGATCCGCCAGCTTTGATGACCTCAGGCTTATATGGCAGCAGCATCGGAGCACCAGTCAGGATATGCTGTGGGGTAACCACCCCTGAGAGACACCTGTGACAGGAGGTGACAGAAGCTACAGCAGGCACATGCTGCTCTGCATAACACTTTGGAGAAAAATATTATGCAGACTGCAAAAGCTCCCCCCTTCTGAGTGCAACTTAGCTACTGCTGTCAGTCTATAGACATCCCATCGGAATGTGTTCCCACCTGAGGATATGCTTTCTCTCTACTCCTGTTCAAAACAGTTCAAGTCAGCTAAGTAAAAGCATGAGGCTCCGGGACACAAAAGGCTCTTTTTCCATTTTGGTAATTACTAGTATAGCAAAGACATCCCACACTATTCTGGATGCTACAGCAGTCCAATTCATACAGCTCTGTTCACAAAAATTCCTTCCTCACACAGAAGGAGGGACACACGTAACAGGTCTGGTTTGGGGACAGCGGAGGGCACAACATGCTGCCTTCTGCAGAAAGTGCAAATGTAACCGTACAGCCGACGGCAGAAGCAGCCAGTCATCGCTGGAGCACTGGTTGGCAACGCCTGAGTCACACACTGTGGCAGGCACTGACCACACAATTCCCAGCTTCTCCTAAACCTGCTGAAATGACATACCCACCTCCAGGGAAGGCGTGTGCCCCACATGAAGTATGGCTAGACTGCTCTCTCTTCCTTGGCCCCGTTAACTTAATCCTCCTCATGACTCACCGGAGAGTCATCATCCTATCCTAGGGTGGAGAGGTTAACCTGCTTGCTGGCTGAATAGCACACTAATATTTTCTGTTTCAAAAAAACAAAGGCCATGGGTTGTCTTATGTATTAGGGCTGAGGCTTTGCTTCACTATTCCCTGCAGGTATCCATGGGGGAATGGGGAAAGCATCCTCCAGCAGCCAGCAGGGAAAGGGAGACCCGGCATTTGACTCATCCCCTCCTCAGGCACGGCCGGGCTCACGCAGGCAGGAGCAGCCGCTGACTCCTGGCGCTGAGTGGCTGGCTACCAGGAGGGAGCCGAGCCACCGGTTTGCACACAGATCTGTACCAGACTGGAGCAGCTCAGCACCGCCCCAGTGCATCGGCTCTCCATCCAAGCACTGACAACACAGGGTGCTTAGAAAGCCGTAACCCGTGAGAGACTGAGCCTGTGGTGTTTCCCCAGAGCTTTCAGGAAATGTTTCTCACTTTGTTACCCTACAGCACCCTACCTGCCAAAATAGCAGTGTCCAGGTTCTTCAAATAACATTCTTTCCACAGCACTGAGCACTTGCCCTTAGCATCCACAAAAGAGACCCCCGACCCCCACCAGACGCAGCCCCTGGGACGCGCCTGTGCCGTCCGAATGCCAAAGGGCAGCAGCGAGCAGGCGGCTGCACCAGGATGCCCAGGGACTCCACAAGTACTACTGCCTTTACTCACATCTGCGCATACACCGCAGGTTACAGCCAGGGGCACCAGAGTCTTCACGCACTACACTCCCCAGGGTCTGCAGTCTTCATGTGTCAGCCAGTCTGGGCTCAAAATCCTGCCACGTTCCTGTAATGCTCTGGCATGAGAAGAAGTGAGGCAGGGTTGGGGGTTTTTATAGGGAAGAAAGGAAGTAAATGAACAAGATCTCTGTTTGACACAAATCTACTTACTTTAACAAGTTCGGAGCCTCATGATTTCGAGTGGAAGCTTAGCATCTCTTAAAATAAGCTCAAGGTGCCTTTTAATGTCGGTGCTTAAAAAAGGATTTAGTCACTTGGTTCTAGGAACTCCAGTTTGACTCAAGTGTCCATATCTGTCGGCAGTTCAGCTGTTACCCAAATAAGGGGAGGGAAAGCCAGGATTTTCCAGCCCTGACAAACAGCTGTACTCAGAAGAGGCATGTAATATGAGGGATAAAATTAAATGGTGTTCCCAGATGCTGGATGAACAGGCGGGCTCTCACAGCGGGTCCCACAGGGCTGCACGGAGTGCACCCCGCTAGGCGGCCCCCGAGCCACGCTGGGAGGGACCTCTGCTCTCCTCCGAGGGCTGCACGGGGACCTTCCATGCAATCAAAAGGTGACTTGAACTGAGAGATATTGAGGCCCCACCTCTTCATGCTGCACTCGGAGCGGGATGTGTACCAGGAGGAATGACTCCCCGAGGACATGCACCTCTGCACACTGCCCACGGACACCAACACCCCACGGACTTCACGGCCGTGTGGGACACACAGAGGACGCGTTTGCAAATGCTCACCGTCTCACCAGGGACATAACCAATTCCCAAATTAAATTTCCTACATTAAGGCCCAAAACGGCATCACATTCAGATTGCTGATATTCTTTTCCTCGCCATAGTCTGCTCTGTACAACGGACACACTCATCTTAGCAAAGACTTCCAAGCACGGAGCGTGGCACACACATTTCAGCAGCTGCACTGTTCTCCGTGATTGAAATTCTTTGCTAACCCCAGAGGGAGCCTGTCCTTGAAAGCCAGCGCACCTTTCCGCCCTTCCTGAGCAGCACCTACGGAAACGCCCACAGGAGTGCCACACACAGTTCTTGAGATGCAAATCTACTATCCTGCTTGCTTGGTGGGAGGCATTAAAAACGTAACGCACCGAAAACGAGCCTTTGAAACAGTGCGCTTTGGTGCCACACGTTCTGAAAATATGCCACAAAAAGTTGGTCTTTGAAAGGTACTCAGTGCTCAGCTGCATTTCCGCAGTTCCGAAAGGCTCTCAGCAAGCTTCGAATCCAATCGGGATTCTGCAGTTTCTGTACGGGCCTTCTCAATGGCTTCACAATAACCTCTTCTAGCTGTTTGCTTATTTTCAGAATATCTTAGCTGACGCAAACCTGCCCCTCTCCCCACTCGAAAAGCAGCCGTTTTAAGAAATCGTTCCACAGTTGGAAACTGTCACAAATTTCCCTGCAATGCAGCCAGTCCGGATCTTTGGTGCATGGGAAGAGAAACAAATAGGATCACTCTTTTCTCACTTCCTACAGAAGTCTTGTTATTCACCCCCCAGGAGCAACAGAGAAGCCACTTTCAAATCACATATTCACGTCACCAAATAACTCACTACCGAGGCGGTGACAGTTTCCCCGTTTAGCCGTACGGCACAGAAGAAACAGCTCCAGACGGAGTGTCCTCCATCCCGCTGCCTTATGGAAAGCCTCACTCTTTGCAGCCCTATGTTCATATCACTGGTACGCCATGCAGCGTGGTGCCACAAGATATCCAAGTGTCTAGCAGACACTCCCAAAGCTTGAAGACCTCTATGAAAATGAGTAACACCACCAGGTACAGGCAGATGGTTTGCAAAACGCAACCCTTCCAAACTGACTGAAGGTTGTTATCCTCCCTATCTATTACAGCCTGTTTTCTAAACAAAAGACATGCTCATACATTAACATGATGATGCAGTCTAGGTCCACCTTACTCTTAACTGTAGATTTTAAAATACACCCCTTCCCCCCCACATGCACTCTTTACACAGCAGTGTATTTCAGATCCAGCAGATGATCATTCTGTTTCTAAAACAGATTTAATGGGTTTTCCATGATCTAAACACCTGGCAAAAGGGCTCCAAGCAGCTTTAATACTTTCCTAACCCTGTGTTAAATTTGTCCCAGTGTTGCATATAGCATAATTCTGCAGCCATGTCAACTATTCAGGTAATGCTAGAATGTCGTCATTACGGTTTGTGTCAACAGTGTGATCTGTATGTACCTTGTAATCATTCTGGTGTTGGGTTGCAAAGGTCCTTGGACTCTTCATTTGGCTGAGTCTAATTCTGTCCTCTTCACAAAGATCTAGAGTTACACTAAGTAAAGGCTGACATTTACATGAGACACTAGGACTGCTGAAATGACTCACCAAGGTAAAACCTTGACTACATATTCTTTCAAGGGCGCAAGCTGCACAGTGCCGACATTTCCGCTGACCTGCTGTGGAAAGCCTCTGTGCTTAGCGAGGCAAATACGGAGAGGGGCACGTCACATGTGGGGCTCAGCATGATGCAGGAATGGGACCTCAGAGTCTGAAAACAGACAGTTAAAGTTAAATAGAGCATCACTCATAACGTAAAGAAAAGGAGACGCATCACAGGGAAGACACTATCTCAGAGTGACCTTCCAGTGTTTTCCTGGAAGCTGAACAAGCTCCTCTCATTTTTACTGCTGTGTTGGACAGCCACACACACAGCCTCAAACACAAGACAGCTTTGCACTAGCACAGAAGCCCATCATTTTAACCACATGAAACCAATTAGTAGTAGCAGGGCTGGTCAACATTGCAGCCAGAGTCCAAAAACTCTCACTACATTTACTATCTGAATTCACTCTGCCCTTTAAAGCAGGACCAGCCACCACGTTCAGCACACCCAAAAGTCTCCTGGTTTACAAAATGTCCTGAGCCCTAGTGTCATTAGGTCTCAGTCAAAACCACAAAATTCAGAGTAAACCAGTGACTGTTCAGGTGATGAAGTTTATAAGCCTCTCATCTCTTCCCATGCACTCTCCTTTATCCAAATCCGGTATTAACAGTGGAAGCATCCAACAGATTCATGAGAAGCAATCTGTGAAATGGAAGGACCACAGAACAGGAGATGAGAACAGAGCATCTAACATAAACAACGCATGAGAAGGATGAGTTTGCCTACAAACCAGGGTGCTGCAAGCAATGCGGATTTCAAGGATAGCTTCCACTTTAAACAGGGGACATCTACAGCAGCCAAGCACAGACTTCCCAACGATGGGGTCTCCTCCCAAATGAATGAGCAGGATCTGCTTTGGCAAGAGATTCGCCCAGACTTCCTCAAGCGCTGGCAGCTGCAGCATCACATATATAGCTGCCGGTATTTACTGCGTGAACACTGACTGATTGGCACATCACACGGCGTCAGACCAGTTTCACTTGAAACTTTGACAGCCATCATCTTTGGCCATGGTCTCTGCCATCTCAGACCAACCACTCTCGCAGATCTTGCGTCTCGCTCCAGATAAGGCGTGTCCAACCCTTCTGAGCAAGCTTCCTGGAGTGCCTCACTGTGCTTGATGTTAAACCCCAGCCTGCCACAGTCCCACCTCTCACCACTCCACTTACTCTTGCTAGGGGGCATGTCTGTGCCTTCTGTTTCTGTTCATGTCTGCCCAATTCCAGACTGATTGCAGACTTGGAGATTGAGTGGAACAACCAAGAGCGATGGCATTTCTATAGGAGAATGAAGTCTTTTGTTGTACAGGAAAAGGGGGGCACAGATTCTCCAACGCAGTTTTGTTAATGCATTTTCAGCTGTGATCAGGTGATCTTTGAAGAAGGTATGTCAGCCCAGGAACTCCTTTCACAACCTGATTTTTCACTGCCCTTTTCCTTTGGGAGAAAATCAGAAAAAAAAGAAATCAGACTATTTCACAGGTCCTGAAAACCAACTATACTGACTATTACATGATAGGCTGCAAGGAGGCAATGCAAACAGCACCGCAGGGATCCACGGTGGAGTACAGACAGCATTGGTTTGTGGCAGGAACCCAGAGGAAGTCAAGAGCGTTGGCTTCCCAGGCCCTCCTCCCACATCCACAGGCTTGGGATTATCCAGTAGTCCTTGCATCACGGCACAGCCCTGTTGGTGGCCACATGAGATCAGCTTGGACAGGAGCCATCCTGGAACTGCTTGAGAGATACTTATAACTCAAGTGCCACAGACAGAAATACGAAGGCCATGGGTGGTCCAAGTACACATGTAACGGCTTTGCTGGCTCAGGGCCGAGGGTGACATACTGCAGGTTTGGGTGAGACCTGCAGTGACATGCCCTCATCAGAAGATGTCTGACCGCCTTACAGCAGCCCATTGTCTCACCTGGCTGCCTGCAGTTGTCACGTGGCTGCACCAAATACAGCTAGACTGCAAAACAGCCTTCACTACAATCGGTCATGGCTGTTCTGCAGAGCGACAGAAAGCAGCGGGGAGAGAGAGAGAACAGGTCTCAATTACTTGGACCAAACAGCTCTGCAAAGCCTCTGAAGAGTTCAGATGCATAGCCTGGTTTTATGTGATGAAACGGGTGCTTTTGTAGCCCACTGACCCATTCAAGGTAACTGCATCCTAGTCTGCTGAGGTGCCTCCCTATCTCTGCACCATGCACCTACCTGCGCCTCTACAAATGCGACTCCAAGACAGGGCAACAGTCAGCTACAAGACCCCAGATTTGAAGTTATTCTACCTATTGTGTTACAAATGCTGTCAGTACCAAACAATACCATCTGGAACTGGGAGCATCAAGTGTAGGATCCAGACCTGAAGAAACGCATAGGTTTGTCTGACCTAGAGCACTGTTGGGGTCCACAGAAACAACTGTTACCTTAAGGAGAGACCTCTTACCTGCCAAGTCACAATGACTCGCGTCTGGTTCTTAGGAGGCTGCAAACACAAAGCAGAACAGCCACAAAGGCGAGGAGCTCACAAGGGGACAGTTACAGTGGCCTTAGCAACTGATCACGAAACAACAAACAGCAGCTTTGTAACCATCTGCCATGACCAGACACAAACACAGGACTTGGCAGTGCGTGACAACACCAGCTACCAGATAAACGTAGAATAAGACTCTGAATTTGATGCCGCAGGTGTTAAGAGTGGGAGAGGGTGAACGGCTGGCTTAATGGATGGGGAAGAGAAATCCCAGGGCACCCTTTAGCAAGTCAGCCACTGAGGAGTATTGCATCACACCAGACAGGTCGGCAGAGGACATATATTGCTCCTACAGCCAGCAGGAAGTCAATTCAGTTATTTCCATGACTCGTCCTTGCTGACAAACCGGGTTCAATTCCTTCCCCGCCGCTGTAGCTCAAGGCAGGAGCACTGTCTCCACACCTCACTGCTGGCTCGCAGTCCGGAGCCACACTTCTAACGTTCGATCCAGAAGCAGAGTGCGTGACGACAGCACTGCTGATGCTGCTGCAAGTTATTTATCAAGACCGGCATTTTTACTGATGCAATGGTGCAGATGAGAAACTGCAACAGGAGACCGTTAGCCTGCAGTACTCCACCAAGGAAAATCTCTCTTGCCATAGTAAAAGGCAAAGAAAGATGAAACCTGTAAACCCTTTATTAATGAGCTACCAGTAGGCTACAGTCCTTCCGTGAGAAGGCTCTGGTAGCTGCTTTATGAGGTACCACTTTCACTTTAGCTAAAGTAACAAGGGTTCTCTTTAGACTATTTCATCCAAATGCAGAAAAACCCTAACTTCACCATGCAGCCAGGTTTCACAGGTGACCTGGGTCTTTTACAGAGGTCCATATCAACAACCTTGGTTAAATGTCTCCATGCTCTGGAGGTGACCTGTGCCTACTCTCAAATACTAAGGATGCTTCTATTTTCTCTGGCACTTGCTTTCCAACCAGCACATGCGCAGTTCATCAAACAGCCATTGCTGGCTTGTAAGGAAAAGGAGAAACTTCTAAACTCACACTGATTTATGTTTGTTTCTCCAGGTTCACAGGGTAAATCTGAAGGTTAAGCCTCCTTGCAGCTCTCAGCATCCTGGCAGGGCCAGAGGAATGTCACAGTAAGTGCAAACATTGTTGGGTCAAGTATATTCAGCCTCCTAAACTCTCTGTCTCTATCCTGCCCTGTTTGGTTTTCTCCTCACACTAGAAAAAAGTGGAAAGCCACCGGTCAGTGTTTGCCAACCACTGGTTCCTCAGCCAGTGAAGTCTCTAGCAGCCATTGAGTTCACCAGAGCTACACCACTTTAGTTCAGCCATAATCTATTGGCCCTCAAAGAGTAGGTTACACATTTTTTAAATTATTGTTTATAGTATTATAGAAATATTTTGTAAGGATCAGCTCAAGCACATCTTCAGCAAGCAACTAGGAGGCAAGGGTCATCACAAATATCACAATCTGGACCCTAAGCTCAGGAAAAGGGCTTTCTGGCTTGGAACACTTCCTAGCCAGAATTCCTCAGAGAATTGATGGAGCAGGTGACAGGGCTGGCAGTGCTCGCGGGGCTGCCATGCAGCTTAGCCATTTGTCAGCCTCCTTCAAGGATTCACTTCAGAACAGGTAGTTGGTTTAGAGCACATACTTGGTCAAGAACTGGGAATATCAGACACCTGAGACACAGACTCACATCTCAACTCAGGCTGGAAGGGAAAGAGGAAATAACTTGGGTTGTTTCAGAGAAAAGACAGATTATAAGAGACACCAGTGCCACAGCAAAACAAACCCAAGCACTTCGCTTGCACATTTATATGCAAAACACATGGTTCAAAAGCCAAGCGAGATGGATTTGAGTGCACATCAACGCCTCACCATGGAACAAGGACATATGTTGCACTGCAAATATTTGATCACCTTAAAACTGCCTTTCTTGCTTAACCAGAGACGTTATGGTAGCCTCTGCATCAGTTGAGCTTTAAAGGAGGATGTCAGGACACCCCACCAAAGTTCCTGCTCATTTCTCTACATTCAGCCTCCCTGTAGTTACCACATACATCACACAAGCCAAGAAGAGCTAGACCTGGGACGGAGTAGGTAGGGTAGGGATCTCTGTAGAAGCAGACAACTATTGCCAAGCAACACTGATCTTTACATAGAGACTACACGATGTGGATGACTAATTGGCTTATAGCTAGAAGACCAGCAAAATTACCAGTTATCAGCTCCTCTTTCCACCAGCTTGGTGTTCCCAGTCCAGGAAAGCATTTCCTGTTGGAGCACTTGAATGGAGACTCTCCACAGGGTATTTATTAGGCTGGTGCATGAACAACACATAAAACACTCTGACATCTTGTTCTGTTTCAAAGTAAAGTGCCAGCAACACAGCTGGGTTTCTGCATATGAGAAAGTCAGCTATAGAAATCACTTTTCTTTGCTATACAGATGCAGAGTCCCACAGCAAGCCTGACCGGGTCTGCCTACGGAAGCACACCTGCATTTACAAAGGTAAAGAGCACAGGCTGTCTGAATGACACAGCTTGTTCTGTTACTACTACCATTAGATTTCAAGTTTTCTTGTTCCTTCAAAAGGTATTTTGAGGCTTGTCTACAAATCAAAAAAGCCAGCATGCTTCATTAATGATGCTATCAAACTAACATCTTAATTGGTGAACAATCCAAACAGACAGAACCACTTATATGAACTCATCTCATTTATTTCCTACAAAAGAGGCTGAAGCAGAAACCTCTCACAGTAACTTCCCTTACTATGTTGTATCCACTGGAATAGATTTTTTTTCATGAATTTGCATCTTTCTTTAAATGCATAAGCAGGCTAAAGCCTTTTAATGAGCACTGGTCTACAGGTGAAAAAACCTCCACTCACAACCCACTGCAAATGCATGTAGTATTAAATCAACTATTGTAAGTAAAACAAAATATGGGCATGAGATCATCCTCTTCGCTGAAGGGCGTATCGTTCTGTAATAATTGCGTCAATGGAGAAATACTTATGTCAGCCATTTAAAAACAATTTTTCCTCCTCTAGGGTCTACAAAACATAAAAGCTACAAAGGGTCAATTAGTGGTATTTGAATGTCGCATTCGTGCTGCACCCACCTTACAGGTCCACTGGTACAGAGAATACGATCAGATAATAGATTCTGCCGATTTCCGAATACTACGAAAAAGTAGGTATTGCTCCGTCTGTTAGATGTACGGTAACTTTACTGGGACAGTGATAAGACAGGAACAAGAACTGCTACAAAAATTAGGAGATCATATGTGTTCATAGAGGCAGAGTTTGGTTCACAAGTACTAAATGACCTGAAGTCACAGACTCTGTACACAGCCCACGCTTCCTCTGGCAGCGCGTGAGGTCGGGCACAATGGGAGGAGATTGCCATGCTGTTAGGTATTAATATAAATAACACGTAATTAATATAAATAACACGTAGTTAATGAAAGAACAACTGAGCCATGGAGGCACTGTCACTGTATATTATAACTACTGATGAACTCGGGAAAAAAATTTGCAGTATAGGCACATTTTAAATAATTTATCATATTCCCAGACGTGAGGTCATAGCTCCAGTGGGCTAAATTCACAGCAACTAACCCCAAAGTCAGTGGAGCTCCTTTCTGTATCACCTCAGGGGAGAGGTGTTTGTGCCATCAGGTCTCCCATCCAAATCTGAGCTTCCCTTGTCTGGATGTTATTTCTCTGGGTGGACAGGAAGGGAGATGGTCCCTTTTGTAACTGGGGTGACAGCTGAGCTGGGAAAGGAGGGGAGGGCAGAAGGGTTTTCTTCCATTCTAGCATTATAACCATTACATTCTTTTCTTTCTTATTTTGAGCAGAAGCTTGCTCATCAGCTGTTCCTGGTAAGTACACTGCGCATTTTTTGTTAGACATCTCATCGGTTAATTACCCCAAGTTTAGTTTATCCCAATTACTCCAAGATAAAACAATAACGTTGAGAGGGCAGGCAGAAGACAGCATTCAGTGCCAGGCCGAGAGCTTTCAAGTTCTTGGTTTTGACACAAGCACCTGAAAGGCCCCGATTTATTTCCCAACACGCTGAGAAAGGCTATCGTCCCTTTTACCTTCAGTCAAGAAAGAGTATCCTGTATGTGAAGGGAAAACATACCAAACGGTCTGACCTGTCCTCTTTTCCAGGGTTTAAACTTGTGCAAGAGAAGACAGAATTTAGCAAAACATTTATGCCTTGTTTCTTTAAAGTTACAGGAAACAAGATCCTTCCTTCACCTCTGTTCCTTCTGAATCCCTTGGATTCCAGTGCCCTTTACATCACTTTTTTTACACATCATTGCTGCCAAGCCCCATCACTAAGTAGCAGTCCTTCTGCAAGCGCCAGTTCCTGCAAGTTAACATTTGGCTTTTACAGTACAACAGCATGCTTGAATTTGTCATTTCAGAGGAAGTCTGTACCCTGGTTATTACAGAAGCTTTTCCAGAAGACTCCGGAATATTTAAATGTGTTGCTGAAAATGAATTTGGATCTGCAGCATCCAGTGCGCGTCTCTCTGTTTCCCCAGGTAAGCACACGGATCTCTGAGCTGAGCAACTAAGCACAAGAGAATTTGCTGCTGCTCAGCATCAGGCAGCGTCACAGATATTTGCCAAGCAGAAACCAGACCCAAGCACTCTCACAGGCTCAAGAGAAGTGAAATGCCCCAAAAATGCAGTCTGCTTGGATACGTCCCAAAGCTGGATGCAAGTTGTTCCGCATTTCTGGTTTTGGTCCCTCTTCCTCCTGGGTCAAGGATGACAAGGTGGAGATGTTTTCTCTCATAGAGGAGTCTCACCCCTGAGCTCGATCCCTTCAGGGATGCCAGCTTAGCCCAACGCATTGTCTGTGTCTAAACCTTGTTTATTGTAGACGTGGCACTCCAGGACATGATCTAGTAGGCATAGGGGTGTTAGGTTAACGGTTGGACTTGATGATCTCGGAGGTCCTTTCAAATCTTAGTGATTCTATGACTTGCCTGGCTTGTGTTGAAAGCTGCCTCCAAAGAGCACCCTGCATGTAAACCAAAGCTCACCAGGGAGAATCAGGTTTGGCTAAGGCAGCTGGGCAGGTTTGGATCTATGCAGAGCTCAAGCAGACTCTCATCCACCTGCACAGACATACCAGTCTCCCTTCCTGTTACCACAGCATGTTGCACTGCTGAACCACTGCTGCTTTCTACCTGACTTGTGGACAATTCTACTTCCAGGAGCAAAAGAGGTGGAAAGCTTTGCAGGTGCTGCCCGCAGGCCAGCTGTGCAGGTCACCATGAAGAAACCCACCTTCCCTAGGAGCAGCCAAGCAGGAGTCAAGGACCGAGACGTGGCTGGCCTGCCATCCTACAGCGCAGAGACCCCAGGGCTGGGCAGTCGAGCAGAAGCCACAGACTTCAGCCAGATGAACTCCAAGAGTGAAGCTGAAGATTTTCACGGAGCTTATGAGAATTCACCTCTGGCTTCACCTCTGCGGTAAGACAAAGAGAAAAAAAAAAAAAATCACATGCCTGGGTTAATTCCACACAATACTTAGAGGATAAACTTTCTAGAGACCCTGGCAATGCAGCTGCAAAGGTCCCATGCCCCATACCCTAACAGGGAAACGTGCACAGACAGTAACCTGAGCTGTGTGCCTGAATGGCAATCGGAACGCGTCACCAGGCTCCACTGGACAAAGTCTGTAATTGTCTAAAGGCTCAGGTAAGTGCCTGATGGCATTTTCAGAAGTGCCTATCTCTAAGTAACTCTAAAAGCATCACCCCAAATAATTAGCCTCTAGAAGACCTTTGGCTCCACAGCAAAGCATGAGGCAAAGCTCATAGTACCTGGAAAATTTCAAGGTACAGTTTTGCTGCCACCACCTTGTAACCTTGGCCAAGTGGCATCACCTCATGTTCCCGTTCCCTGTTCTGTAAGACAGCAACACAACTCGAGATCCTGTAAGCATGGTGCAGGTTGTATCTGCACAGCACTCTGTGCAGGTCAAGTACTGACCCAGAGACCCACTGGATAAATGAAAACTGTGCCACACCATGGTAGGGACACTCCTTGCCGAGGAGATGGAGATTTTCCCCCAAGAATAAAGTATTCCCTCTTAAAGCAACAGCTGTTCCAATTTCTTCCCCCAGTGCAGCTCTCAGGTAGCTTTGCACTTATTGCATTATTAGTTATTCTGCTTAATTGCTCCAGAGAAACAAAACCAGCTAGAATGCACATCTTTGCAATTCCATCTCAGATTTTTGTAGTGTTTCTCAGGTGCCTATATACATAACAAAGACCTCAAACGATGACAGCTAAAAGGTCCAAGCACTACAGAGGGGTTTCCTCAGTCCTATCCGTGAAGGGGAGAGCTACGAGGCAGACGTGTGCCTCCTCCCTCAGCCAAATGCCAGTGCTGCATTACAGCGATACCGTTACACCGTGTGTAAATGGCTGTCCGTGACAGAAAGTATTCTCTGTGTTATAGATTATTTTTGGATGTACTCAGCCACTTTAACTAAACTAGTCATTTTAACAATTCTGAACATCCTCCTCCAAAATCACTACAGGACAGATCACATGTCAGTATACATTTCTCCGTGCACAGGAATATTTCTTTGCTAAATCGCTGAGTAAAAATGGCTTTGCTTCAATAACCTGCAGATTGCCAAGAGGAGGCTCTCAGTTTAATTTCAAGCCCTTCCACAAAATCCAAGTTCGCTCCAGGAAAATCAGCTGGGACCTTAACCAGCCCCCCCTGCAGAATCAAAAGCCTGGCTGAAGCTAACTTGTACGGACTTCAGGAGGCTGCAGCGCTGCAAACGTGCGGAGGGCTTGCCTGCAGCCTGCGATGAACCTGGGCATGTGGTGGTGTTCCCTTCAAACATCACTGTACTCAAGTCAGCTCAGCTCAACTACCCCAGGTCCAAGCACCTAGAGATAAGGCTGTTTGCTTGGAGGTATCTAACAGAGACCAACATTGCACTGCTTGCAACATTTACCTGGTGATTGTTTTAAACAAGGGTGGACAGTTAATTGTCTGCTGAGCACAAATGAAAGCCTTTTATAAAACCTCTGGCATAATTACCTTTTGGAAAGAAGGGGGGCAGTAGAAGACATTTGCTAGTTGTCCTTTTAGAACAGGACCAGCTTTCCAACCTCTCTCCAGATTTCTCAAAGCAGCAGGAAGCCTCTATTTTGGCCTTTGTAACAAGCAATCTGTGAGGAAGCCCTTTTAGATGATACCTACTGCTTAGGATGACTACCTGTCAAGCTTACTGCTTGCAGCAGTACCAGTGAGCTGTTGCATTTTTGTTTTTAAAGTTCTGGTTAGTTTGAGCAGCAGTACCTAATATTCTGCCTGAAGGGATTTAACGTACCACTAAAATCAGCTACGCAATAGCTTTTAAAAACTGGGTTTGTATAAAACATTACCTGGTGTATAGAGCTGCAGATGCCTTTCGATTGCCAGCAATGCTGAACCAGATTTTGGAAGGCATTTACGTATCTTGAGATACAGAGAGAAAACTATTACAATGTTTAGAAATATCCATCTATGAGCGTTTAAACCTCCTTAAAACCCACAGCCTTATTGCCATGTGCTTTAAAACACCATTATGAATGGGACTCAACACTGTAAATATTGCTGTTACCTCAAACTAAGCAATCATCTCTAATGACTAGCTGTACAATAACTGTCTTGTTAGACAGATTTAGTCACATAGCTCTCACGTAGCATGTGTGGTTGCAACTGTATTACCGAAGACAAGAGGAAATACAAAGGCAGTGATGACAGAACAAAGCTATTACTGGCAACAACTATAAAATGAAGTCCTTGTAGTCATACTCCTCCAAACTATTGCTTGGCAACAGCCACTCTACAAAAGCTAGAAAACACAATTCCAGAAGATCGCTACTACCAGCTACTCCTCTCTGAGCCCTTTATATCCACAGCTTACAGTGTCCTTCTCAACAGCCTTAAAGAAGCAGAACAAAATCTGTATTAACTTTAATAAAGGGACTTAAGCCAAGAAGAAGAAAAAAAGAAAAAAAAAAAAGAGGCTTCAGGCACTAAGGTGTTTTAGGTAGCTTTTAAGATTCCTTAATATATAAGCAAAAGAACCTTAACCTTTTTCCTAGCTGTTTGTTGCTATATGAGCCAAGCAACCAGGAGAACCCCATCAGGTGCAACGTGTCACCATTCATAGAAAGTAAACTGGAGCAGTGCAGGAAAGCTGGTCTCTCACACCGCGCCGTGCTGGTCAGCGTACTATTACGTTACCCTCGCACAAGCCATGAGATCGATTCGCCTGCCTTTATCAGTCCAGCTTCTAGCTCTTTCAATTTTTGCCTACCTTCTAGATCTCACATTTTTCTTCTCTTTCACACAAGTCGTCCAAGTTGCATCCAGCCTTTTAAGTGCAAAAAGCTGTCCTTAAACTGATGTCTTGCAGGCAACTTCACCCCTGAAGCTGATGGGGAGCCTGTCTGAGCACAGTCTGACCTTTAACATGCTCGCAGCTTCCTACAGGGCAAACGATCACCCTACGGTTAACTTTAAGTACTCGACTCTCTCTGTACAAACCACTGATTTTTAGGTTTTTTTAGCTTAAAAAGCAAATAACCTCTCCAGCAAGCAGGGACAGACTTCTTCCCTTAATCACTTTCACCACAAGGAATTTAAATAAATTAGCACTCAATTAACACCTGCTACGTAGATTTGGTTCACAAGCGGTGGGGTGACGTTTAAATCCAACCATCAAACGTGGATTGAAGATGGCTGTGCTGAAAGACTCCCCCGAACAGGGCAGGGAGAGAAGAGACCACACACAGCCGAGCTGCGGTACTTTCGGGCTCGGAGGGTTTTTAAACAACACCGTGCATGTCAGGCAAGAGTTGCCAAAGTATAATTAAGACCCTTACAATACTATAATGTTAATTTAAGATGTAATTAAGCATTGAAGCCTTTGATTAAAGGGATACAAATCACCTAATCTGCCAGCAGCATCTGTTGCTGTTCTGGTGGAAACATCTTTTAACCCAAGTAAATATGCATAATAATACATGCAAACAGCAAAATATCATCAAATAATATTTTACCATCCAGTATATTTTGTGTTACTCAGTTTATGACTCCTTAGGCACATACCTGATCATTTCCCCACCATGAGCAACATCACTGCTCTTAATTAAGTTCCATACTAGAGCGAAGGTGCGGGCAGCATGACGACCCCAGGTACCAACGGAGGGCTCCAGGGCGCTGCTGGGTTCTTATTTAAACAATATTATATCTGGTTTTCAAGTATCTGTTGCCTTTAAGTACACAGCCTTAAAAGCACTAACAGAGTGTTACCACTAGAGAGACAATTAGCTACAGCCAATTAGTAAATTAATTTAAAAAAGGAATTTCACTGAGATAATGAAGTGGGATTTAGAATCCCAGACTGGTTTGAGTTGGAAGGGACCTCACAGCCCATGCAGTGCCACCCCCTGCCATGGGCAGGGACAGCCCCGACCAGCCCAGGGTGCTCAAAGCCCCATCCAGCCTGGCCTCGGGCACTGCCAGGGA
>VWZZ01004300.1:104588-119624 GCA_013399095.1 Psophia crepitans | reverse complement strand
GCGGAGCCCCGGCCGACCGCAGCCGGCAGCGCCCAGGCCCGGCTGCCGGCAGAGCCAGGGCCGGGCCCCCTCGCAGGCAGGTTTTAGCGCTGCCCACCCACGCGGGTGATTTGCTGATCGCGGGCAGCTGCCCAAACCCCGGGGTCCGACCTTAAATGAAGTGTCCCCGGCGGGCCGGGGGAGACTCTTATTCTGACAGCGGTGCGGCCGGAGGGCAGGCAGGGCCGCGGTGTCATCTGCTGGCAGCACATTAGAGCCCCCGGTCTTATAACGCCACGCAGAGGGCTACTATGACAGCCCGGGGCGGTGAATGACGGTCCCGTCCCAAAACACGGGTTACAGCCCAGGGGACAACTTCTAGGCTGTAGGTAAGGTGCTGCGTCTGGGGTTGGTTCCACCTCACTTCGTGCTTGGAGGCTGGTCAGGGAGCTGGCGCGAGGAGCGGCAGGGCGCTGGGTCACCTGTGGGGAGAACGTACCCGCAAGGTGCGGCGTGGGAGGCGACAGAGGGGAAAAATACTATTTTTTTTAAAGGAAGGAAAGCGTCGCTATTATCACTTACTGTTTTCATCTTGTAAACTCAAACGTCTGCGTGGATTGATTTATTTTCACCCAAATCAAGGTGGAATGACTGAGGAAGGCGTAACTCGCCCCTTGCTGTGACAAGTGCCTCTGTGCCCTGTAGGGCAGTGCTTATTTGGTATCTGAAGTGCAGTATTCCAGAAAACAAAGCAAATGCTTGTTTCTGCACATAGCCTGCAGGTAAAATGAATGAATCTGAGCCCAGGCAGTGATATAAAAACGGTGTAAAAACAAGACTCGACGAGTTTTCTGCACCGGTGAATGAGAACGTCGTGTGGACGTGCTCCAAAAGTTTGAGCCAGCTTCAAATTCCAAATGCATGATGAGGAAAGCTTGGGAATTTTTACTAGAAAACCTCTGTTTACTTACAGCTAATTTACAGCTAATATTGGTAATTACCTTCAGGAAATGAAAAGTTTGGATCTCTAAAACGAGAGCGATGTCTTCAGCTGATCTCCCCCCTGGGGGAATTTATGACCGGGGGGGGAGCCCTGCTTTGGGCCCTCCGCTGAGAGGAATACAATATACTGTGTATATATAGCAGCGAAACAGCTGATCTCAGGGGGGCAAGATTACCATTTTTTCCAGCACATGTAACTGTGTGGATTTATATTCTCATTTTTTATTAGTAGCTTTATGTTTATTTTGGGGGTTATTTATGTATCCTGGAGCTGAAGTTGTCTGTCACTTTTAACAAACTTGCTCGGTTTGCTCTAATGAAACTTTCCTCTTTTGTAAGTTGACGGGAAGGCCACGTTTAAATATCAAAGGTCTGCAGAATAAAAGCAGGACCTCCGAAAAGCTCGGCTTGCCCTGCTTTATCCTGCAGCTATGTCATTCTGGCAATTATTAGCCTTAACAGCAAATCTCGGGAGATCACTTCAAACGGAGAAGCGCAGCCCTTGGCATTCCAATCCCAAATCTCAATTGGATATAAAAAGCTCTGAATTAAAAAACCATTAGAGAAGAAATCAGGATACTTGGTTTCAAAGGCTTAGTTTTAGGCTTAAAAGAAAGTGGAACCTGTTTCATGCTTGCCTATGGTGTAAGGACTTTCTCAGCACAAATAGCCAAGTGACAGAACATTTAGTATTTTGACAGGGCACAAAACTGCAGGGTCCAGAGATCTCTGGTTAAGATGATATGTGGCAAATTACCTTGCTTAGCAGTAGTATCTACAGCTATCTGTAGCCTTATGCAGGTGGTGGGTCGTCTCAATAAACCATTTGCTGTTTCTTTTAGAATTTACTGGCCTTTTGCAATAAGACAGCTGTGGCGAGCACTGCACCTGAGCAGGATAGACTGTGTGACTTGTTATTGTAATCCAAAATGTTCATACAGTTCTGGTATAGTTCTAATCAGCCCTAAATCTCTTTTTTTTAAGCCCAGCGTTTAACTGTCAGTTGCCTGACCTTCATATTCTTTGGATTGCTAAATGAGTGCTCACGAGACAGTATTTTTGTGATTCAAATGGTGATGTACAACTTATTTTATCTGTATTGTCTTCCTTAAGGGAAAATCCACACCAAGAAAGCCTCTATTCTGCAAGGCAAGGGTTCCATTCTATCCAGGAGCCTGGCCAAGAAAGCTTTTGTGGCCTACCACCTAGTTTTTACCAGCCACCTATCCAAAGTCAATTATCACCAACAAAAACCCAGGACAGCCGTGAAACCTCTCCTATGAGTGTCCCTAATCTCCCATCCATTTCCTCTATGTGCCAACCAACCATGTTTAACTACGAACGTCCAAAACATTTTATCCAGTCTAAGAATTTGTGTCAAGGGCAACAGCAGCCTCCCGGACCCGCAGCCTCTACAGAGTCAAGCAGACAAATCAAACAGTCCTCCATCCTAATACAGCCTCGTAACCCAAGCGGGCAGAAATTCTCCTCCTCGTCATCGCTGAGCTCTTCAATCACGCTCTCCTCGCCTTCCTGTAGTGCCCCTAAGGAATCCACATACCCCGTCACACCTGCATCTGCGCAGTCTCCTGCTAGCTCATCATCTGGGCAACGGCTTATATCCATGCCTAACCAACCCCCCGCAGCATTCCTGTGCTCAGTCCTACCCTCGCAGCCCGACTATAACAGCCAAACTCCTTCTCCTATGGAACCTCAGTAAGTATACACAGGCTTCTAACCTCCCCTTGCTTTCCTCTGGCCTGACCTCTCCCACGCACTGACCATCCCAGATCCAACCGTCCGGTGAAACACCAGCTCAGCCGAAGCCAATGGTTCAGCTGCCATTGACTTCGGACATTCGAGGCAGGACTCTGCATGAATCGGGTTAGGAGGCTGAGCGCTGCCCTTGGTGTCTGTGCGGGAGAGATGGGTATCCACCAGGAATTAAACTGCACTGTCGGCATGTCACAGACATGCTGTGCAGGTTTTCTGGAGTCAGTTGGAACAGTTCAGTTTGATTTGATGAAAATCTCTTGGTTTAGGGTATTCGGAACAGAACATGGACACCCATCTCATATTAATTTCTCTCAACCAACATGGCTTACGAATGGGGAGGCGGGGGGGAAGGCAGTAGCATTTCCCACATATAAACAACTTCAAGATTCCTCCCCAAGCCTCAGCAGTATTTTCAGGTTCCACATCATGATGGGACTCTGTGCTCACCTACTACAGTAGAAGCTTTCATTAATCATACGTGCTAACAGAAAGGCAGCCGCTTGAGAATTTTACCCCTTCAGACCAAAGACTAAATTCTTTCCTGAATATGTATTATATCATTTTGCCTTTGGGCTGCAATCCAAATATCTCCCAAGGTCAGCGAGATCTCAAAGGGACCTGGGTCTTGCCTTCTCACCAACTTGTATTCCTGCCAATATTAGCTGGAGGTCCTGGGGAAAGTCAGTGTAGAATATACAGCAAACTCTCAACCAAGGATATTAGAAATGTGGTGGGATAGGGGGGTCCTGCTGTCATGGATATAAATTCAGGTTTAAGCATCAGTTTGTATTCAAGAAATCTGAATGTTTCTGGGTTGTTTGGGTTTTTTTTGAATCGCAGTGTTGTGGCAAACAGAAAGGTAAGACCGAGTGGGCTAGCTGGGGCACTCAGGAGTGTTTCTTAAAAATACTGCAGGAGTGTGTGGGCGTTAGGTACCCATCTGGAGTAACTGCCGGGTTTTGTCTACGTAGTGTGGGGTGGTTTGTTTTCATCGCAAAGGGCTTTGGTGCCTCCCTAGGCTTTTCATATAAGCTGCTCTTCAATGCAACGTCCTGTGAGTTGAGGAGCTATTTTCCTAATCCTGCTACAAATGGGCAAATGGGGACATGAGACATGTTAATCTGTTGGGCAAATTATTAAAGTTTTTAATTATAACTTGGGAAAGTTAAGTCCAAGCAGTGCTGGAATTATAACCCTTCTGCCCTACCCTACTTTAATCAGCAGACCAAATTCCCAAGTGACAGTAGGAAGAGGACTTTGAATAGAAATAATTGCTGAACACAACTGCAGCATACAAGGCTCTGGGTAACGCACAGGGTTAGATCCTGTCAGCACAGAGTGCTGTGACCTCTTAGACCTTCGCAACCTGTTTTGAGGGATGCTCCTCTCTTCCTAGCCCCTTGCAGAATCAAGCCTACTATCTAACTCTAAGACTTGATTGTCTCTCTTGCCTATGGATTACAGATCAGGCTGCGTGGGGGGTTGCAGCAAAAGCTCCCAAAGACTCAGCCTAGCCTGGGGTAAGCTTGGCTATTGAACATCTGAACAGAAATGCTATTGCAGTACCTTTCTAGGGCCAAAAAGAAGAGGACAATTAATAAGCTATTTGTTCCAACTTATCAACTAGTTTGTGACCTTGCTGTGGATTTGCAGAACCCAGGGTCTTTTTAACAATTGAAATTGTGAAGGAGCGCAGTTTTTGAGGGAGAACTTGCTCCTGGACAGACCCACATTGCTCAATGGCTCCCTCAGAACACTTCCAGCCTTACTGCACACAGCTGGGTCAGGGCAGGGGCCACTGCAGGATGCAGGGATCCTGAACAGTGACCCACAGCAAACTGCTGTGACTGTTGTGGGAGGACACTCAATGACTTGGCTAGACCATGACACTTCCCCTTAAGTTTTTGATACTCGGTTATGCCACTTAGCCTGTCTCTCTCCCAAATGCTTTATGGGTTCATTTGAACCATAGTTTCTAGGTAGCAGGTTCACATTTTTTGTGTGTATTCTGTGAAGCTGTAGCAAAAAGTCAAGCAGGCTTACAGGAATAACTTTGTTTTCTCTTCCTGCCTGAGTAGTTACTCGCAACCAATGTATAACAAACAAGCTAGCATCAACTCTATGCAGAAGACATCAGACCAGGAAATTAGAGGAACAAAAGAGGCCCTCATTCAGGACTTGGAAAAGAAACTCCGATGCAAAGACAACCTTCTCCAGAATGGCAACCAGGTAAGTGAAACCTCTGACTCACGGTAGTGCAAGCAGAGATGCAGAGACTAGTTCTAGTGCCCCGGAGGCTGGAACCTCCAAACTGGGCTGAAAGCAGACGAAAATGCAAGAGCAACACTGCCTACACACCTTTAGTCAGAACCTCAACAGATCCCAGCAAGAGTTCTTCGAGCCATTTATGACCAGAATGTTCTTTCAGTGTGAGGTGGCTGAATTTTCCCATTAGAAATGTAAAAACAACCACCAAACCAAAAACCCCTCTGTAAACAGTGACTCCAGTTTTAATCATGGCTTGGGGCTAGTATAAAAGGTGTGGTTCTGAAAGATCCAATTTCTTCATTTCCCAACACCCTCTTCATAGTTATTTTTGCTATTGGAATGCAAATAGCTGTACTGGTGGGCCAGGTTCAGCTCAGCCCTGAGAAGGCCCTTCCCAGCAGAGGAGCAGCACATGGCCAGTGCATGATGAAAGCTGGCCTGAATGCGTGGCAAGAGAGGTGGTGCTGGAAGCCTGTCCGTAGGCATCTACTGTGGCAACTGAATGTCTGCATCTCCTGTGACTTCAGTAAGGGATGTATTGACTTCTGAAAGCCATCTGATGCAGGAGGATGGCTTTGAGCTGCTATTGCCTTTCCCTCTTATCCTGCCTTCTTGGCCAGCACACACCATTCAAACTGTCTTGGAATTTGTGCAATCAAATTAACAAGGCCAGGGTTGGGAGAAAGGTACACGTTTAGAGTCGTGCCACAAACCTGAACTCTCTGCTGGGGATCCTGCATCCACAACCAGAAACCCAAGGAAAATCCCTCGGTTCTCCAGACACAATTGCACCCTGGCTTTCAATGCTGGGGTTAATAAATCACCCCAAATCATTAGGAACTTGGAGAAGTACCAGTGTTTGAAAGCTCCTTCTAGAGACCATCACTATGTGTGGTAAACCTCTTTGTTTTCTTTTTACATGAACAACAGCAAATCAAAGAAATTTCATGAGCTTTTATCATAAAGTATACCTCCTATAAGTAGCCACAGTACCTACTTACTTATTCTGCAGAGGGACAAAATGCAATCCCCTTTACTAAGAAATCCAGATCTGGGAGAATAATTTGCTTACCAGTAGGGAAGCACCTTACAGCAAGCTAGAGCAAGCTGGTCTCTGATGTGGGAACGTTCCTGCTGGCTGGAGGCAGACTGGTAAAAGCTCCGTGTTTATAGTTTCCATCTTCTTTCCCCTGAAGTAGAAAGGAGTTTTTCCATTATCATCAGTGGAAACAGGCTTGTGTCACATGTATAATTCTAAATATCGAAGGAAAAAATATGTTGGGTCAAATCTGACTTAATGTGTCCCTAACAGGAATGTCCTGTCTGCTGTAAGACAGCTTGCCATGGCAAGCCAGCTTTTCTTCCCATAGGAAGCCAGGCTAATAATAAGGCTTATGCAATTGCCACTCAGTGTCCTCCTCCCCTTGTCCTCCAACAATGTCTGAACCAACTGGCCAATCTCAGCCACACTTGATAGAGCTGTAACGACTTCAGTGAATATTAAGCTCTCACAGGTTTTGCAAAAGATCTCTCTTGCTCTCTTCTAAAGAGAAGTCCCACAAGCCTCCCCAAACCCTTATCTACCCAAGAGTAGCCACATACCTGTCCTGCGCACAGCAGAAATTCAGCCAGAGCTTGTCCTCACATCACAAAATTCAAACCCAAGGTAAACTTTGGGGGAAGTGAAGTGTCTGGTGTTCTGGTGCTCAGGGAAATAACATACTCTCCTAAAGTAACCCAACTGACAGAACTTGAATTGAACTCTGCTCATATTTATTCCTGTGTGCTGCACCCATGTTGTAGGAGCTTACTGTTACATGACTGAAACGCGTTCTTGCCTCTCAGGACAGCACACAGCATTTCGCAAGGCAGCTCTTGCCTCAGCTTCCCTTGTGCTTTCAGGGGTAGTAGTGCTCCTCTCTTACTGTGTCTGCTTCTGGTGTGGCTCTTGGTTTTTTTGGGAGTAGGGGACACTAGCATCCATCATGCCTCTAGCTCCTGAAGTAAATCCACAGCTGAATGACTTGGGAAGTTTTCCCAGTGCTAACAGAAAGGTACCCTGGGACTTACTCTGGCTTCTGAGATAATGCCATCAGTTACCCATAAATAATCCCAGTGGAGAAAGAGGAGGAGTGGAAGGCCACAGATGGCATTAGAGAGGCTTTGATGAACAGGCAGTTTAATCTTTTATGCATTTCAGTGCTGTATATATTGAGGCTGACTTCAGTAGGCATCACAGACTGCAAACCCTCCAGAACAGACGTGGTGTTTCTACTCAGCCGCTGCGTTCACTGACAACACCCTGAATTTGTGGCATATTAATGTGCTCTTACAAGCTGATCTGAAATAGTAAATGGACTTGTGACTAGAATTCCTCTCTGCTCTGCTTTAAGCGATTAACTTATGAAGAAAGAATGGCTCGCAGGCTGCTCGGACCAGTAAATGCTGCATCTGTGTTGGAAGCACAAAGTGAAGACAACATGCAGAACGCACAGGTAACTGGGGACCTGTCTCTAGGACAATGATTTCCTGGTGATCGTGCTGTGACCTGCTGGTACCTCAGTAGGGCAGAGAGATGGGGTTTATCTGGTGCCAGTGCAGGGGGGGGAAGGGGGCAGCTCTCACTGGCAGAGCTCTGTATAATAGGGATTTGGGGGGGTTTCTTGGGAGGTGGTGGCAGAGGGGGGGAATTTAAGCACCATCCCCTTGCTGGGCCTGATCTGTAGGAATGACCTCTCTGGGGAGGAATGACAACAGCTGCTGCATAGCATGTTCCGCCCTGCCTGTGACAGGCAGGGAGCAGCACTGCGAGGGACACAGGTACCCACTCTCTGAGCCTGAGTTCAGACTTGGCCAGGACAGCAAGATTTACACCTGTCACTGTTTGGAATAACATTGACTACAAGAGGTCAGGGCCTTGGGGTGGGACTGGTTGGGTTTTACCCCTTCCAGTGGGCCTGCAATCATTAAGAGAAGGCAAAGCAGTTATTTTAGCAGCTCACACGCTGATAGACAAGAATCTATTACTACTGCCATTTCCAAAAGCGTTTTAGTTGGAGACTTGCATCACTCATTGGTTATTCAGGCCAGGTAAAAGCTCTTTTTGGCGCTTCTGTGACCAAAGTCAGTGAAAATGTCTGTGATGTGGCACGGGGTACCTGTGCAGCCAAAGAAAACATCCCTCCCGCCGCATGCACGCAGCGAGCCAGCAGGCTGGCACACACCTTCCAAAGCGCAGTTAGCAAAACTCTTCGATGCAAGAGACACTTAAGATCACAGCAAGGGAGGAATACCCAATTTGAGCTATTTCTCCCCAACAATCACCTGACAACAGCAGGCAAGAAGGGAACATTATGGATGTCAGAGCGTAAGGGAAGCCTCATCTTTTGCAGAGAACAAGGAAACATTCAGTCAAAACAGGATGACTGACAGATTTTCAGGGTGTCTGAAATGCTGCATAATAAGGAGGATTGGAAGGAGATACTGGCTTATGTTTGGGAGATCTTATTCCCGTTGTTCAGGCTTATTTTTAAATATTCTAGTCACTGATTTATTCAGACTTCTCAATCCTCAGGAACTTAACTAGAGTCAGTACATATAATAGAGCGTGAGAATTATCAGCAACTCGAACGCTACAGCATCATTTCACAAGACAAGTGATAATTGTACAGACCTTGTGTAAATGAGCAGATACAAGCAAATGTCTTTGGACTCGGCACTGAGCTCGGTCCAGCAAAACCCTCATTCATGTAATACTTCCCCTGAACTCAAGACTGTTTCTGTGCTTGAAGTTTAAACCCAGGCTTAAATGTTCCATGGGCTGCGAGCAGAGAACCAAGCACCGTAACAGCTCAGTGCAGACACCCCAGAAATCTCCATGCAGTGTTTCCTCTGTCTGACTCAATGCTAAAATGAATCACAAGTAATAAACTCACGTTTTTCAAAAAATCCAAGTTCCTAGTGGGAATCAATCCTGGGTACTTCAGCAGATTTACTCATGTGATTGTGGAGTTGTCAGCACGCTTAGTTGGTGCTGTGATCTAGAAAGAAAAATATTTTCCAGCTCAGCATGTGTCCATTGCTATTGGTACCATACTTAAGTGGGCACAATACAGTGTTCTTGCCAGCGATTCCACTTCTATTCCTGCTTATAGGGAAGGACACTCCGTACTTAGCTCTCATTTTAGACACTGCCAGTAGTACTGTTCCCCTCTAACAAAGGTTATTGGCTGGCCAAAAGCCTCGCGTGCCAAACACTGCTGCACCTATCACCTGTGCAGGGTGATGAGAAGCTGTCCCGTTCCATTAATAGGACTCGTTACTGTCATGGCAAAGCCGAGGGTGAAACCAGTGTATTAGCTCCTAATGCGAGTCTCTGCCTCTTGTCCCAGTGACTTCTGAAGTATTCAGTTTGCTCGTAAGCGGCAGTCAGTATACTAACTTAAAATAGCTTCTCCTTCAGTTTCTAGATACAACTTTCTCTCTAAGTTAACTCACCTTTCCTCTTCCTCTTTCCAAGCACCAGAATGCAGAAAACGTCAGGCTGCAGGTTCCTACAACACATGTAAGGTAACGTATGAACTTGTTCTGTGCTGCTCTTTAAGGCCTTATTTCAAACGTTTCTAGTCAGTGTTAGTTTTCCTTCACTATTGCCCTGGTTTCAGCTGAGAGAGAGTTAATTATCACTTTTCCTAAAGCAGCAATTGCTAAATTCATTCACTTCAACTAAAATGCCACCATTTGTGGATGGTTGATGATGCCTATGATCTTAACCCAGTCAGTTCTAAACCTAACACTGAATTTTTGAAGACTCCATGTACCTAGGGCAAATACGCTTCGTATTCTAGAAGACGTATCTCTAGTCAAAGCAAGGTCCAGCAATGTCATTGAGGAAACAGAGCATGATGAAACACAGCCTTGTAAATTCTTTTGGCTGTTAGGCCAAAGATGAAGGTTTCATATATTATGCTTCTGTGTTGAACTGACAACTTGAGCGAGATTTGGTTGATCAGAACTCGTGCCTTACAGCTGAAACACCAACCAGAACTGTAATGGTGGATTCCTAAATGTGTTGAGGGGCTCCAGCTGCAGTCTGTGCTTCAATGTCATTTGTGCTATGGTAACTTTTACACAATTAGCTGTTTCTGTCCACTTTTTAGGAGCAGACCGTCCTCAAGAGGAGATGAACGTGGACATGACTCAATCCAGGAAAAGTTTTTCCAGCCACGTTTTACACAAGTGCCTGAAGATGTAATTATTGAGGAGGGGCGATTCTGCAGGCTCGACTTCAAAGTAATTCACTTTCAGTTGCATTAGCTCTGTGGGGTGTGTGGCATGAAGAGAGGTCTCTGAACCACAGTGTCTTTGCACTTCAATAAGCCAGAGCACTACTGGCAGACGGCACAGGGTCTCTCCAGGCAATGTAAACCAAGAAATAGGAGATGGCTAAATGTTTCAGCATTTTCCCTTGGAAAATGTAAATGGAATTTACATGTAAATAAGAATATGGTTAAAGCTAAACAGTGGTAAATATGGACCAGCACAGAACACCACCTTCTAGACCCCATTGGGAAGAATAAACATTAAGGTCCTGCTGAAAGCAGGCGTTTCGGGAGGTGAGCTTGTGCCTTGCACTGGGACTCCACTGCCTTCAGTGGACACATGCTGGACGTTCAGCATGGCCTGTTTAGGACTAGTCTGCCTTTACTGAGTCCTCCTTGAGGTAACTGTGCCCTTGCCAGAGCAGACAATCTGGCAAGGAAATGCCGTAACCACAACAGAACACCGGAAAGGCCTGAAACCGCATGGCAATTGTACCAACCCTAGCGTAAGGAAGAACTAATCTTCCACGCATGAAATCTTACTGCAAAGCCTGTTTGCTGATTGTGGTTTGGCTTGGGTTTTTTTGTTTAATTGCTTCCAGTCCGTTTTTCTTAAGTAAACTCTTGCCAGACTTTGGCGTGACCTTGAGCCATTTTGCTGCAAATTACTTAACTTCTGAATGTTATGGACAACCTGGAGCTTGTCTGCAGGGCAGTTTATTTACATACATAACCAAAACAGCACGGATGTCAGCACTGCTGGCGGTGCTAGCTGCAGGATTAAAAGGGCGAGGTTTCTCCCTCTGTGAACCCACAATGAGTATCTTTGGCCTAATTCAAACTATCTCACACAGGATGGAAACAACAGGGGTTTGCAGGACCAGCATCTGCTGCCTTGTAGCTAAAGCTCATCTCTCCAGAGCACTTCACGAGCCTTCCTCCCTGTGCAGCACCACATTAATATTCAAAACTAAGCCAGACTAAAATTTCACAATAGGATCACGATTTGATCATCTATCAGCATCAAACCTCCTATAGCACTGAAGGGCTTTTATTATCTTAAAGCTGTTTAACTCTTCACTGCTTTCCTCTCCTTCACAGGTTAGTGGGCTGCCGACTCCAGATGTGGTGTGGTATCAGAATGGAAGGATGGTTCATCAAGATCAGTTCCATAAAATGATAGTGTCAGAAAAGGGATTCCACTCATTTATTTTTGAAGCAGTCAAATCATCTGATGCAGGGACATATGAATGCGTGGCTGTCAACCGTGCAGGAGAGGCGTCTTTTGCAGTAAAAGTGGAAGTAATTGGTAAGACTGAGAGCACTGATAATTACCTGGTCACACATGGAAAATCTCAGTAACCTAATGCCTTTTCTCCATGTGTTTGGGACATAAAACAACTAAGAAGCAGATCTCCAGATACTCAGGTTCAAACAATAACAAACATCTTCCCCTTTCCAAGACTACTTTAATACAAACATTTGGGATGTATATTTCTTCAAAGCACTTCTAGCAGGGTATTTAGATGCAGTGGGATGTCCAGAATTTTGGAGCTGTTAATCTCCAAAAATTGCTAACATATGTTGATTGACTCCCCTCCTAAAGTGGGTTTGCCTGCTACACCTTTATGCACGTGGGAATTGCCTGTAGGCTGAGGAGTTGCAGTAAGGAACACGTGCCCTGCTGAATTCGACATTCTCAAGTGTTGAAAAACAAGCCTGACATTAGCATTCCATACTTACAGTAACTCTTCCTTATCTTTCCTCTTTAATTTAGCAAAAGAGCATCACACGCCTCCAACTTTCATCTTCAAGCCACAAAGCAAAAAGGTTTTTGAAGGAGATACAGCCAGACTGGAATGCCAGATCTCTGCTATCCCAACACCCCGGATTTACTGGAAAAGAAACAACGAAATGGTACAATATAATACAGACCGAATAAGGTATCCTACTAATGAGTTGGCCATTGGTGTGTTAGAAAACAGTAACCAGTATTTGTTAAGTGAAATTTGAATTAGCTGGTTCCTAAATGCAACAAGCTGGACCTGCCCCTCAGTTATGGCACAGGGTGAACCGGCCCACACGCTGCACAGGCACGATGCTCCGTCTTGTTTTGAGGGCACAGAGAGAAAATTGCCCAGGTTCCAGCCTGAATTCTAGCAGCAGTTCCAAGGCCTGTGGAGAAGCGTGGCTTTAGGAGTGAAACACGCAGTGCACTCATCATGCTCTGAGACTGCAGGGCTACAGAAGGACCTCGATGCCGCCTGAATGGTATCATGATGTGAATCACTGGTGGCTCGTAACACAAATGCAGTGTCTATGTCTAAATAGTTGGTGGTGCCCTGCAAGAATTGTTCTAGGACTTTCTCAGCTCCTCAGCGTGTCAACGGACTGATTTCTATGTCTTCCCTCCTTCCCCCTCCAATCACTTACACATAAACACCTTCCTTTTTCAGCTTGTTACATGACAACACTGGAAGGATTTGCCTCCTGATTCATAATGCAAACAAGAAAGATGCTGGCTGGTACACCGTATCCGCTGTCAATGGAGCGGGGGTTGCCACGTGCCACGCCAGGCTGGAGGTTGCAAGTAAGTACCACGTCACAGTGCCACAACCACAGCTGAAACTGCCACTGGCACTTGCATTCGGGACAGACCCTCGAGCTTAACCTAACGAAGCCTAGACTGCTGGGAGGGTTTCTTTCCAAAGATACTGAACTAGACAAACAGTAACTATCCCAGGAAAAACTCTTTTGTTTAGTACCCAGACACCGTGCTGTGTCCTTTGCACAGCTACATCTGCTGTCTGCACTGGTCAAAAACTACAATTTGATTGATACAAAGGAGGGCTAATATCAACCTCTGGTGTCTGAGATACGGGCTTGTCTGTTAAATTCTTCCGTTTGCAGAGAAAAAGCAATTGGGTTGCTCTACCATGGGCCTTTCCACCATCCGGGAAGACACTGAAAGAGGCTTTTTTCTCTCTTGCAGCACACACAAACAAGCCAGTTCCAGTCCCAAAGCAGTTACGGGTTCGACCAACTTTTAGCAAGTATTTGGCACTTAATGGAAGAGGACTGGACGTGAAACAAGCTTTCTCACCAGAAGGAGAGTTTCAGCGTTTGGCTGAGCAGTCTGGACTGTATGAAAGCGATGAACTTTAACTGGAAATGAAGAGGAATACTCACACCTATAAGAGACAATTACAACATAGCTGCAGTTAACTGGTGATTGCTCTAATTAGCAAAATACCTATCTACATATTTTTACTTTGACTCTTGCACATTCAGCTGTTCCCACTTTACCATGTTAGATTTTATTTATATGGGTTGGTGAATATAACCATTTACTGAGTATTGTATTTTAACTATAAAGGCTAAGCAAGCAGGCCAATTAGTTTTTCCAAGTGGGGGTGGCTTTAGTTCCACCTGTGCTTGGTTACATGCTAAGGTAGATTTGTTTGTACTGCTTCTCTAATATCACTCTTGATAATACCAGAAGTCTGTACTGTCTGAATGCTAAAACCAAATAGACTAGAGTGTTTTTATGAGAATAAACTAGAGGCAAATAAAATTTCAAATGTCTGACATTGGCTGCGACTTCTCCTTCATGTCTCAAAACCCGCTGCAGATGTCTGGCATCAGTTGCAGCCTGGCAAAGGTGGATTCTTACCTACTGAGTCTGCCACTGGTCCCCTCCCCTGCCTGCTCCCCCCATTACTTGTCTTCTGATAGCTATGACCTGTTCACCATAAACTAGATGCTGACAGTCCTTAACAATAAAACATGTCAGTGAGGCATCATCAATATTTTCCCACCCAAAAGCTGCACTGTAAGATATGAAGTGTTAATGGTACCATGTTTTTCCTTCCTTACCCCTTTAATCAAGGAGCGACTGCCAATCTCAACAAGACGTTGCTTTGATCATCCAAGTGGTTTGTGTGCTGCTACTCACAGCCACCTTGCTCAAAATAATAACAAATACCATGAAACCTGATTCGGCCAAACTCCAACAAACCTAATCTCTGAAGATGTTTCAACGGCAATTGTTACAGGAAAATCTGTGTGGGTGGAACTAGCCTGAGCTCCTCCCTGGGGGGGAGGCTAGTCAGCAAACCCTGTGAGCATCACCCAGAATGGAAGACATGAGGTCTTGGCTTGATGCCACCTGTTGTATCACTAAATAAACCCCCCAAATCTGAGCCGCACAAAACTATTAAACTCCTAACAAAATCCCGCGGCTCCTCTGGGCTGCCCAAGCCACCAAAGACCCCAAGGTAACTCCTGCCCCTGTGCTCTTTGTGGGACTCAGCTGATCGGTGCAGACTGACACCCTGCTCACCCACAGGCTTCTTTTGAAGCTGAAGATGCTTGGGCAAGGGTGCGGTGCTGGTGCTGAGGGGGTCGCAGCTCTGGGACCGGAGCTTCCCAAGTGCTTGTAAGGTCTGGGGGCCCCGGCAGCACCCGAGCTGCCAGCGACTGCCCTAATACACGTTCAAGTACCTTACAGCGGGAAAGGAATTCCCTAATTGCCTGAATTCAGCCTGAAAGCAACGACACACTTCAATTTATCGTTTAACTTCCCCCCACGAAGGAATGGCTGCCAACGAGGGAGCTGGAGCCGCGGGCCCTTCCGCGCACGGCTGCTGCGGGGCAGGCCGGGGCAGCCCCTCTGAGCACCGCTAACAGA
>VWZZ01004300.1:41583-104512 GCA_013399095.1 Psophia crepitans | reverse complement strand
CCCGCCGGTAGCTAAAGGCAGCCCACGGCCTCGCCGATCCCGCTCCCCAGCCCAAGCCCTCCCGCAAGCTGCAGGAGGAACCGGCCCGAGGCGGGCGATCGGCGCCGCCGCCCGTTGGGATTCAAACAGGCCCGAGGCGGGGGATCGGCTCCGGCCCGGCCGCCATGGAGCCGTCGGCAGCGCCGCAGCGGCCCGCNGGCGCCCCGCGGGTGGCGGAGGGGGGGGGCCCGGTCCTCTGACGGCCCGCTACCATTTCCCCGCCCAGGTGCCGTGAAACCCCAGGTCAGTTGCAGCAGGGAACTGGAACTGAAGACCACCCTGCGGGAGGTGCTCATCTACATCGTTTTCCTGACAGACCTCTGCATACGTAAGTCGGCGAAGCACCGAGGGGGCTGCTGACCACTACTGAACGCGCGGGGGGCACCGCCGTCAGTGCTGACTGCCCACCCCAAAGGGTCACTCGGACAGGGTTAGGAGCCGTTGTCATCCCCTAACGTCAGCCCACGAGCATCCCCCTCTTTGCCCCTTCTTTCCAGTGACGTTCGGCATGGTGAGCACGGACATGTACCACCTCAACAGCGTCATGTCCCGGCTCTTCCTGGGGCCCTCCTCGGAGGATGGCAGGAGGGGCTTCAGGAGCATTGGGAGCAGAGCTGACTTCTGGAGGGTAAGGCTTGCGTTGCGAATGTCTTCGTGGAGAGCACGCAAAGAGGCTCCTAGTGTTAATTCAGAGTGATGGTTCTCCTAAAAACTGCGTGGCCAGATGTTGTGCTGTCAGCTGAAGGAAGGCAAATGACTTCTTAAAATGCATTTGGAGAAATTCTGGGTACAAGCAATAATCCTGCTGAATAATCAGTCAAGGAAAACAATAGGCTAATTAATTGCCACATCGATATTAGGCTTGGTCTGAAAAGAGCTTCAATAAACCCAAAGATTTTGGGTTTACAGTGCTTTTGGCTGTCAGAAATATATATTTATGATTTCCACTGGGGCAGCCAGGAAAATGTACCATCTTGGTTCAGCTGGTTTGCTGTTACATGGCCTCATCTTTCAGTGGCTGTTGCAAGACACTTATCTCTCTTTTCACTACTAGGTGGAAGGCTTCCCAAAAGTACCAGCCTTACCCAGCAGACAGCAGAACGCAAAGTTTTTCACCCTACTCTTCCTTAAAAATGGAAACGCCCCGTTCTAATGATTTTTTTGGAAGAACTGTACTCCCTTTTACCATGGTGTCTGTTACTGCCAGCCCATAAACCGTGAGCCCATACTAGACAGCGTGTGCGCCAATGTACTAGAAATTGTTGTAATGCACACTCAGAGGGTGCCAAACCATCAGGGCATGTTGTTTTGTACTCGGAATAATGTTCTCCCTGAGTTCAGTGCTCTTTATCTACATTTAAGAAACACCCAGAAATAGGATTTTTTTTGCATTGCCTTAAAAAATAAATACTTCTTCATTTAGATTCAGATGACTAAAAACCTAGTCAGAAATATATCCCCCAACAGATCTTCAGAGATTAAGATTACCCACAAGTTTTCTTAAAACAAGATAAAATGTTTGCATTTAAACATATTTGTTTAGAATTCAACAGAATTTCTCAATGAACCCCCAAACAGACGTATGGCGTAGTCTCACCCTGAATAATCCCATGACGTATCTCTGACAGAATTGCATAGGGAAGAGAATTGACTCGTAGCTAAAATACATCAGTGTATTTATGAGACAGGACATAGGTGGGACTTGTTTGTATTCTCGCTGAGACTCTGCAGCTATAAGTAACCCGAGAACCCTGTAGAGGTTTGTACGCGAAGAAGTGGGGTAATAGTGGAATTTAAGGCTTCTTTTGAAACTTTAACCTCACTTTTACGTACAGTTTGCAGAGGGACCCTTGTTGGATGGGCTCTACTGGGACAAATGGTACAACAACACAACGTTAACCCTGCAGAACAACAACAGCCATATTTACTATGAGAATTTGCTCTTAGGAGTAGCCCAGATTCGCCAGCTGAAAGTACGCAACAACACTTGCTCCATCTACCCATATTTCCATACTTTTATAGAAGACTGTTACAGCGAATACCGTTACCGAGCTGAAGACAGGTCTGACTTTGGTCTAAGGAACGAATCTGAGTAAGTCATCCTACTTCAGCACAGAAATGTTTCTGAAAACTTAACCAAATCCTTAATGCCAGTATTTGCCAGTTAGTACCAACCGTGCGTGCAATTAGCTGAGTTTTTCCTCTTGTTTACGTCGAGATAAACCACGGATTTGGTTTTGTGCCAACATTACAGAAGGGAGTTTGGCATGGGAAACCTATAGCAGAGAAACAGGAAGAACTGGAAACGGCGAGCCCAGTTCAGCCAAAGCATGTTAGTGGGCCTGTCTCCACTAACGTCTCCAGGGAAATGCTCAATTATGTGAGGCCCGAATTCAAGTCACATGTTTATAAATCGGAATCACGCTAAAATGCTGTGGAAACAGAGCCAAAAGGCCTGCTTCACACGCTGCAGTTCGCATTGACGTAACGCAACGGAAGAACATGTCAACATGCCCCAGTGGCAACAAACCGTGTAAACCAGAGATACTGCCTTTACCTGTAAAGGTTTTAAACTGTCCGGCCCAAAATCCAGATTCATAAGCAATTGCTGTTTTGTGAACGTACCGAGTAACTAAATAAAAGAAATAGAAATATCTTAAGGCTGTACGTCTTGTGCGTAAAGGTCTGGCTTAAATGGTCAGGTGTGGATGCAGAACACCACGAGAACTAACAAGGACTGTATAAAATACAGTTTACTTCAGCCTAGTTTTCATGAGCTGAGCTGCTTTGTTTTCCCGTTTCTGACAGATGGAGGTACACCTCAGCCTCCTCGTTATCCCCGTGGTACTGGGGATCTGTGGGCCTGTACAGCAGTGGAGGGTATACGTTCACCTTACCTAAATCGAAGCAGGAGAGTGTGGAGAAGTTGGTGTTTCTCAGGCAGAACAACTGGCTCACCAGAGGAACCAGGATTGTATTTACCGACTTCTCAACGTATAACGCTAACATAAACCTCTTCTGTATCATCAGGTGAGTTCTTACCTTTACTGCATGTGAAATCCAATTTACTGAGGCGTGATGCTTCCAAGGACACAAGGGATGATGGCTGGTCACCTCAGGAACATGCAGCCACATTTCTCAGGTAGCAGCTGGCAAGACAGTAATTCATTAAAAATGCAAAAGTTCAGTTAGTGCAAGGAGCAGACCCAGACCCTTCCTTTCCATCGCTGGTGTCCTTACAGCTGGTTGCTGCTGTCAGCTGGAACAGATTTCACAGGTTTTTGCAAGGTCAAAGGCTGGATTGTTAGTGCTGTTGTCAGCTAGTGGAGGGAAAAGACTCAGGGAAGGGTGAGCCTTTGCTCTTCTGAGACAGTTTCTTTAATGACTTCTAACCAAACACCATAGCTTGGGTACCGTTAGTGCAACTTGTTTTCCCCCCAACCTTCCCTATCATCTAATACTCTGTTCACGGGGGACTTAGCGTAACCCTTACAAGAAGATCTTACAGATGTAGGTGTTCCAGTAAGGTATTATTAATGTAGTAATAATTAATATTAGAAAATTAAGAGCTGAGATGATTCAAAGGGATGGTAACTAACACCAGACCCCAATTTTTTTTCAGGTTGGTGGTAGAGTTCCCTGCGACCGGGGGTGCTCTCACCTCCTCGCATATCTACTCCGTGAAGCTCCTCAGATATGTCACGTATTATGATTACTTCCTGGCTTCATGCGAGATCGTCTTTTGCCTCTTTATTGCTACATTCATAATCCAGGAAGCTATAAAAATAGGAAAACTGAAAAAGAAGTATTTCACAAGTGCCTGGAACTGGCTGAATTTGCTGCTGCTGGTGGTGAGCTACGCTCAACTTTCACCTCTGTGCTTCCCCACCTAGGCTAGCACTGGGTAGAGAGCCAATGAGCCAGAACAGCCCAAATCTGGTCTGGTTAGCATCAGTCACCCACTGTTCTGCACTGACCAGCCCACATGGCCCACCATGGCTCAACTCCTTCCTAGCCTTGCTGTCAACACACTGTGGCTCCACGGCCTTTCTACTCATTACCCACCTTGTTTGTTTTAGCCTTGATCTTTGCAGAGCAGAGAAGCACTAGTGTGTAACAGAGCTAACACAGTAAGGTTAGAATGTACACAGCACGTTACATAGTGCAAGCTCAGAATGATCACAGTACAGTTACAAATGATTTGGCCGATAAAGTCTCATACATACGATTTATGACAAAACATCTAAAAAGCTCAGGTTCTTCAGATCTAACCAAGGGCCTTTTGAAATCAAAGCAGTCTTTCCTGTGCAATATGACAAGCCAAAGAGACAGTAGGTAGCCAGACTTCAGTTTCACTTGCTTCTGCTTGCCTTCAGGTATCCATCCTTGCCATTGCCTTCAATCTCTACCGCACTGTAGAAGTGTCCCTGCTAATGGAAGAGCTGCTCTCTGATGCCCACGTATATCCAGACTTCTATTTCCTTGCATTCTGGCAAGTCCTTTACAACAACATGATTGCTGTCAACATCTTCTTTGCTTGGATAAAGGTATTGGTTCTTAATCCTGTTTTTGTGGGGGTTTTTGTACTCTAGAATCACAGTATTTTAAGCATAGCATAAATACTCACTTTTAGCTTCTCATGAGTGAACTGCAAAGGTGGGGCTAAAAGGCAGAATTTTGTTTATAAGATTCCAGAAGAGTTTAAAATTCCCTGCTTCTCATAAACATGGGTCACACAAATTCCAAGCCCATCTAAAAAAGATTTTGCACATGGGCAGCTGTCCCCATCGGAGCAGCTGGGAAACTACCGTGGCCAAACAGCCTCCTCAAACTCAGCCTTTTCCTAGGCCTGGTATTATCCAGGTCAGCCTGACCTATACAGATGGCACAGCTGTAATAGGTGAAGCTATTCATAGCTTTTGTAGCCAAAAGCCATGAAAACAGTAGCTACTTCTTAATTGCTAAGGAAGGCAGAATGTGTCGAACTTTATTCACAAGTGGCTTTGTGCCAGGACACCTTTAATTTCATTCTTACTTGCAAATAGATTGGCTGATCTCTGGACAGAGTAGCAAACGTCTAAGATTAGGGGCTACTTTTGTTCCTAACAAGGTGCTGTGGGACCACACCAGTGCGGCATCATCCTCCCCTCAGACTGATCACTGTTAATTTAGTAGCACGACTGTGTTTATAATTAATGACTGTCATTGAACAAGGCTTTTGTTCAGGCCTGGTTTCAGACCCAAAGTAAGAGAGAGCTGCTTACCAACTCAGCCTGTCAGGGAATCTCAGATACAGGAGGGTGGTGTGTCTTGGAATCTCCTTGGCCAGGGCTCCAGACCTGCTAGAGCCAATTACATGTAGCAGTACCCAGCAAAGACCTGTCCACACACTATTAGCTTTCATGCATATTTGCCCTGCAGAATATTCATCTTCTCCAGAAACACACCCGGTCCCAGTTCTCCTTACAGATACACGCCACGCAACTTATTTCTAGGTAGGACTTAGCCTGTAAATTATGATTACAGATAACATTCCAGAAATTGTATTAAGTTGCAATATCCCCCAACAACAACCTGTTCTGTTCTCTTGCAGATATTTAAATACATAAGCTTTAACAAAACCATGACGCAGCTGTCATCCACTTTATCTCGCTGTGCTAAAGATATCATTGGATTTTCCGTCATGTTCTTCACCGTTTTCTTTGCCTATGCCCAGTTAGGCTACCTGGTCTTCGGGTCGCAAGTTGAAGATTTTTCCTCTTTCCAAAACTGCATGTATGCTACTTTCTCACCTTTTTGATACAAACCCCCCAGTTGGTGCAGGTGCAGACCAGTCTCCGCTAAGCGGAACTCAAGAGTACGGGTCTCTGCCAATCCAGGTTATTTCACAGAGTAAACCCAATTTTGTTGGCCCTACAATGTTTACCAAAGCCTTCATATGTTCAAGACAGACCACCTGTACACTGAAGAGATGAGGGAAGGGTAAGAAGAGGAAGCTCAGGAGTAGTTCACACACGGAGGTGTTCGTCCTCCCAGCTCTCAACACAACCGCCCCCGGGTGTAACCCGCCCCCCGCACAGTCGGGCAGGCCTGGCAGCAGGCTGTCCTCTTCCCCCTCTTTCAAAGGCGAGAACGTGAAACTGCCCAGCAGACGTGCCCCTGGGTACAGCCCCCAGCATGAAAACCCCAGAGGAACCGCTTCAGAGACCCAGGAGGCTCAGAGCGCAAGCTGGGCGCGTTTGCAAACAGGAGTTACAGCTCTTTTCAGAAAACATCCAGCTGCATAGCCAAGAGCCCACAGATCCCACCTGCTGCCTCTGTTACTTTCTTCCACAGATTTTTTTCAGCCACTCTGTGGCAACAACATCACATCAGCTGCAGGTGCTGGTTGGAACGGGTTTTGATGGTCCTTGCACCTTGTAGCAACCCTAACCTGTCACCCGCAGTGTGTTTAGCCCATCGCTATGTTTCTTTCAACTTCAGAGAGAGGTCTGCAGTGTACCAGTTGGTTTGAAAGTGGCTTTTCATGTAAAATTAAGGCACTTCTAAACCACAAAGAGCTCATTTTGGATCTGCTTGGATGTGAGGTAGTTCTAAGATGCTGCAATACAGAGAAATACTTGTCTTGGCTAAGGATAAAATCCCCTAACGAGGGACACAGGGACCTGCACTGTTACCTTCTGTACTAACAGAAGATGCAGGATCATGAAACTAGAGCAGCAGGAAAATAATTTAAAAACAAACCAAACCAAACTCAGATGATTTATCCAAAACGAAAGTATTTTCTCATACAAGCCATTTAAAAATTCCTTTGTACCTTCAAATTCTCAACGACATGCTCAATGCCCACTTTACCATTGCACTTTTATCCTGGCTTGCCTTACTGATTTCCATGGCTCAGATAATGGTGAATCAGGCTCAATTGTACCTATTGCTTTATTGTTTTGGGGGTTTTGTTTTTTGAATAATGTTTACAACACTTGCCCTTAAGAGAAGCCAGTCAACCTCACTCTTGTATTTTTTTTTTTACTCCCAGTTTTACACAGTTCCGTATTGTGCTGGGAGATTTCAATTTTGAAACCGTAGAAGCAGCGAACAGAATCCTTGGACCTATTTACTTCATCACATTTGTATTCTTCATGTTCTTCATATTGCTGGTAGGTATCATCTTAAAAATGCTTATCCTTTTGCGTAAGCAGTAGAGAGCTGTTGTACAGCGCTCCGAGACAGTTTTCCGCCCCAAGGTAACAGTGGGTTCGCCCTGGCTGCGCCCCCGTACGCCTGGGCAGGGAGAGACCTACTCCTCTTCTGCAGGAGTTCCCACCAAGGCAGGACATTTCGCAGCTCTCCCTTCCTCCAAGCAGCCACGCAAGGGGCTTGGGCACCACAAGACAAGCAGGTTGCCCATTTCTTGAGATTTTAATTTCTGGAAAGTTAATTGGGTGCTCCTGAAAACTGCCCAACATCAGCCTTGTCAGGTGGGAAGGTTACAGAGAGACTTTGTAGGTGCAGGTTTGTTTTATCAGTTAGATTGATGTTGTCATTAATTACTTCAGACTGAAACACCACCTGAAAAAAAGCTACAAGTGTACGAAGGAAATCTGCTACCTCCACAGAACCAGGCCCTTTAGCCGGTACTGCAGATGGGAAATAAGTGATTTGTTTCCCAAAAATATTCCCTAGACTCCTAAGATTACCAGATAGTTTAACTGCATTGGGAGCACATCTGCACCCAGCAAAGCTCATCAGTTGAGTTACGAGCCCTGGCATGGAACAGCCCCAACATAACACAAACGCGGTTTCCACAAACAAGTATCTAACTGCATCCTTCCTGTGCAGAACATGTTTTTGGCTATTATAAATGACACCTACTCAGAAGTCAAAGCAGACTTTGAAGTGATACCCAGTCAAAAGCTTCAGATCAGAGATCTCTTTAGACAGGTAAGCAAATGTGTCTGTTACTACCTCATTTAATTCAAGATAAGAAGAATTCTAAGCTACGTCTCTAGCAAAGAGCCTTAAACAGCTGGGCCATAACCATTTAAGATCACCCAGTATTTGATTTTTCACTTTAAATAAACATTTGACAGATACAGAGACATCCTAACGGTATGAGTAGCACATGAGTGGAGGTGCAAGGATCCTCCCTTTACTTCAACTCTTTCAAAAGCAGTATTTAAAACCAGCCTGGTTTGTGATACATCCCATCACCAGCTTTCTTCAGAGCTCACTGTCGCTGCTTTTCCAAGCTCAAGATGATCTCTGCAAGGGAAGACAAGTAGAAATACAGACCTTTAAAACCCCACAAAGTTCAGACCAGTTTTATGTGCCAGAAATGAGTGCAAAAGGGGAACAAATCTTGCCGTAACTTTTCAGTTCAATGTGTAATTATGCCCCTCTCCTTCCCTGCCAAACGGATTCACTGAAGCCAAAGAGATCACACACAGGTCTGTTGCTGGGACAAGTCAATACCTCTGCCTAGAAACCTGACCTGTACGGGGGAATTCAGCATCACCGGTGAGATAAATAAGGTCGAGACAAGCGTGGGATGGGAGCTGCGCACTCAGCCTGTGTTTCCCCAAGCTGGCCTACCCTGACCTCTCTCCAGAGGAGGGCTGGCAGCCGTACCTACCTGAAACTGTCCTGTAGGATTTTACCAGAGGCACAGACACAAGTTACATGGCTTCTGCAAAGCCTAGCTTGCGTTGAGGAAAAAGAAGGGGGAGTCCCTGGCCAGGACACAACTTGTCTGGTCACCAACAGCGCAGCTTGGATTCCCCCAGCCAGGCTCATTCCCCTACTTATCCTCAACTACAGTAAGATCAAACTGAATATGCTCCAAAGCAGCAGCTCTTACTGGATTTGGTTGGTTATTACCTTCAGGGATTTCATGACAAACTTGAGATACAGCAGGGTAAGTTCCCTGAGCTGAGCTAAGGGCACAAAGGGTGTGATAGACTGGTGGGGTTTGTTTAATTGCGGTGGCATTATGCTGACACGTTGTGCCTTGCATTTCAAGTCCTTGTGCAAAAGTGTGCTGGTTAAGCAAAGCCAATTTACACGCCCGACTTTCCCTGTCTGTGCTCAGAGCTGCAATAAGGCCCTTGTCAAGTTCAGGCTGAAGGAACCGGAGATGGATACAAACGCAGCGGACGAGAGCTTGGGAAGGTAGGATCTCGGCATTTGCTGTTACCCCCGTGCTGAGCCCAGACCTGTTCTCACAGGACTTCTGTCTCTTCTTGTTCGTGTGAATGACAAGCAAGGAACTTTCAGCCACAAAGAGAAAGGATATTCCTCAGCTTTCTACCAGCGACAGCACTGATGAACAGGTAGGCTTTGTTCTTTCCTCTGTTCTTAGGAACTGCTGATTATATTTCAGAAGTTGAATAATAGAAAATGAGTTAGTTGTCCACATTGTTACTTACAAAAGCTATTTCTTTTATGGGATCCTATTTTTAACATCACAGAAATAGCAAAAGCTAGACCTGTAAGTAAATAAAAATCACTAATAATGCCCAACACTTCAAACGACAGCTTGCTCAGGCAGGGTGACATGCTACTACAGCAGAGCTGGCAGCAGGGCCAGGTCACAGTAGGTCCTCGACCGATCTATAAAGTTGTGAGCTGGGGATTTGCCCAAATCCTAAAAATCTACAGATGTGTTGAAAACAAAGCAATCTGTTGGGTCATAGGCTGCATCTTCAGCAAGAAGAAAGATTACTGTAGCTTTGCTTTGCAGAAAGGCGACTTCCAGCAGCCTTTGGTAGTCCCACATCTGGAGTAAGCCAGTGCAGGTACTTCTTAAAACATGTTTTTAAACATCGCTTCTATGAGGAGAGAGGGAAAAGCCCCTTGGCTAGCTGTAAACACTGCTGCAGACAACACTTGCAGTCTCAGCTCTGAGGAGAAGAGTGTATTCCTATTTCCTGTGGGTTTGGAAGGGGCAAAGGGGAGAATCTACTTTCAGATGGAGGAGAGCACTTTGCTCCCCAAGCCGCACATATCTTTTCCTGCATGGATGAGCGACTGTTACCAGTGTCCCCAGAGCCGTGCTGGCTTTTTCTGTGGTGGGCTTTTGGTTTTTAATGCCTCTGGTGTTCACTAGAGCCAGCTGAAGTTATCAAAGCTGCAGAAGGGGCAAGAAAAACTTCTTCAGAAGCATCCACCTGCTGAGGACACGGACTCCGTCCCAGCTCAGAGCTATGTCTCCACTGCAGAGTTTCAGCGGTAAGTGTGCGTGAGAGTCTGCTCTTGCCATCTTATTCCCATCCCCGGGCAGCCACAGCTCTAGCTGAAACCCTCGCAGTGACAACCTGAGAGACAGATCAACACAAAGTCAGTGATTTTAAGGTATTTTAAGTGCTCTTAAGCTGGCTGAGACAGCTGCCCTAAGGGAGAGGGGGAAACAAAAGAATTTAGTAGAGCAGCTTGTAAGGATATTAGTCAACAATGAGGTGGGAGAATAATTTAAAATATTGTCACTCTTCCAGAACATCTTGGGGCTGCCCAGGGAGGGGGACAGAGGCTGACAGACCTTGCGGTTGTGAAGGGGTATTTTGGAGCGAGTGAAGAGGCGGGTTGCCAGGGCAGGGGTGGGGGCAGCACCACCTCCAGGGCACATTGCTTCATTTCTGTGTTCTAGGCTCTTCAGGTATACAGCCAAGCTGGGGAAGGAATTAAATAACACTAATGCAGCACTCCGGAGACTCATGAAAAGCATGCAACAACTGCAGGATACTTCAGGCACGAAAGCACAGTAAAATGCACGAGCTCGCTGGCATCACTGGAGATGGCCTGACGTGTTTAAATAACTCCAAAGTCCCCATTTCCCCCACCCCCTTTATTTTTTTTCTATTTCTGGATGAAAGAAGCAGGAATGTTAGTAAAGGTGTACACCATTGTGGCTGCTGGGCCTTTTATCTGGGAGTTTCAGGTGCTTCTTCAACTCTGAGAGGAACTGACCCACCTTGCCCGTTCTGGGTTGGCACCTAATGCCGCACGTTCCTCTGCCTTGTTTTGGGGCTGCTGCGAGACACACACAAGGTCGCTGCTCCGGTAGGGGCACAGATGGGCAGCAATGGCAGCGCCCCGGGCCTGCCGAGCCCTCAACTGCCCACCCAGCTCGTGGCTCCTTACCCCTCACCTCCCCGGCCGCTCGCTTGCACTCCTGCATCTGCTGCCAAGGTTGATGCTTATTTCTCAACAGTTCTGCTTCCAGGCACCTGTTCTTCCAAAACAGGTTACTGGTGCCTTCAGAGAAAACAAAAATATTATTCTTTCAGGAAATCAGTAATTTCTTTGATCGGGCCGTAACAGCTGGAGCCACTAGAGGGCGAGCTGCTTCACCCTTGCACCACCCTGAATTTTCAGAGCATCCTTATTATTCCCAAATCTGTTCATACCTGCTGCCCTAGAGACAAGATGCTCAGGCCAGAAACTCTCTGTTCCTATGGAGTCATCAATATTTGTTCTTTGCTGAGATTCAGCCCAGGAAGAAACAAAACACATGTCCAAACGCCATCGAACAGGGGCCACCACCAGGCTGCACCACCCGGTCCTGGCCCTGAAGTTCTGCTGCTGCACGTCCCTGCTGACACGCAACCCCCTGCCTCCAAAGTACCCCAAAACTTATAGAAATCCCACAAGGATTTATAATATTACAAAGCTTTATGTCCTGCAGAGCACTATCAAGCTGCTGCAGGGTCTCTGGACTCTCTGCATCTAATCGCCCTGTGGAGGGCACTCACGGAGAGGAGAGCAGACCCAAAGAGATCACGTCAGCCCAGGAGCACAACGTCGCCGGTCGGGGCTCACTGCTTTTGGATGACAAAGCCAAGCCAAGACACCCTCTGTCTTCTCAGAAGGACCAGTTTAAAATAAAACCACCTCCTCCCTTCCCGAGGGTTGCTGTTGCTCTGCAGTATCCCAGAAAACACAGGTCACTGATGATGCGTTTATCCCCATTACTCAATAGCCCAACACGCAGGAAAGAGGATGTACTGCACCTTCGGCATCTCCGACCTTTCCTCCTCCTGGCAACCCCTCTCGTGCAGAGGTCTCAAAACCTTTAGCCACAGTTACTTACCCAGAACCTCACGAGGAGCTTTCAGGCACTCCTCACGCTTGCTCTGCTCCTCTGGGGCACGGGAAACCCTCTTTACAGCCTGCCTCACCTTGCCCAGCAAGCTCCTTGCCCTGCAGTCACACAACAGCTCAAGCAAACCTGTGTGAAGAGGTAAAGCCTGGACTGCTACAGATGTGTGTTGTCTCACAGCTGTTTTTTCCAGCAAGGAGGATCTTGTCTGTGTACCACTGAGCTTTTGGCACCCTCAAAAATACCTGTTTCCTCTCCATTTTGGCTAAAGGTGTTTAACAGTTATTTTCCTTCATTAAAATCTCCCTAGTTCATTGCTTTATGGTACATGGATCTTAAACAGTTCCCAACAAGCCACTATTTGAGGGACTTTGATGAGAGCACCTTGATCAGAGCAAGCTTTGTTGAATCAGTACTGCTAAGGAAAAACAGGACTGAGGAACAGATCTGTAACAACCCTGTTCACTCTTCAAGCCAGTGTCTTACGAATTTGTGCTTGCTTTTTCCCCCATCTTCAGAGGGAAGGTTATTCCGTCCCACCCTCAAGAACATACCGAAGGCTGCTGTCTGCACCCTCTCCCTCAGCTTCCTGTCTTGCTTCTTCCCGTTTACCTGCACTGCCACACATCCACAAGCAGAGACTTCCCCTGCAGTTGTTCTGTCCCCTGCTTTGGGTTAAGAAAGGTGGATTTACACAAAATACAAACACAAGAGTCAGTTTGAAAGACCTCAGTCGCTTTTCCTATCAACTTACATCACTATACTACAAAAAAAAAACAACAACAACTTATTTGGTCCAGAGGAAAAGCATCCTCTTGTGTTTACGGAGGTGTGCGCAGTAACAAGCGCTTCCTGGCCACAAGCACAGCAGTAACTGCTGGGATACTGACTGCAAGGCCGAGGATCCCCACGGATCCAGAGACACAGTGCGGGACTGCCCATCAGCTGCGGGCGCAGGCACTGCAGCCAGTTAATCAGCCCTCCGCCCCACCTACTCCCAAAGTTACAGCCTGCAGCAGGAACGAGCGAGACTCACGGTTTGCTCCTGCGGCACCACGCAGCCGGCTGGCAGCCCGGCAGGAGCTGGAGCGCGCAGCAAGCCAAGCCGCCGGGTCGGGAGCTGCTTTGGTCAGTCCCCTGCTGTCGCTGCCGAGGCACGGTCTAACCGGGTCAGACAAGAGTTAAACTGCCGTAGGTTCATCGCGGGCTGTCTCGGCACCGGCGCGCGTGGGGCAGGCTGCGGAGCTCAGGCCCGCCACAGCGGCGCCCTGGAACTACAAATACGTGCAGGAACGGCGAAGGACTCGGCACTTGTTTTTCAGAGGTGGCAGCGGAGGAGAAAGCACGATGAGAAACAAAGGTGTATGACAATAAAGGTTAAGGTACTTTTATTATAAAAGTCTATACAATGAGCACCAGACATAGCAATGCAATTATATCTGGTTTAGTTATATATATTCCATATCTATATATCCATATAGATATATAGGTTTTGCTTTTACCAAAGTAAAACTGTTATATCACAAAATGCCTAGTTCTACCATTTATTTATTGCTCAACAAGGATGGCACAAAACACACTCAGCATAACTGTTGCCATGCTTATCTACTATACTGAATAAACAGCCAAACACTGCATAACAAACACAAAGCAGCTGTTAATTCTGAATTGGAACCAGTCTGATCACTCACTCACTTATAAAAATATTGGAATCATATAGATTTAAGCATTATAAAGGAGGAATATATTATTTAAAACATTTAAATAGTGCATATTGACATTTTGCATGTGGTATATAAAACACAAACATTCATGTACAACACTATACAGTACACATTAGTTTCAATGTTTGGATACACCCGTGTCTGCAGACTGATAGAAAAGTAACTGAAGTGTACATTGCACAATGGAACTGAATAAAATTGATAAATGGTCTCAAGACTAGTTTAACCTCATAATTCTCTAAGGTCCCAGATCATTTTGCGGTTTATAAAAAAAAAAAGGCATACCACCAGTGCTCAATAGTTTTAGTGCTTTTTTTTCTGAATTCCAAAATTACATGCCTACAAGCAGAATAAAACAAGAAGTATTCTACAGTACACAGATGAAATCTGAGCACTAAATATCCTACTTTCAACCTATTTCGTATGCTTTGTGACAGAACAGCGAGTCTCTGAGGTTACATGCTAGCCATTTCTTACGTGGTGAGAAAGTTCATTTTTGGTCTTTCATAAAGCAGTGTGAATCATCGCTATATGTTGACATTAGCCAGTCATAAAAACATGCAGTGAGAGTAGGTGCATGCAAAACATGGCCACGATCAAACCGATACACTGAAGAACAAAAAAAAAAAATAAATTGAGAAAGCACCAGTTAAAATTAACACTTAGATTTTGCCAGATCAAAACCAGCTGCTGATGGCTGTTGCGGAGCATAAAGCTAGTAGCTAAATCATCATTCAGCACAGCAGATGTGATACTCAAAACATTATTTAGTTTCAACTCTGAAGCTAAATCATGCAAGGCCCATAAACTGTTTTGCTTACATCATAAGGGTTAGATAACTTATTTTTATTCTCCAACTGTAAAACAAAACCGTGATAAACAGCAGTAATTTTTCCCTCCAACCCAACAGTTCACCCTGTGGTGCGCGTTAACGACACTGATTTTAGCCCTTGATACCACACTCATTTCAGGTACAGCGGAATTTCAACTGTCCTAAGCCAGCTCTTTTCTGCTGGAGCTACGCAAGTCTGAGCGCCATCAGATCTCCCACACACCGAAATGTTCATTATGTTCCTCAAATCTTCCGAGAGCGGAGATGCAGTATCCAATTCAGACAAAACACTAGGTCACCACTAGTTGATAAACAGTAATCGATAAAATGATAAAATGAACAACGGTAACATAAGTCCTGTAGGCAGCATGTGATATAACTTTTCAGTTTTCCAAGTTTTAAAAGACACTAAGCAAGGTCACTTTCTAGTTTGTCCACCGTCATCTTTATCAAGGAGGAAACGTGACCACTAATGAGCAAAATCCATAGATGTTAATTATTACTCTGTTATAGGTGCAATTTAGAATGCCAAAAATTAAAGTTGTTCCACAGCGGTCCTTTGAAAGGAATTTCAGTCTGGTTTTTAAGTGTTCCAAGAAAAAGAGCTGTATGTTTAATTTGCTGACTTTTTTCCCCCCCGTAATAAAAAATAAGCAAGAGGAGTAGTTCAGTGTAGCATTACGGTATTAATAATTTCTTCAATAATGTAAAAAGTTGGTAATAACAAAAAGTCTCAAAGTTCTTGAACGCTAAAGAAAAAAAAAGCTATGGTTGTTTTGGAACAAGATGGATGCATCTGTAATACAAAACTCTGATGGAAACTGTGTTTGCTTAATTTGGATAGAGCAGTCTCGAACTTCGAAATCTTATTTGCTCTCTAGACAAGCCCTGCTTACCCTTCAAACATGTTATAGTGGCACCACAGTAAAGTGCACAGACCGGATTCGTTCAACAGTGCATGACAAATGAACACAAGCACCCAATAAGTACAGTGGTAGTACACGGAAACATCATGTTATTCAACGGGTTGGAGGAATACTATTTAAATTGATTTTGAAGAATCTTGTTTGCTGATAAGGACTTCTAACAGCCTAAGTTTGGCTTTGATTTTCTTGTACTCCCTGTACTCATCAAGCATCGGAACTCGATCTTCTTTCTGTACGTTCCTGTAAAAACAAGCACATCTAAGCGTCAAGAAAACCCTCCGTCCTGCAGCAAGCCACAAAAGCAGCGAGGTGCAGTTATCTTAGGGCAGATAAAACCATCTTTGGCAGCTTGCTCACCAACAACAGACATATCGTTATGTTTTTGTTCACTGTAGTTAAAATTGCCATCACCTAAAAAACTGAATAGCTAACCCAGGAGCACTTATCCAGCACAGCTGTCGCAGCCATTGTTTATAAACTGTTCTCTTAAGTTCTCCTGGAGATTTTATTAACAGGATATGAAGACTTTCATTTCAGATCCTGTGTATACATTACAGAAAAATACAAATAAATTTCAGTCGACCTACTTTTTCACTGTAGGTAGACTGACCCGCAAGCTGACAGCAGAGAATTATTCTTATTTAAGATCAGACTATAATAAGTTAATCTATTAATCTGACTTATTTTTAAAGCAACCCTTCAATATTAACCTCATTGCCATTCAAGCTACAATGAATTACATCCGAAATTCAGTGCGTGCCTGATGAAGCCACGGTAGTGGAATTTGGGTGACCAGTGGCCCAGGAGTTTATCGTTCAGCAGAAACACCGTAGCAAGCACAGTGAAGTGGGAACGCCTGCCAGTCAAGAAAGCGACTGACGGCTTAGGAGTGTCATTAGTTTTGTTTGTGAGGTGACACACCTCGAAAAACCTCCCATTACACAAAATAGGCAGCAGTTCCATCAAATTCATAACAACGTATATTCAAATAAGAAGCCTAAAAGAACTAAACAATACAGGGAAGAATAAAAATTATCTACCCCTTCACTGCTAAAGCAAATATCCACTGGCAGGACTGACCTACTGGAACAAACTTCCCCGCCCTACGTTAAAAACCGAGCGATAATCTGAGGAGGGGGGGTAAATATAAAAATATAAGTATTTTTAAATGTTAATTTTTAAAAAAACCACACCACCACTTCTTCCATTTTTGTTATTATGCTTTACAGACTGTAACAGAAGAAAAAACTCAGGAGCAGGGTTCCTCCACTATTAAAAATACACAGTAATGTTACCTCCTTCAAATTATTCATAGCAGATATTAAAACAGATCAGATTCTATTTGTCAAAATTCCTGAAGTTGAAAAAAAACCACAAAAAACAACCAACCAACAAAACCCAAAACTTGGCTACGAAGTGAGGCTGCTGTCCAGCATCTGGTTTTGTGCTAAACAAACCTTCCATTCTGCTGATAAAACTCCTCTTCAAATTCTCGTAATGTCTTACGTAGCTTCTTTTTTTCAGCTCTGGCTTTCCACAGTTGCTCCAATAATTCAGGCCTAAAAAATTCAGGTGAAAGAAAAATACCATTGGCCATACAATAACATTTAAATTCTTCAAAACCAACTGAGCTAGCTGCGCTAATAATAAACTTGTCTTGCTCATATCTGTCCGGTGGTGAACTCTTTAGGACAAAGTAGCAGTTAATAAACGGGTATACATTTTCTGCTGTCTACACAGCTCAAGTAAGGCTGAAGAGAGTTTAGAAGATACTAAACAATTCACCGAATACAAAAAGATCTTAGTCAGACATGTCAGAGGAAAGATTCAAACCAAACACCGTCTCAGAAGCGCTGAACATGTCACTCCCTTCCACCCAACACTGTAAATTTGGTATCGCGACTCTAAGTGCAATAATTACAGCTTCTGTAGCAGAAGTAGTCGCTTCTGGTTTTTACGTACATAGAAGCAGCGCGGGTGCTTGACAGCCGAAGGTCCCGGGTCAGTTTCTCTTGACCATCTTCAACATCAGACTCAGAGTTTTCAACTGGGCTTAAAACAGACTGTGTTTGGACAGCAGTTTTTAAGATATCGTTCAGGTCTGCAGACAAACCATCGCTTTCCTCCTCCTCTTCCTGAAAGTCGAAGCAGAAATTTAAAAAAAAACCAAAAAAATGTTTCCATTTCCCATTACAAGTGCTGAGTATTTTTTTTTAAATGCACTGTACACACCTTAATTTCTTCAAAAAAATGGGCAGTTTCACCTTCAATAATGGGCTGTAACATCTGCCCCCGCCTCTTGGTTGACGGTGACCCCTGCAAAAATTTAAATTTATTTCATTACGTGCTGCAATTAGACATTAAATACTGTGTGTGGTCAGAATTTTGTTCAAGTCACGTAATACCTACAGGAATTTCTTCTTTCAGAAGAAAAAAAAAAGACTGCAAACATACTTACAGAGCACAGACAAAACGACCATATCACCGAAAAAGCTCAGATACTTGCAGTATCCTTGACACAGCAATAAAAATATCTGAAGCTCTAATATTCTTCTTCTGACTTAGAATAAAAAGCACTCTTTCTCTCCCTCTCCATGTTTTGTAAAAAATTCTTAAAGCGCAAAGATACCTGAATTTCATATTTACTCTTGTTTCTTCCAAACCAAACCACAGGGAGGTTATAAAAAAAGTTACACAACGCCAAAGCCACTTTTTTATCTTCTGCCAGGCATGCATTGGGAAATAACGCTGCCAGTTTCTTTTTCTGGACCACTCTGAAGCCCAGCAATTGGAAATGCGACATAAGAATGAAAATCCTTTAACTTCAGCCTAAACCAGGCGCCACTGCGCAGCACAGGAACTGCTGTGAGCTGCCTGCTGCACACGCACAATGATGCCCGGCTCGTTTTTACCCCAGGACAGCATAAGCGATTTCAACAGATGGACACTTTGCACAGGGGAAGGTGGGACACTAAAGCCACACAGACGATGACCTGTCAATAAAACTTTAGTTCATGAAAGGTAAACGGCTCCCTGCTGCTGCGGACATTTCCATACAGGCTTCAGAGTAAGCGATTACTATACTGTGATAACATCGGAGATCTCTCATGGAAGCAAGCGTCATATAAACCAAAAATCAATTCTTCATATGCCTGGCACTGAATACAGCCTACCCAGACGCTACCACTGAGCAACCCTTGGTAATTACAGCTCTCCATGTATCTGTCTTAGAGGTTTCAAAAGCAGAGGCCTGTGGAAAATATTTTACAGAGGCTGCCTACAGCACAGAGCAGGAATTAAGTTATCAAAATTTTCTCTGAATTTAAAATCCTTTTAGTTGGCTGCCACCCATCCCTTTATTTCATAGCCAAATAAAAAAGAAAAAAAAAGAACGAGTACAATATAGTCATCATAAGGTTACTAATAATGAGAGATACATCTCAGCTGAAGAGCCAGATTTTTGAGGTGAGAGATGGGATAAAACTCAACCAGTCAAGGGCACCACCAATAACCTATGACTCACCAGTCACGGAGAGAATACTTGGGTGTTTAAGAGCAACCTGTGTTTATGGAGTTCAAAAAGGGACACTGATATAAAAAGCCCTTAAACTGAAATATGACTGCAAAGTAAATCAGACTTTTCTATAAAGGCAGCTACCCAAAAACATATGTGCAAGAAAGAAATGATCTTGAACTGGTTCCTCTATCTCAATGTACTTTGGCTTAAAGGGGAGAGCTAAAAACTGTCAGAGATAGCGTAAACAGCCGATTAAATTCCTGCTGAGTAAGCCACTGCCCAGCTACATAAATCTGGCAGAGAACTGTCTGCATGTGAAGAGATTATCTCACATCAGCTACACAGCCCCCTCCTAAAAGGGTCAAATAGCTAATACCAAAACTGTTTTGTTGCAAGTCTGGGTCAGCATGCAAGATTTTGATTAGAACTCATGAAGAACAAAGCCAGCTGGTTGTCATCCCCCAACTGTTTTACAGGTACTATAAACAAGGTTACATCAATCTCCTTGCACAGTATGAAAGCTTTTCCCCCCTCATTTCTTACAAGATGACAGAGCAGAAAGAAAAGAATAGAAAGCACTGCCATTTAGAAGGGAAACGAAGTGAAAACACAATGAAGAATGGGAGACGTTGCACAGACACTGCAGACGCTGATAACACGTCTCGCACCGGGAAGCATGAAGGAATGAAGCAGTTCTTACAGCCACCCTACCACTCATGCCTCTGGCGACAGGAACTTGCAGTACAGAAGACAGGCAAGCTTCCCTGCAGTTGGTCTTACTATCTTGGGAGGACTAAAAGTACAATATGTACTGTGGATCCAGACCTAGCACAGCGACTTGGGAACGTCTCAGCCACGGCAAGCTAGGACAGCTTATTTACTTCCACAGAGACCCACGAACTTCCTAAGAGCCATCAAGGTCACAGACAGGTTTGAACTGCTCTGCTCTCAGCAGTAAATCAAATGCCTCAAGTACAACATCATCTTGTGTCTTTCACAGGAAAGATGTAGTTACAGAACAGCATTACTAGCTGTTCTAAAGGCAGCCTAGCAGTTCAAAAGTGGAAAGAAATAGAAATAGCATTTATTTTACTCACAAGAATGGGAGTAATGCTTGCTCTAGTTAACATTTGTTTTACAAGTCTGTATCTGTCATAAAGTGGCTTCACAATATGTCTTTCTTCTCTAGTAACCTAAAGGCAGAGAAACCACAGAATTAATTATACCAGTCACTCCATAATACACAAGCAAACACAGAGCGGTATGCTTCTCCTGCCAGGCCATGTACATTCCAGTTAGGAACATAAAACTTGGTTAAATTGTGTGTATTAAATGAGGTTTCTGCAGATAAAGGGGAATAAGTGGGTGCTTCTTCCTCCTCGCTTGTCTCACTTTAACTCCCTGTATTTTTCAGGAAGAAGCTTTAAAGACTTCCTAAAAGTTAGGGGAGCTTCAACAAAGCAAACCCTCTATCTTTAAAGACCCATGGAAAAGAGGGGAAAAAAGGGACCAAGACTGTGTGCCTCACATTGATGGCAACTCTACAGAAATGACAGGGAAAAAAGAAAAAAAGATGAAACTGTAGAGAGGTTTTATCTGACTGATACCTGATCTACTCTCAACTCTTGGCCACTGTGTACGCTAACATCACGAATCTTAAAGGCTATCGTGAGCAGTTACTGGCATTTTCTCACCAAGCGGATTGTAGAGCCGTGCCAGTATCTCCAAGACCATTAGTCACCCTTGGCATTGGTCAGATTTACACGGCAGCGCTGATTACAAAGCTAGAGTGCCAAGTCCAGAAGGCTGATAGGATAGTAACTGAAAGATCTTGCTACTGGACTAGTGATGCTGATCACTGCCCAAGATAAACACCCAGAACTTTAAGCACTAACTTCCTTATTTCCAATTATTTAAGATACATGCCACAGACTTGGCAGGTAAAAAAAAAAAAAAAAAGAAAAAAAAGTTTTTCATTTCTGCTTTTGTGAAATCCAGAACATCATCTCAGGCCTTTTCACTAGTGTCGTTTATTTTTAAAGATTTCTCTTTGCTTCACAGACACAAGCAAACGACACCAGTCGCTTTGAAGACTCCAATAACCTACTGATCTGTGGAAAGAGTGTCTCTTCATACATTAATTTTTTTAGAAGTCAATGCAATAGCTTCTTCTGACAGCAACATGGAACCAATAGGTAACTTTGTGTTTTGGAGAAAGAAAAAAAAAACACACCAGTATTAAATTCTGGCATTACTACTGCACAACAGTTGCTGTTGTCTATGCATACATTAACACAGCTTGATGAAGTAAACCAAGTATTACCGGCCGTCCATGCTGACTTTCATAATACAGGAGGCTTTTCTGGAGAGACGTTTTCTCTTCTACCAAATGGTCCTTTGTCATTTTCTGTCAGAAGAATGAGTCACATCTCAAACACAAGTCACTTTAACAGTTTCTCTACATTATCAGCTATACAGATGCCTCAGTCAAACTTAATACCATATATCCCACCTTCGTCCATTAAAGCTGTCCAATATTGTCAGCGCATACTTAGAAATATTGTACTACAGAGTGAGCAAGAAAAGCATGGTTTATCTTGATCATTTCCCCCACAGAGTCTGAAATACGAGGCCTTGGTAAAGGGCTGCGAGACAGGGGCCTCGTTTTATCAATAAAGGGGTATCTGAAGTGTCTGACAGTGCTCTAGTTGCCCTCTGTTACGCTCATAGAAACAGCCTACCCATAACCTTATGCTTACTTTTATATCTTCTGGCAAGCATCTCTCAACACGTTTCTCCTTTAATCTTTTCAAAATGAGTTCAAGTGTAGCTTCCTTGGTGGGCTTCTTCTCTTTCTGCACAACCCGCATCTCATCTCCATTTTCCTCATCCTCTTGGTCAAGGGAAGAGCCGAAGCTTTTTGGAAGAGTGTTACTTCGTGGACGTGTTTGAGGTATGAATTCTCCATCTGAGCTCCTCTGCTTTGCATCTGAAATAAGAAAAATGGCTCAATCCAAAGGTTTAAAAGCAGTAACTGTTCAGCTGCAAGAAAAGGAACATAACTGTTTGCATATGCATAAAACCAAAGCCTCAACAATTTAGTTTTGATTTTCGAATAGTCCAGAATCCAGAAAAAATTTTTACTGTCCTATGGAATTTTACTTAAAGACTTGGCCATTTTACTCACACAGCTAATTTGTGTTTGTAGAAAACCATGAACTGTACAATCCCTTACCTTTTATTTGCTTTCTCAATTTGGTAAGTTCAGTCATCCATTTTAAAACTTTGGGATTGGCTGCAATATCACTATAGGAGGGCTGAAAAGTAAAACAAAAACTACATTTTATGAAAACAAACACACTTATAAATATTTCTTTCAAGATTTGGTAATATTTATGACAGCAAATATGACTAGTAACATGGATGCCACTCTGACTACCAGACCAGATCTCAGTGCCAATATAATGGACAACACTTGTGAAAATAAACTTGAAGCAAGGCGCCAGAAGACAGGCCAGAGAGTGGTTAAGATGCTTTTGTCTCTCCACATCTGATAGCTCCCCCTTCTCAGGCACTGTGGCACGTTTTCCAGTATTGCTGCCGTTCAGTTCACTTTTGTAGACAGCAGTGTGTAACGAAACTCTTATCATCTGTGATCTCACGGTTACTCCGCGATGAACTACAAGTAGTAACTTAGCTCTACCATGCAGTCCTTTAAGCTGAGTAAAAGCAGAAGTGGTAACTTACTTTAATGTTCTTCTCCTTTTCAAATTGTTCCTCAAATTGCTTTATTTTTTTCTGTAATTTCTTGACAAGCTGATAAGGTGTCTTGTCTTCCCTTTTGTCATCTTTTGAGCTAAAAGATGCTCTTCGTGTTCTGTATTAAAAACATTTTTAAAATGTCACTTAAACAATTAAACAAGTGCAAACAACTTGTATATCTGTATAACAGATGACTAATTTCAATTCTTTTCTCCAGTTCATAATCCATTCTTTTCAGGTTTTCAGTCAGAACTATTTACTTATGGAAATAAAGCGTTTTCATCTGCTGCCTTCAAAATGTGATGCGTTATTTTTCCCTCTCTAATTTCAGTAATATCCCTACCAGAAATAGCTCTTTGGTGAAAAACAGCATTTGAAATTCAAGTGTAATGAACTAATGCACTGTTAATTACACTGTCATTAGAACAGTTCAGAACTTTCTGGTGGCTAAATTACTGATCTAAGCTACTAGATACGCAGTACTTCTCGAAATACCTGGCACAGAATATAGCCTAGGCTAGAAGCTGCCACTGAACTACCCCTGGTAATTAGAGTTCCACTTAACTGTCTTAGGTGAGTTATTAGATACTTGTCTAAAAACTATCTACATCTATCTGTTGGTCTTACTAATCTATTTCTAGAGTATGTGATGCTGATTTTACGTCATCTTTTGCACTTGTTCAGCTCCTTGACATTTGCTGCTTGTGAAAAGCCTTTTTATTTCAAGATCAACCATGAGAATTTTCTAGCACACTTATTACACAAGGTGCCTGAAAGATCTCTCAGCACAGCTAGTGACATCTATGTAGTTCGAGACATTAGAAATACTAATCTAATAATCTACTAGCGTAGATCCTTATTAGCTTCAGAATGAGGCAAACAGGTATTAGAATCAGCACTTCTCTGCAGGTCAGTCTTCTGCATCATTTTAACAGTGCTTGTCAAGTGTCTTCTGCGGCTCATTAGAGAAAATTTGGGCAAGTATCTTTTTCAATCAACAAATCTGTACCAGACAGAGAACTGGAGACTCTAAACCTGGTCTTTTCTGTTTGAGATTTTTTCATTTCAGTGGGATTATTTCTTCCCTAACAAGCATGGAAATTCTTCAATTCCCTTTCACAGTAACAGTAGATGACAGTACAGGTAGGTTATTCACAGTTTTGGAGGGTCACAAATAACCTGCAGCTTGTTTAGTTACACTTCTACTCTCATACACTGGGTTAAACAGGCTTGATCCTATAAATCTGCAGGAGAAGACGAGCATTAAGGACCCTGCCTCTCCCCACACCTTCCTCTCTAACAGCTGAATCTTTCCTATAACCCTCCTGAACAAGGACTTTCCGCAGCCCAAATGAAGAACCTGCCCAGACCATTACCGCACACTTCAGCTGTGGTGGTTTGTAGAACCTGGCTCAGGAACATGGCACACAAAACATATCTAAAATTAAGCAACATGAAAACAGATATTCATGCTACCAGCAGGGGCGGGGGGAAGCCAAACTTACATAAAATCATAGACCAGCAGTACTGTGAAGACTGATAAACAAAAGGATATCAATGGTATCTTTAGCCCAGGAAGTGCCACTGCAGCAGGCTGTCAGAAGCCCTGATCACACGCCAGGGAAATCTGTGCAAGTTTGCCCTATTTTTATACTCTTTCCCTCAGCATCTGCCAGTGGTCACTTTGAGAAACACAATGCCATCCCAGATGAACCTCTGGTCTGACTCACTACGGTAGTTCCCAGGCAGGGAGAACAGCCAGATGGCCATATATTGCTGCATTTGACCTGCGTCTTCAACTAATTCATATAATGAAAATCCATGAGGTTCTTAAAGAGCTGTATTTTCATACTGGCAGTAACATCTCCCGCCCCAACACCCACTACATTGCATTAAAATACATACCTAACAAAAGAAAGTGCTTTGGATGAAGAATCTAAGGTTTCTGGATCATGTAAGAAACGTTGGCTTTGCCCAAAATCCAAACTACGATGTGACAGTATCGGATGACAGTCCTCTTCCAACGGATGATTAGTCATCCTTCCAGCCTGCGGGGAAAGCTGAGCTTCTCCAGATTCACTGTCCTCCTGCCAAGACTTGAAAGCAGGAAACGGATCTAGAAGATAAGAGGGACACAAAATGGTACTTTTCTGTTAACAGAATTACAAACAAGAGTTAAAAGGAAACAAAAATGCGTACCCAATGCTTAGTCTTGTATGCTATAAAGGATGTGGTGTCATACACAAAGTGAATAAAAACATTGAAATACATCAGAAAGCTACAAATTCTGTCATGTAACAATTAAAAGAAAAAGGTACTGAAATGAAGTATGCACACTAGGATCCCTTTTTCAAAGTGTATCTTGGGAGTATGCATTTCTGAACAGTTCAACAGTGTAAAAGAGCCTTATTTACTTCTCAGAAATCCAAAGTTAGAAGAATATATTTATTGTCCGTTGCAATATTTTGCTGTGGAAATTAATTTTCATACCTTACGCATGTACTTTGAAAAATTGTCCTCTTGGTTTTGAAGAAGGTAAGCCTGACAATACCTCTTTAGGTATAATACCCATTTTGCCTAAGTCTTTTTAAAGGAGTGTTGTTGGGTTTTTAAGTTTAAATCCATCTAGACACCACTGAGAAAAAGAGATTTCTTAATTTGTGGAAGGTGATTTCTTTTAGGCAGGGGATTCCAAAACAATCAATTTTTTCAAATACCTATAAAAAGTTAGCTGCTAACATCCCTTACAATTCTCAGATAGGGTTTTCTTGCTGCCTAACAAAAAGCTGATGTGACCTTCTGAGCACTTCCATTTAAAATCCCACCCCCCTCTTCCTTTCAGAGAGTTGCCTGTGTTTTCCAGTTCAAATCAGAAATTTGAAACTGGGTTCAAAGTGTGCAGAACAACAATAAAACCCACAAAGTAATCTTCAAAAAGAATAACCCTTGTACCTGCTTTCCATCGTACATTTACTAAGTATTATTGGGATTTTCGTTTTGTTTTTAAGCTATAATCTTGCCTGTTTACACAGTACAAGATACAAGAAGGGGACCTTTTAGCAGAAAGTAAACAAAAAAAAATTGCAGATCAGAACATTCCCAAGATATAAGGGACAGCAGGTGAAGGGTTAGTTAGAAAGCAAACCATAAACTATCAAAAGGCAGATAACTGAACGTATGGCGAACCATACTTACCCTCCCCTTCTCTCTGCAGATGCATTGTTTTGAAATCAATGAGGGGAAAAGTGATAGGGCATGGCGCTAATAAAATGAAAAAGAATGGCAAAAATACTAAAGTGAACACACAGCACAGTCAGAACAAACTATACATAACATGTAAAGCAGGAAGATACAGTACCAGGGAAAAACATCCCATCTTTTGGGCCAGGCCCTGAGCACTCTCAGCTTCCAAGCAATTTCACTGGCAGGTAAGGATGCTCAGTCCTTAGCGAATCTGAACGTTTTACTGAAAAGGTTTACAAAGAACTGACACAAGAATAGTAAAGACTCACTGTAGTTTAATAAGAATCTCATGCACCCTCACATTAACAAAAGACAAGTTCTAAACAAGTTTTTGCTCATAAATAATAGAGGTGGTGATTTCCAAAAAGCAGGGCAAATGCATAAAAAATACTCAGAAACAAAGATTAACTGGTCTGCATTTTTGCCTTAAGCCAGCAAGCATCTGCCATTCATTTTCAAGAACTCTGTTGGTTACAGGCCTTTACATTTCCCATCAGGTAGGCTTCAATAACCCAAATCTTCCAACAAGACTTGGACTAGTATAATTTCTTTACCAAGCCAACCTACTTCAATGGAACACCACAAAGACTTGCAGTGCCTTGGAAGGCGGAGATCATAATAACCATTCTAAAGAGGACTGAAGAACAGCCGCAGTTAAAATACTTTGCAATGAAATAACACCTCTTGCAAAATATCAGGACTTTACTACTGAGGAGCTTACAATAAAGTTTGTATACAGATATGCTACTTCCTTTTCAAAGTCATGGTCATAAAGGTATTTGGGTAAGTAAAACCAAAGCAACGTTTTTGAGCGGATTTAAGGGAATAATGAAAACGGAAGCCACAAACCTTCTGAGAATACATATTAATCAGATTAACACAAATAGAGGATGTAACAGAATGTAATGTGCAAGTAAGCAATTAATGTAAATAAAACACTGAGAACGTAAGCAGGATTTTTTTAAACTTTAGATGAAGTTATTAAGTTGGGCAACAAGAATGAAAACCTGGACTCAGTGTCTGCAGATGCCTGCAGATCGACTTCTCCGTGACACGACGTACTCTGAAGGTACGGTTTGCTAGGGCTCAGGAGGACCAACCAGCACTGTACAAATCTAAGCCAATCAAGTTACAAACCTCAAAATTTGCAAAAGGGGAGTATGAATTCATGCAGACAATTAATTTGCAAAACAGTCAACACTGGTTAACAATAAGTTATGACCATCTGAGCTTCAGGACAAAGCTTTGTGTCCCGACATGCTACAACTATATGCTGCCCTGTCAAACTACACATATCCCAGGTCTACTTCACTAATTTTAGTATTTATAACACAGCAAACAGAAGGTAAGTGCTGTCATTCTTTGTTACCAGTGTCTTAACAACATTTGCCATTACAGGCATCTCAAAGAACTGTCACTAGAACAGCCTGTTAGAAGTTAAAATCTCGTCCCTGCGTAGCAAATCTGTGCTGTATCTACCAAGTTATATTTGTAAGTTTTTAAAGCTGGAAACAAGTGGACTGTGGGCATAGTACTGTCAGTGACAGTTTACAACATTTTAGCAAACTATCACTTGCATTTTTGAAGGTGCGATGCATCAGAGTATCAACACTAGGCAGAGGAAACGGAATATAAGGAACACGTGAGGAACACGTGAAAAGGTCAGTACTTTGGAAAGGAGATATTGACAAGAGAGTTTTGTTTTGGTTACAAAGGGGTAATGTTTTCACACAAGTAGAACAACAGTCTAAACAGTTATTACCAGACATTCAAGCAACAAAGTTCACAAGCTTAGGGGCTTGCTAAACCTGGAAGGCCATGAAGAATAAGGTCACAAACCTAAGCAACCCTGTCTGAGAGAAAACTACGCTTCAAGCATTCTGCTTTTCCTAAAACCCAAAGAATGGAGGGAGGAGGGGCACAGAAATAACATCCATCTGCTTTAACTTTAGTTGGAAAATGTAGACCTCTTTCAAGTTCTCCAGTGACATGGAAACCAAACACCTGACATTCCCGATGTTTAAAACAAAACCACCAACAGATTTTTCAGAGTAAATGAAATATGAATTGCTGTGTTTAGTAGTTTAGTGATTTTAAGTCAAATTCAGCTAGTATTAGAACTTCAGTAGTTTATATTTAGAAAAACCAAAACAAACAAGACACAATGTTAAGACATAATATTAACTATATGACATAATCAGAGAAAGCAGTTTTAAGGACTTGGATGAGAGACTCAGGGTCCTGGGAACCAGAAGTCACTTTTAAAATAAATAAATAAAACCAAAAATAAACCAAACCTCTAGTACGAAGCTTAGGCTTTTTGATTTCTTTAGTACGAAACAGGCTATCTTTTCCTCAGTTTTTTAAGGTTTTTAATTAAATTGCAGATAGTTCTGAAATAAGAAAGGACCTATGTCATGACTTGGTCGATCTCACCATGTATAGGAGGAACATGTTATTCAGACTGAACTAAAGAAAAAAAGAAGTTGTCTGCTGCTTCTGCTTTGTCAGATGTCCTATTTATCGTTACTAGCTAACTATATTGTCAGCTAACGGGTGAAAATTACCTTCCCATTTGTCACCATCAGATACATTCTTCAGGTCTAGACGTGGTACTTGGACACCCAGAGCTTCTTCAGAAACATGAACGCTGCCATCCCTTGACACCTCTGAATCAGTATTTGCATTAAGATCACAAGTCTTGCTACTTGAATCCTGTATTTAAATAACAGAATGATTTTATTATTATTTAGCAACTGGAAATCAGGTACCTAATCAGTGCCAGTTCCAGCACTTCTAGAAATCTGGGAGGGAGGTGTGAAAAAAATTCTTCTTTCCCAACTCAAGGAATTATAAACAATTATAAACAAGCTTCTTGCCCATCCCCAACAGCAGTCAAATATTTGCATTACAAAACATTCCTTACACGAGATGCAGAAGTATAAGCTTGCTCTGCTGCCAAAAGTTTCTGTGAAGCAAGATGATGAGATCTCTCACAGAGGTTTTGCAAACCTTGCAGCAGGCCATCAACGTAAGATTTTAAAAGCTAAATTTATTGGTTTTCCTTCATATCTATATTTCATGTAAAGTCATAAGACGCTGTGTATCTGTATATAAATGAAACTATAATCTTACCAGAAACCCCTCAGAAGATATTCTATCATTGCCACCAAGCAATATACTATTTTGCCTAAAAAGAAGATACAGATCTCGTTACCATTTAAATACAAGTTCTTAATGAACATTTAACACTACACATTCCCTTTATATTTTATTCTTACCTACCCTAGTCTTGTTTTAGCAGACATGCAATGTATTTCCTTAAAGTAATAATCAAAATTCTGGTGAGCAGAAGTTACATTGGTCCCCGTCCCCCCCACTTTGTTCTTCACACAGAATTTCAAGCTGAAGCTGTTCACAAAAAAAAAACCCTCATGATATATATCACATAGGCTTGTACTTATTTTCTCCTTTAAGCGTGTAAAGTTCCATGCCTTTGATATCATCATCCTTAAAAGTAACTCCACCTTATCCTCTTGGTTTTCACATGTGAAAAGTTACACGTTTAGTTTCACATCCCTTACATGTGTTGTCACAAACCACCGGTTTGGCACACTTAGCTTTCAACACTGAAGTTACACGTTCTGCTATGTACATGACAAGAGAAAAGCACGTACCTTTCACTATTATTTTCTCCATCAACATCTGCATCTTTATCACATGGTTTCAATAAGACGTCTGCAGTCTGTTGGCAAAAAGTCTGTTTAGAAAGATTTGGGAATGGCATTCTCAGGTGAAAATATTTCTGTATCATCACTGACCACAAAAAGTCCCCAAGCACAGCTTTTTGTGTGGGGGTGGAAATCCTACTTCTGAACTATGCAGTATTTTTACATTTGAAGTAAGGGCAGTAACCAGATCTGTTAATCAGTAGAAGACAGATAATTATTTTCTATCTTCAGACAAACCATTTTTTTTATTATTTCTTTCAAATATTAACACCAACAGTTCTACTACAAATTGACAATAATAGCATGAAGTTCAGGATGACTAAAATCACAGCAGCAAGGATATCCTGTCTTGAAAATAACTGAGTTGGATGTAGACTTCTGCTCAGCATACGTGAAATGAAACAAGTCTGACAGACTTTCTAAAAGGAGCTCCTAATCCCTGTTACTAAATAAAGCAGCAACAGAACTAGAAGGGGATGAAGAAATGCTGGCATTTCTATGACACCATCTCACAAAACAAGTTCAGATGAATACATGTCACCATTTTGTTCACCAGAAGTTGGCAAAGGAAGATTGACTTTGACAAAGTCCTGTACTTGATTTCTTCAAAAAGCATTTTATTTGGAGGAAAGTAAGAAATTTCAAATATGAAATGTGTCATTTTAAAATAAGAGACTACATGCGGTTTCAGACTTCAAGTTCTCACAAATGGTACTTAAAATGTCTGAATACAAAATAAAGTTACCTGGAGAGTTCAAATATGCATAACAGTTGCCAGTTACTGCTGACAGTAATGCTTGCCCTTATTGGACAGAACTCCATTACTCTGTTTACACTATTTCAGCCCTCAAGTCAAATTCCAATTCAGGGAAACAATTTTTAATTACAGTGTATTTGTCATACTCCGGCAGATAATTTCCACCCTGGAGATGAGCTGTGCGAGTCTTGCATAGTCACACTTATTGTAGTTGTGGAAACAGCTGCTTCTGTTTCCATTTCAGACCCAAAGGAGAGTTCACATGCACATCTTTTGTTTCCCACATCCCTACGTGACCCTCTCAACCTCCCTCCCGAGAGGAGAATCAGTAATTTCCCTTTGACAACTTGCCTAAAGACACAGCTCTCCGGCAACAGCTGAACCAGTGTATCAATAAGAAGGTAGAAACTAGCACTGAAAAAAACCCCAAACTTCATCCCAGAATGCCACCTTACCACTGATATCAATGGACAGAAATATATCAAAAAGCAAAAAAGGCCAAGAATGACAGCAGATGTGACAACAAAAGTGCATCTATACATGACCACACACTTCCAAGCATCATGTTCCCCTTTATATTCTCAGCACGGTAACGTACTCTGAACTCCAAAGTACACACACACTTGGTAAGAAGCAGACTTCACATTTCTCAGCTGTTCTTTGAAACAATTAGACTGCTTAAAGTGCACTGAAAAGCCACAAATTGGCAATTTTTGTTTCTCCGTCTATAGTTGCATATTCTGAGCTTTGATTTCCAAAGCTCAGAATATATTTTAACTAGGAAGTCAGGAGGAAGTAAAGTGTTAGGAATTAATATTAGAAACTCACTCGCTATTGCTTTTGAAGTCTTTCATTATCAAAAGACTGAAAACCTAAAACAAATACTACAAATAAAGGACGACTTGCAACAGCCAGTCAAAAAAAGACTGATGGCAGAAATATGCAACTCTACTCTGTACTTTCAACAGAGTTCTTGCAAACACAGCATTTACCTGAACTGGATAAAATACCATCTAACCACCATCTTTTCTGCATTTTGCACTACAGGATTACAATCTAGTAATTTTTTGTTAATAACAAGATTTGGCACTAAGGCATCAGGAAAGAACCTGGACAATCAATGCATTCTGTGAAATTTTAATTTAACAGAACGGGATTCTGAAACACTACGCTAGTTGAGTCGGAACAACTGAAAAAATTGGCTTGTTATGTGATTCAAGAGAGTCATTTGGGACCCATGAAAGCAAACAGAAGGTTAGGAAAAGAATACATTACAATAGTGAAAAGCACTATGGCAACATTTCATTTTAATATAAACACAGATTCCAGACAAGACTCACGGTTTCGTTATGCTAAGGCATCCATTTCCAACTTTTAAAGTTTGCAGACCCATTAAATTCTTCTAGTTAATTTAAGTCTACTAACAATAGGTTTGCTTATCTCGTTACCTTTCAGGAAACCCTCAGAAAGATTTATGGACTCACAGGCAAGAAGCTAGAAACCACTGTAGAAATTTCTCTACACAAGTAGAGCAAATCTCTCTACCCACAGAATTCATCATTTAGATTTATTTGGTAAAACTTCTGTTGTCATAAACTATACACCTGAATTTTTTGTTACAAGTGCTTACTTGACAGGCGCACACGTGCTATTTCATACGGAGTGGCAGAAGCTACATCCTCTCACATATCACTGTTATACTTGATTTCATTTTTGTCAGCACGTATTTTATAGCATTGATTGATCACATGAAGATACCCTGAACGAGGGACCAGTATCTGCTGGCTAGTACAAAGTGCTGGTACAGTTCAGGCCGTTACAAGTTCAGGCCATACATACTACAAACCTTCACATCTGATTGCATGCGAAGACCTAATAATTTGCAGCTCAAAGCAAAGCTGAGGCATGTTTGTCGTATAGGGCAAACAATTATTTCAGCACTTACAGTTGCTACAACACTGTGCTTCCCATTCAAACTGCACACAATACTTCCTTCTTTCAGTGACATGAAGCTGTTCAATTAAGGCAAAATTAAATCTATGACATCTGATATCCTGTGGTCTGCTGTTTACATTTTTAGTTGTTTTCTGAACTTCAAAGATCATTAACATTCTATTTTCTGAGCAAAACGTTTTTAAAATACAACTACATATTTTATTTGTACAAGCACATTAGCATTCCACCCTAATAGGTTCTCATGCAGCACTAAAGAGATTTTTCTGCTTTGGAATACAAGCAACCAATCCTGATACTTTCAAGGTGACCATATAAGTGCTGAGCCTCTTTAGGAGGTCACAAGTCTAATTGTCTTCCATTTCTCTTTTTCTGAACACCTCAAGTGTAGAAATTCTAAGTGAACACATCAGTATGGAGGGACACGAGCTATCAGCACAGCACAAATCAAATTTCTAAGCATAGAGGCTCAAGGAGAAGCAACAGAACCCCTTTCAACTAGACAGGAAATGAGTACGTTTCAAAAAGAACAGGACATCTACGCCTACCACTGACAAAAGCAGAAACAGTGAAAAAAGGCTGAGAAACAGTTTTCATATGAAAGTTTTGTGTTTTTTTTTCTTTTTAATGGGCCAATTAACCACACCTTAGCACAAGCATAGTCAAGAGACTGCGGAGTCTGAAGGCGACTGCTACTTTTACCCTTGCTTGAGCCAGTAAAAGGTGTAACTAACTGTGGGCTACGCGACAGCCACAGCTCTGGATCTTCTGCTCCTCCTTTACAGACACAGCTCATAGTCTAAACCAGTTCTATGCTTGCTGATACACTGACTTACCTGAGCAGAAGGAAGGACCGGTACCTGTGAAAGACCAATAGAAAAACACCAGTCAGGGTCTGGATAAGTTGCATCGAAGTACACAGAAGTTTCCCTGTGCATGCCTACAAAACGTGCACGGCAGAGAAGGCAACTAACTGCCCAGAGCAACAGCGCCATGTAAGGCTGCATCAGAGATATGAGGAAAACTCAGAGCTCTAAGGCATTTCACTGAAGTCACCACAATTTATGATTTTCACACACAGGAGGCGCTCTCTCTCACCTGAATGTTTTCTTCTTCCTCGGTTACAGTATCATGTTTCATTGCTTCACTGTCTAAATCAGTGCAAACCAATACTTCAGAGCAGCCTGCTGTGCTCTCACTGCTACCAGTGCCATTATCTTCAATAACCTCATTCCTAAAGAGAAGAACAGACAGACTTTAGCAACGTGTTGTTCCACTTTAAAAAAAACAAACAAACACACACAAAACCAAACACTGCACTTTTTCCATAAACAGTATCAAACATTACGGTGTTTGTTGGGATTTTTTGAAGAAAATTATCCTGCCCAAAGATACTAGTAATATCTACAATTTCTATCACCTGTAGGCAAATTTAATAATTTATGTAGTTTATATATACTTCTGAGGTTTCCTGAAACAGTACGGGATAGACGTATTAAGAGGTATTCATTTGATTCTTGTACTTATTCTTCAGCCACACATCTCCCACTTACTATGCTGACCTAAGGAATAAAAGTGCCAACAGCCAGAAGCAATGACAGATAGACACTACCGCGACTGGATCAAGTTCCTGTGGCTACACGCCCCTCAACACTGAAGACGGCTAGCTTACAGCTAGGATCACTATGTTCCCCTCCAGTGAGAAATATCATTATTTCTAACATTCAATCTCCCCAGAGTTCAATTTCGGATTAAAGAACAGATTAAAACTAATTTATACCGTATTTATGTTCATATATTCTTTACATGCCACCATCCCCGTTTACCACATGATTCTGTAATTCATCGCACGTCTTTGACTTCCTCATCTTCCTTCTCCTCGCTCACCAAAACTACTTTTAAAAATGCTCCTCCTCTATCAGACAGATACTAAGCAGATGTTTGGAATTTAGTATTTTAACTCTCTTAATTCCAGCAATTATTTTAAGTTAGTTGTAAGAAACCTGCACTGAATCACTCTGATTTTCAGTTATTCATTTAACTGTGTATTTGCCTTGTGCATAGTCTGCTGGCGGCACTGCTTTGAAGGACTCAGATGACCTCTTTCAAGAACGCTATCATGTATCCTCTATTACGGTTAATCCCAAGTGGAATGAGGATCAGAAGCATTTGAAATAGTCACTGTGCCAGAAGAGGGTATTGGTTTCAAACCTGCAGTGATGGTACTTTTAGTTTCTGCTTCAGCGAAGTCAGCCGGCCTTTAAAGCACTTATGCTGTAACTGTATGCTGAATTCAGCTACAAGTCTTTCAGATGATTACCTGCTTATGAATTACTTCAAAGACATTAAATGTCTAACGCTAAAACTCAGTTTTAATTGATTATTATCAGCAACGATTATTACTTTTATGATCAACAGATAACTTCAGTCTGACCTCTTGTCACTGATAAGGCTTCTAAAACCAGTAAAGACTGAATAATTTTGAAAACAGCATGTGAGTCTCTGAATACTTCACGTATTTCAGGCTCTGAGCAACAAAGGAATTTAGGTAGTAAAGTAAACTACACGTTTTTAGGGTTGGGTATTAATCATGACTATTTATTTTTAATAAAGCACCGAAATGTACCAGCTTCTCAAAGTTGCTATGGCAGTCACTGCACTCATAAGATGGCAAGATTTATAATAAAAATAAAAGCCGATCAAATGAGGCTGAAACTCTGCAAACAAACCCACAGTGCTTGTTCCATCCATTTTTAGCTGTTTTGTTGACGCTGGCAGCCAGAGCAGTAAAATAGCTACGTTGATGTGGAAAGATAGGGTAAGGAAACTGAAACAGCAGCTACAACAGCCTTCATATGGTTAAACTGTGTCACTAGTAACATCAGTGAGATAAGAATGAAAGCACTGTGGCAAATTAAATTCTGTGCTGCCTGCACAGAATTCAGCAGTGAAGCAGTTACACTTCATAACATCTTTAGCTATAAGATCAATTTAAAATATTTGCTTCAAGGACTGTTGATTACTGGCAACCGATGGAAGCTGATTTGGTTTAACACAAGAGATAGTAGAATAGCAAAATCTGTAACCTGGGTTGAGGTGGGGGGCTGGGGTAGTTTGCTTTTGGAAGAGTTAAGATACACAATCCTGAGGAATTTATTACAGATACACACAAAAAAAAAAATCTTACTGGTTGTTAGATCCTTCCTCATCCCCGCTGGGATTTTTTGCTTCATTGTTACAGCCCAGTCTGTGTTGCTGTATATGTTTAAGATCGTTATCTAAGCTGCTCTGCAGGTCGAAAAGATGCTGTTCCACAGCTGCTCTAATTGTTCTTTCTAAAATGCTAGGAAGAAAAAGACAGAACATTCATTTTAAGAACTCTCCTTTTGCATTGATCAGCTATGCAGAAACGCAGAGATGACAAACTTTACACACAACAGCAATCTTGGATGATATGTACTTCAAGACAAAGAGACTAAAAGGCAGTGGAAATTACTGCACCTACTATCTTTTATTTCCTAAGATTTACATAAAGTATTATAAGGTCTATTACCAGTATTTTAAGAGTAATCAACACATTACAGTGACTAAGTTTTTAATATCTATACACAAAAACTTATAAAAACCTAATGTATTAACGTGACAGTAAAACCCTGTGTCTGTAACAGGCCAGAATCAATGCTGGAGCAGGTACCACTTCAGCGCTGCTGGCTGTAACCCCTCCTGAACGCAGCCAGAATCTTAAAAGGCAAGAGCCCACAAGCAGCAGCACAACAAGCAAGTACCTGATGAAGGACATAGGATATACCCAAAGATGTATCAAAAAAGAAACAGGATTCTTTAAAAAGAGTATTCCGTTGAGTGCTTCTTAGCCAGCTCATCCAAAACAAGCTATTGAGCCTACAGAAAATCCTCCCCTAAGAATCTTAAACTATTTTACCCCATTTTTAACTCTGGAATTGTACGCTTGTTTTTCTTCCATGTTTGCACATGCAATTCTACTGAACTGTACTCAATATTAGCAACTAGAAGTGGTGCTAAAATTACAATGTGAATGCTATCATAATTTTAAAGTCAAACACCTCTGATCTAGTACAAAACCAAAGTGTTCTGGAATCTAGATTCTACCATGCTGTGCTCTCATGCTTCCACAGTAACACCACTGGCATATTAGCTTTTTTGTGCACTGAAGTTAAATGCCGTAAGTGAAATATTTCACACCAGAACACGTTCATTCCTAACTGTAATCCTCAAACCTACTGCACTTCTTTTTCTTGAAAGAAGACATATCCTCTATGCATGTTCTAGTAACAGCACAATTCAAACATTTCATATTTTCATCATACTTACTCTGCAGAGGCTGGCAAGATACTTATGGGAGAGATATGAGCACTGCAATAAAGAAGAAGTAAGTTAATGTAATGCAAAAACTCATCACACTAAATATAAGTCTTGAAGTCGACTGGAAGCAACTTAGAAAAAACACTTGAAGACTGCATGTAATCTGGCTGCTAGAAGTAGAACAAAGAAGTAAACACTGATTTGCAGCCCCTTTATTATTTGGGTGCAGAAACCTTAGAGGAGGCCATCATAAAACAAAGCTGTAGAAGTAGCAACGCAGATTTCTGTCTCTCACGAGCCAACACTCAGTATATCACAAAGCTATACGCTCGCAGATGTACAGTCTTTCCCATGGGAAATACTAATCACTTAGTCGCATAAGATTCCCTGACACCTTGTTTAAGAATGCAGATACTAACCTTGCTGCCTAAAGCAAATTCCAAACTACACTTTCCTCCACCGTTGCAATTCATAGAGGTTCTTCCCTGCCTGTCAGACTCTTGCATAATTTTATTTTGCAACGTTCAAGAGATCTGCAGCGCTCTCCAAGGACAGCTGCCTTTCCAGTGCAAGGCAGGTACCTCCCGGCGGGCTTGAGACATGAGCTAGCCATTTGTAAAGCGTTTGGAAATCTCCTAGCACAAGTCACTTCAGCCTAGCATGTTAAACTCCTGGGGGTGGGGAGAGTGGGGTGGGTGGAAATCTCGAATTTACTTATGTTAATTACACTGGAAGTTAACTCCTGTGTGTGGTCCCTCTACAATTTTCCATTAATATGATGAAAGTTCTCTCATTATAACCAGAATACTTAAGTTCTAGACAAAATGGCAGTAAATATGCTAAGAATGAAAACTCTACTGTAAATGACAATGAGTTGCAACTTACAAAGAAAAAATAAATACTAATGGCATTTCAGCTGGGAGGTGGGGAAGGAGGTAAACAAATGCTTTCTCTTACTTTTATAGATGGCCAAGCTCAAAAAGCTGAAAACCAAGATTTTAGTGTATTCTTTACCACGCAACAACACTGTTGGCAGCCAAAGTTGATTTTAAATATGAATGCAGAAAGTAAACTCTGAAATAAGAGGGAGCTTGCCACTCCGCTGGAGAACTGAACAGGTACTACCTCTGCGAGATAGCTCTGACCATATTGGCCTTGCCTGCACTGAAAATGTAGACAGCCTCTCTGCTTACCCAAGAATAGTTTTAATACAGCAAGGAATATCTTGGTTAGACCTTATCAATTTTACAAGTAGTTTCACCAGCAGAGAGGTAAGGTAAAAAGACCACCTCAAGCAGCCTTTCTATTTTTTCTTCCCCTAAGTAGATGAAACACAAGCAACAAAGAACTTCCAGTTACACACTGGCTGATAAGGAAAGTAGTTAAAGTATTTATTTAAAAATAATTATGCCCTTTTGCCTTAGACAACTTGTACTGGGCCAGTAGCAAAGCGTACTGTATTCAAACACCACCATGTAACAACTAAACAAANACAAAAACTTGATTTTGAGTTAGGCTCATTTGTGTGTCTGTTTGCATCGGAGAAAAAACAAAGATTATTGCAAATGCTCTGACAGAACAGGCAGCTCTAAAGTACTATTTCAAAATACACCTAGACCTTGTAGCCACACTAATTTCAAAGCTGCTGGATCAGGCAACTGAGCAAACACACTGGCATTTAGGTATTTTCTTTCAAACAAAGAAATGGTAAGAAAAAAGTCACAACTAATATTTACATTTCATTGATATTACTGTGGACACAAGTTCAGCACAGCCCTAATACTTGTACAAAGTAAGTTTCCTGATAAATATGTTTTGTTTTGAACATACTTGAAATACTTCAAACAGTGAAGACATGAAGCTGTGAATAAGTTCAGCTTCACAAACAATAGAAAATACAGGAGGAACATGAGCACGAATCTCAAAAACCAGAAAGATTTCAAAACATGAAAAATGTAGTTTTAAAGTATCCAAATCTCAGCATTTTCAGCAAGTTCAACAGAAGCTGCATTATAAAAGGTATGCTTATGTTCTGGAAGTACTAATACATATTTATATACATTGAAATCAATTTACTATCAAAACACAGTCATTCCTAGGACAAATGGGGGGAAGCAATCAGATCACAGAACACTGCAACACTCTAGTCGTAAAAGAGAACAAACAAAAAAATTCAGTCAAGGGCACAAGTACAAATACTATTTATAGGAAACTATGATGACCTGGAATCCTTTTATTCTACCACTTGAGAGAATAAAGAAATGTGTCAAGAATGGGGAGAATCAAACTCATCTCCAAAGAATCCAGAAGATTTCAGACACAGTTCACAACAAAATTTTCCATCTTGCTGCATAACCTTCAGCCCCCAGCGTAGGATCGTTCAGCAGTGCTTTTATTAAACACCTTTAGATGCATTAGAGGTACTCAGCAAAAGATGTGCATAAATCAGCACTATTGCAAAGCCTGAAGAATCTTCTTACTACGTGAAGAGGATCTTACCTCTTCAGCTAATCACTTTAGCAATTAAGCACTTCTCGAAAGAAAAGTGTCAATTGCTCTTAGCTGACAATATATTACAACTTCCAAGCGGTGTACCACAGTTCAAGGATACTTTTCAAAAGCTGTAATTTATACTGCTACACAGAGCCTTAACGCAGCATGACACAGCAAGACACAGAAAGGTAAACACCTTTGTTCCATAATGCTAACCCACTCCCAAGAATCCCTCTTACACTGTCTACCCACCCATAAAAGGTCCCGGTAAAAACATACCTTGAGACAGAAAAAATACATTGAGTAGAGATAAAACATTTCAAAGGTTTTCTTGATCATTTACTCACTGTACACAGATTCTTATTTCTTGTTTTAAAAAAAAAATAATTAAATACTCACTTGTAACATTACTGCATTTCACAATATCTCCAAAACATATTTCATCTCACATCATTTTAAAGTAGTCTTATATACAATCATACCAAAGCAACATTTTCCTTTCATACATTTACCTGTGCAGCAGAACTTTACAGGCCATTCTGATTATTTTTGCTATCCCAAATGAGCACTTCATGTAAAACTGCTTCATCTGAAAAAGAGCCGAGCGCGACGCTGGCTGCTGGTTATGCATACTGCTTGCTGGGAATCAATGGCTGCTTGTCAGACAGCACTTCTGGAGTGCTGCACTAAACCCTGCAGTCTAAATAGGAATAGACTGCAACATGAGGTCACTCCTGACAATAAGCTGCCCAATCAACACTTGAAAGCTTTCCTAACATGTTGCTCACAGATTTTCTAGGATGGAAGTAGGGACAAGTATTTGGATCTTAAAGACAGCGTTAAATTAAACCAGTGATGTATTTTCTAGCAATTCAGGCAGTGGTTATATTCGGTCAGCCTTACTCTGTATGCATTTTCTCTCACTCGGGTGCTGTTAATATCATTGCTTCTCACACACCAATTAGAGCTAATTAGAACAAACGAGGGTTAACAAAAACATCACACAAGCAGTGAGAAGCTCGTCCTTGCCATTGCATTTAATATAGACAAAACAAACTGTTTACAGAACCTACTACTTGTCATACCTCATACTTCAACACAGAAAATTGTGAAATCCTAAAGAACGTGTCAAGAGGTTTTATATTAGGCTTTTGACCGGCAATACTTGAGATGAACTGCAAAAAGTAAAGCAAAGACTGCTTGGCAAAGCACAGTGATGAAAAATTTGGAATAATGACAAAGAAGGATTTTAAAGTGAGTATTTCAACAGCATGTCAGCAAGTCAGCTGCAATGCTGAGTCAGTAATTCTTTCCTCCAAAAGTCAGGACAGCAAAACCGAAGGAGCCCTGGGTGAAAATGCTTCTGATAACGGAAAATATGATGTTCCCTTCACATGCACAATATCAACTCCTGTGCAACCAATGCTCCCTGATTGGGTAACGGGTTTAAAGATCACTCAACAGGTTTATTTTAAATACCATTTTCAAGCACAAACAAACTGCATTAATGATTATCCACATTCTCACCAGATCTCTCTCATGCTCAAAGTCAAATTAACGCCATGCAGTGCACGAAGGTCATATGTTTCAGAAAGAACAAACAGAGTAAAGAAAAAAGTGAACAAAATTATAAGCACATTATAGTCCAAATAACTAGAAGGAAGGTCACATACCCCATCGTAGGAGTCAAGATAACTAATCTTTAAAATGCAGAACATGCAGCTTCAGTGTTCTTTTCCTTCTCTCCACAAATAGACCAATACTATAGATAATTCAGTTCACAAAAATCCACCAAGAACGAAGAGGCAACAGAACTACAGGTTAAGGAACTGCAAGAATCATTTTTAAGATCTGTTCCTCCTCCTCTTTCCTTTATAAGCTGCTGCAGACCCTTTGTCAAGACAAACATCCCAATAAGCCTGCATTAACATTTGCTTTTCTTATTTTTTTTTCATCACAAAACTAAAACAAGGAAAAGATCATTAAATGCATACTATGAAAGACTAAGTTTGGAAAATTATTTACAGTATTAACAGTGTTTAGAAGTTTAATACAAACATACTTTCTCATTCTCTGTAGGTTTTTCTTTTTTTTAATGTTTCCTGCAGTTGTTTTGGTTTTACAGTGAATATTCTGTCTTCTGCTGCATGATTCCTCCTTTCCCACAAATGATGCAAAATGTCAACCATAATTAATGCCTATGAATTTTTAATTAACCCTAAACATTGAGTAAAAATGTTTTTTCTCTTCAGGCTATCAAAATTAAACTCTCAAACATGTTGGAGTTTGTCACTACTGCTGCACAACTACATTCCACAAGCAACTAAATACCTGTGAATACTTAAACTGCTTTAAAACTTTAATTGGAAGAAGGAACACTTACATAGAAATTTGCTGCAATTGGAATTTATATAAAGTCAAACTACACTTAACCAGCTATATTGCTGAAAAAGACAATTAAAAATTAAAATACAATTTAAATTACAAGCCAGAATTATGTACGTGTCATTATTTTTATATTTTACAAATTCCTGTAACAAGGTACGAAATGTGCAGCCAAGCAGCTGAACAGATTTCAACCTGAAACCCATGTTCTTGGGACTAGTCAGTCTTAAGCACTAAACTTATCCTGCACTACTTCTGCTTTTAGTCACACTTTTATTACAGATTCTTCCTCACCCCTCCCTACAAGTTCTTACATGCAATGCCCATACCTAACATGCTACAGAGCTATGTAAACAAGTAAAGCAGCCTTAAAAATTAAAACTTGTGTACTACGAGCAAGTAAAACAAACCTGTGTATTACAAGCAAGTGCAAATATGCTCTTAAATAGAAATACCATTTTAAGTCTATGTATCTCCTTTATCTGACTCCCTCTCCAATACTCCAGCATTATGCTTCGCAACTTCTGCTGTCTACCAGCAGAGCCTATGCAAACAGATCCCTCAACAGAGTCTGCCTCTTAGGCAGGTAACACAGGTCCCTCCAGCTTCAGCAGCCGTTATACCTGCTCGGACAACGCAAGACCTTGGTTCTCTATGCTCTTTTCTAATAACTCTTCCCTAAAAAGCAATTAACACATTAAACCTCAACTATAGGTGCTAGTCACGTCACTCCTACGCTGATATAACAAAGAAACATCAGCCTTCGAGATTAACTTAGTTGTCAGAGTTTATATTAATGGAAGGATCTTCAGGTGTTTTACAAATACATTAGCAAGTCCACTTTCACAAAACAGAGTTTCCAGAGCCTTCATTTCAACTCAAATAAAGGAGACTTTCTGGACCATCAAATCAAGTGGTTTTTTTACAAGCAATCCATTCTACAAAGTCTCACATATAACCTTACAAAACGCCATCTTTAAAGGGCTCAATTTCCTCCACATCGCTCCTACTACACGTCATCCTAGAACATCTAAATTCCAACCTAAAAATCACTGATAGTCAATATTATCCCCGCTTGCTCTCCACCGTCCTTTTGGTCATATACAGTTTCTCTTTGTCCCTGATGTTTTCTCCTTCTAGCATATATTCAGACAGTAATCACATTTACAGTCTTCATTACAATTGTTTATGAAATACATTTCACTGTATCCTAGTGAAATTAAAAAGTTCTTTCCTCATTTAACATCTGACCAAGCTGGGCATAAAAAAAAAAATAATAATAATCTGGACAAACAAATTCTCACAGGTTTATAAACAAATCGGGGTCACGTAAGGAAACACCTCTGCTCACTGGCACCTGTCAAAAGATGTTACAGAACGGGTTTGCATCCACCAATATTCAGATACTTTTCATATTGCTGCTGCAAAATTTGCTGTTTAAATAGCACTTCACAGGTTCATTAAGACATGCTCTGTTTCCCTTTCTCTGCCTAACTCACCATAGTCAGTCCAATCTGAGTTCTACAGGCATTCCTCCTCTGAATTTGGGAACAGTTATTTTATCTCATATTTTACTACTACAAGAACTGCAACTGCCTTTAAAGCCTCAGTTTGTAGACATCACCACTTATGTCAAAAGCCTGACAGCTTCCCCTGGCAGAACAGACTATATTTCAAACTTTAAATCAAAACTCCAAGGCAGAAACCAGTTACCTTGTTGACGCTGTAACGCCCCTGGAATCCGAGAGACTCCCTGTCATATCTAGATGCACCACAGCTGGCCTTTCAACAGGTTTCTCTGTGCCATCTTCTGGAAGTTCTTCAGACTGCTCAAGCTTTACATCTTCCTCCTCCTCCAAGAGATCATTTATCTAATAAAAGGATTTATTCATGGTTAATGGGTTGAAAATTTCTTTTAGGAGGTCCATGGAATTAGAAGGGCACGAGGTATAAGAACAGCATGCTTGTAATTTTTCAGTTTTAGAAAGACAGGCACATTATACTTGCTTTTATCGAAACTCACGTTTTTGTTTCGTTGTTTGCAAACACAGACGTTTTTACTGAAGCAGTAAAATATAGCCAATTTAAAAATTAAGACAATATAGCCAACTTGAAAATGCAATACAGCCATCATTTTTTAAAAAGCAACTATGTCTAAAACGTAAAAGAGTAAACACAACAAAGCTATGATCCACAAACCCACTCCGTGATTGATCACTGATCTCCCAAATTTACAAAGCCAAGAATTAAAGTATCACCAGTAACCTCAAGAAAATATGCCTTAGAGTACCTGCCACACGAGTATAAAACAAAACCACTGAATTAAGAAAAAAGGTAACGTTAGAAGTTTAAGACTACACAGAAGGCAGAGAAGAGGTATGTATTGAAGAGGGGTGTTATACGTTACATGGCACTACGTTCAGGGCAAGAAATGTATTTATCCCTAACTTTCCCCTGCAATTGCAGGACCATGTGCTGGTGAAGTGAGGGCAAGTCCACCTGCACACAGTCAGCCATCAGTGGGGCTGTGCCCACTGGGGACAGCAGCCCTTCTGCACGCCCAGGGCAGCAGCCTGGGAGGGAGCAGGGCCCAACAGAAGTGCACTGTTGACATCTGGTGGAGACACCACGGAATTAAAGGGACACCCCCACCAGGCCACACAGACCGTTATGCTTGGGAAACCCTTTTGCTCACGCATATAATGACCCACAGACAAGTCAGTAATTTCAAAGCATGAGAGCACAGACCAACTAGCCATCCTTTAAAGAGCAGTCATCCCAACCTGAGACAAGTCCTCAGCCTCTGGTTGCAGAAATTACAGCCCAGCTTATTTAACAGCTTCCTGCATGCAGCAGGGCTGCGTCAATTCTCAGTGCTAGACATATTCCTGCAAAGCGCCGAAGAGAAAGCAAACATTGCAAAGCTGCAGCACTTTGCTACAGGAGCTAGCAGAGCAGAAGCTGCTCAATCCGGAACTTGCTGCCCACGCTTGGCAGACCAGACCAGTGGGTGAGGTATCTACTGCAGTGAGGAGGAAGCAACCAGCTGCCCCAGCACTTGCCTTACCTGTCTTGCTAGAGGAGGGGTTCATGGGATAATTAGGCTTTAAAAATTCAGTACTTCTTGTTACCTTCCTTAGCAACTGTTGGTTATTTACCCTTTTTCCTCTTTAAAGGAAATACATCATTTCTTAAGCCAACTAAATGTAAGAAAACTCAGTTTATAGCTTTCCATATTTCTGAGGAAGGGTTTGAGCCAAGATTTTATTAGTAAACCACGAACCTGGCTTTGATTATACAGGAGTACTTCTTCTGTGCACTATCACTTATATACCACGACTTGTAAAAATATTTGCCAACAGAACAAAGTTGCATCACAATGCCACATTTTCATTTCTGTAACAACTCTCCATCTCTATTTATCCCAGCATGACATGGCATTTTACTTCACGAAGTTAAATTTGTTGTGAGGAAAGGCAGAAGAGTGATAATGGATACCACAACTCATGTGGCCAGGTGAGTCTGGCAATCCTAACAGCTGAGTACCAGAGCCCAGAGTATTTCTCTTCTACTCAACTTGGTTCCTCTAATTTCAACAATTTTCCCCACTAATATCACGATGATATTCTGAAGACTCAGAAACACCATTCAAAAATTTTGGCATAGGGAAACACCACAGGTAACATCATCAAGCGGAGTGCGAGACCCTGCATGTTTCTGTAAGACACACCTAGAGGTATTATTGACCGAGACCAACAACAGTGTGGTTCTGTATTTGCTTAAAACGCAGTTTTCCTTTCCTAAAAAGGTAATTAAAAAGCGATACTGTTTATACAGCGTAACGGTATCTGTGTTGGGCAGGACATCGTGTTGGTTTAGTTCTTACATATTTTTCTACACAGCTATACTTACTACAAAGCAACAATTTCACAAGGATACCTAAGAAAACGCATTTAAGGAAACACCAGATTTTGTCAGTTTGCAAGGAACTAGCGAAAGGCATACTAAAAAAAATTACATTTCAACACATCTTTCATAAACAGATACTTAAGTGGTAATATGTTGCCATTTAAAATATTCTTACCTGCTCAGTTATTGAGCTTAAATCATTAGTAGATGAAAAATCTTCCTCTTCATTTTCAAAGAATTCATAGTAGTTCTCCAGAAGTCCCGCCATTATTCTGCTAACTATTTCTTGTTCTTTCAGATCCTCCACATCTGTGTAAATGCTAAAGATTTCAACACTGTTTTAGTTTAAAAATCTAAACCCAGCTGTTTCCCCAAAGAACTCTTGTCAGTTACTTCTATGACTAAGGGCCACATTTCACATTTCCCTAATCCATTCTGAACACACAGAACTATAAACATACCTTCACACTACTGCATTACAAAGGTTTATCCTGGTTTATATTTAAAAGCGATGAAGTAACAACTATTTAGTCAATTAACATTTCATAAGGAAAATTTAAAATTCAAGTATTTTCCTGTATAGAGGAAACCACAGTATATGTTTGTACCTCAACAGATTTTGACAAGAACTGCTTTCTTGCTACAAACACAAGTCCTACTCTAAAAAGTCTCTAAAATATTCAAACCTCAGTGTAACTACACTAATGTAACAATCACAACAGTGGTCTCTAATACCATAGCTCACAGACAAGCCGTTGTTTAGATCCAAGCAAAAATTGTAAGAGAAAACTGGAGTGAGANGTGGGGGGGGGGGAACGGAAAGATATTGCCCAAAACACAGTGTGTGTTTGCTAGTGTTACTCATGGACTAGGATTTAGACTACAGATGTACACTGTCAGTTTCACATAAGAACACTATATGAACGTCTATAACTTACTGAAAAACATCAGGGCCAAAGACTGCAGCTAAAGAACTTGCCGACCAAATTTCTTCGTGATGCGATGCTACATTAGCTAAAAATTTACACAGAAACTTTAACAAACTGTAATTAACAGGTGGAAGCTGCTGCAAGAGGAACCTCAACTTTCTTCCAAATTCATCTTCATTATTATAATCTGTAAAATGTAATAAAAATATTTTAATCACAGAAACAAAATATCTGCTGTTTCACATTTGATATTGATCAACTTTGACTCTAACAACAATTACTTGTTTCTGAATTACAACTAATCTGGTCAGACCACAGGGTAAAAATGTCAGAATTTGACTTGCATTTGTTCAGTCTGAGATTCTTACACTAAATTTCTTCATGGAAAAAGGGAAAGAAAAATCCCCCTAAACCCAAAAACTGAAGCCCATGTACCTGAAGGGTATTTGCAGTGGTAGCACTTCATAAGAATCTATCTGTCCCAGCATCTCATCTTCTCATTTCAGTCTCTGGATTAGTCTCTTCCTCTCTGATCTTTCCAAGAGAGGCTGATAACTCATTTCCTATTTCATCACTCCTCTTCAATGACGTCAGAGGTTTGGAGGAGTGGTGAAGAGGCAGGGGAAACATCACAAACCCCCCACCCCCAGTCTTGTTTCCATAGCACAGTACCATTAGGTTACTTTCCCTAAGGATAAATTGAACTATAAACTTAATTTCTTCTATGAAGCAGAAATTGATAACTTAACCAATGATTTCCACCATACTCTCCTCTGCAAGTCCAGTCAGTAGTTTTCAGCATGTTTTCCCCAATTAACGCTCACGCAAGCTTCAGATTACACAGGGCTAACTCCTCCGTACCCATTCATTTCAGCACTGTTGTTATATAACAATTGCTTTGCACAAGAGCTCTGGAGACAGCCACAGCTCCACAGACAGCAAGCCAACTTAAAAGCTAAATTCTCCCGTTTCAGACAAGCTACTTTGACACTTTTTCTTCTACAAGCATCCCATTCTCAACACTCTACTTCCTTTTATAATACTTAGCTGATGAACACAAGCAATCTTAGTGCAATCATCTTAGTTTGCAGTTTACTGATACAATTTCAGACGCGGAAAAAGGTCACCATAAAACTTCTTCACTCTTACCCCACATTTAGCTATATCCTACATCAAAATATCTCCCCATAAATCTCATATGTTACATTATCAGCCTTGGAGACAACAAGGTTCAAAGACTTTACAACTGTTCGCACCTAACACAGAAATTCCATGTAAAGGAAATGTCCTGAAAGCAAAACAGGAGAAAAATTGATACTAACAGGCTTCCCCTTCTTACTCAGACACTTGAAAACTCTTCTCAGATCAGTTAGAAAGGGAAAAAGATGTTTGAAGATGATGAGCAGTCATTCCACCTCTCTAGATGAGAGCCGAGATATCCTAGTCCTTAATATCAAATCAAAGTAGTAAATTTCCTGTCATGTATGTACAGAAACACCAAACATGAACTGTGCAGGACATCATTCGCTCAGACACGGTCAACATGTAGGGTATCTGAATACAGGAAACCAGGCACAGAAAAATAGATCTCCCAACACAGTAAAACAATAAAATGAATATATTACTGTTAGTTTTTACTCTAGAAGGCATTTAGGAAACAGAACAGCAAAAGAGAACCTAAAAAATTCTTTCACAAAGTAGATCTTCAAAGAGAATGAGAGCAAGAGAGAGAGGTGATAGTCAGAACACCTTGTGCATACAAACAAGAGATGTTTTGTCTAACCAGTCTGTCCCAAAATTTATGTTATAAACAACAGCCAGAGACCTAAAGTGAGAACATTCTTGTCTGTAACTGAAGTCCTCTGACCATAAACTACAGAGACACAGTTTTGGGATACATGGCCTAGCACACTGGGGTCCAATTCACACTTCAGCTACTGAAATCGCTTGCCTTTGAGGAACCACCATTAGGCCCGCACAGAACTGGCCTCGAAAGACGTATATACACCACACCTTGCTGTATAACAAACAAGGTGTGTTTGGAGAACTAAGTTTAACCTAACCATACAGAAGGCCTGCTAAAGAGGGAAAATACCAGAAGTAACATATGGATTGCTATCGCCTTCTCCATTTCTGCAAGCAACTCCTCTGCGCAGAATGCAGTTGATACTGTAATTCTGGAAACTAACAGAGGTATGTCTATCAGACAGTCAAAACAGCAAAACCCAAAACCTGAGTAGAGGAAACTGAAACTCCAATTTTAGTACCAGGAAACAAGGTTTAAAGTTTTATGTGTTTTGATTTCCTTGGTACAGATAACTTCAAAAATCTTTCTGAAATCATTTTACACTTCAAAAAAGATAATCAGGACAACAAGCTTCAAGTTTAAGTGAAGTTTCTCTGCATAGTTAACAAAAGGGAACTAAACGGGGACTTAAGTGCTGAAGAACAGCGCTTTTTCCCTAAAATAACCTGTATGTAAATCCTTCCACAGTCATCTATTCAGAGATGGACCCCCTCCCCAATTTTCACACTATATTTTAGAAGTCATCCAAGGGAACTACAGCGTCACACCAAGTGAGTATAACCTCAATGACAATTCCAGTCCCAACAGATAGCACTGCAAATTGAGGTGCAAAACAGTATTAGCTGAGCAACCAGCAGCATTCTGCATTACTGTCTTAATAATCCTTTTGTTGTTTATCATCTTTTTCAGGAGAACGAGAAAAAACAAACAGCAGTTTACTAGCTACTTAGTCCAGTGAACCATGACGTTAGCAATGCAAATCAAACAGCAAACACATCACTAACAACATTCCCTATCCACCTCAGTTTCCCATTACTGCACAGGACAGACAGAACTTCAGTCTTAACCAGCTTTTCTGGTCAGCAACTTCCAAAAATTGTTTCCAACACAAAACTATTCAGTCTCTCACACATCAGTGTTTAGGCTCTGCTCACCAGTTATCCAGATAACCACTCCACATTCAAAGTTTCAGGGTATACCAAGGGAGGAAAATGAAGCAGCCTCACAGTGCTGCAAATGACCCTCCAGTTCAACGAGTGGTAAACATAGCATAACAGCATACAAAAATTATGCTATACTCACTCATCCTACAAACCAATTCCCACTCTGAAGAAACAGGACTACCACAAGCATTATCAAGTTCTCATCAGGAATAAACTGAATAAAAGAAAATTAAATCGAACAAAAATGTGCATCTTACAAAGCAAAACAAACCCAGCACTTGAAGGAAAGCATGAACTGACAGCAGAAAACGAGCAACACTCCTGCAGAGTGACAACCAGCAAAACCCTCGGTCACGTCACGGAGTGCGGAACTCAGACATCAACGTACCCTTTAAAGACATTACTAATGCAGTGCTGCAAGACAAGAGGTTTGACTAGTCAAGTTATGAATCAACTCCAACACCGCTCAACACAGCAGAGGCAGAAAGACCCAGGAGAGCGGATACAGATAGACAAGTTGGGAATTGGTAAAGAAAGTACTGTGCCAGCATATGTGTGTCAATTTGAAAGGGCAAGGTTTTGCAGTAAACCTTGGAAAAACACACTTAGCAACAATATGCTGACGACAGTTGGGGTTTTTTTCTCCTCCTACGAATTAATTTTAAACTGAAAAAAATGCACGGTGGGAGAACAAATATGACACAAGCACAGAGCTTGAGATCTCTTCTCTAGTACACAAAAGCTTTAAGCACCATGGAAGCACGGGCAGAGGAAGCGAAATTCAGAGGGAATAAGACAAAAGCATTCCCTAGCGCTTTTAAAGCATCAGTGGTGGGAAACTGTCAAACAACTTTGACTCCAGTGGCTTTGACCAGTGTCCCCGCGTTCATGCACAAGAACACAGAATATTCAGAACTAATCAGTATGACATGTGGCAGCTTCACTATTTTCCTGCATGACCGATAAATTCTCTCTTTGAACCCAGACTGAGTTTCCTAAAAAAAGACCTATAAATTTAGGGTTTGTGCTAAGAAAACGTGTATCTGAATGCCTCCTGATGCACACATTATTACACCAAAGAAACCCTAGTGCCACTTCAAATCTTGACCAGTTTTCACTCTTAAAACACTGAATGAAAAATAGTTATTACCTTGAGAAAGTTGCATCAAATGTACGTGCAAACTGCCTGGGATAACTGGCTCTGGAAGTTCTTGAAGAAAAAATCTAAGAAGGCTAATAGCTGAGGGTACATCTGCTTCTTTAACCAGGTCCACATCTTCTCCATTATCATATCGTTGCCGAAGCCACTCCACTGTCTCAGCATTCCCATTGACTTGAAAAAGTCCTTCTTGTTCCAGACCCCCTGAGTTAGAAAGAAGTTGCAGAAACAAACTTTTAGATCCAGTATCGACAAATATATCAGAAAGCACTGATAATCAGATATGCACAATTCACATACTGAAAGACTTCTTTTATGCAAGACTTCCAGCAGTCCTTTTCCCAGCAAACACATTCTTATGCCGAGCTTACAATACACCAATAAGGTAGATGTTAGCAGTTCCTAAACCGTGCCATTTCCTATGAAGTTCCGTACTGAGATAGCTGCATTAAGTGTTAGCTAGAAAACACTGATAATCAAACATAACAGAAGGAGTAAAGAAAGTGTATCATCAAAAAAAAAAACACCCAATCCAAATCACATCCAGTTAGATGTAACTTGAAAAAACCCGACACTCTTCAAAAAACACAATCTCTTCTGTAAGAGTAACAGCTAAATATATTATTTAAAGTACAGCAAGATAATACATACCATGTTCCTCAATATAGTCCACGACATGGCGGACTATGAATGGAACCTCATTGTCTGGTTGCCCTTCTTGCTGCAGCTCATCAAGTGGAATTCCGAATATTTTGTTAGCAAGAACAGAGTTGCAGTTACTCAAGGAAGGGGAGGAGCTCTTCCTCATATCTTTTTGCAGCCAAAAATCAAAGCTGTCTTTTCTGAGAAATAAGAGGAATTAAAACCAGAAGTCATACTTCAGTGTATGCTGTTGAATGATCTGTAACACAATGCGTTCTAATTACCTAATGCAAATACTCTCCAGTCTCTCTCAATCAGTTCACTGATTTAATGAAAAGTTCTGTACTGACTCCAAATACAGCTAACTAGATAAATGACTATTACCAAGGTGTTCTGTTCAATCCTCAACAGAGAACCAAGAGCATCATATACAGCAGCAGGGGAAATTCAGAAAATTCTACTTACAACATTGTTACTTAAGTTCTAAAGCACTTTGGCAGAGCTAGATTCTTCAGCACATTTTCTGACAGTATTTATCAGTCAGGCTTTGAAATTCCAACACAAAAGCCTCTCCAGCGGAAATGAAACTAGTGGATCATACCAAACCAAAACCCCAAGTCTTAGTTACATGACATGATTAAGTATTTTATGATACACAACTGCACTGCAATCAACTTCTAATATATTTGGCTTTTTTTGGTCTACACAATAAAGCTTTCAACACCTGCATCAAATTAAAATTTTTACTGATAAAACACCTAAACCCAGTTTCTAGATGCTCAGTGATACCATTCCTCCTATCATGCAGAAGCTCAAGCTTTAGTTGCAAGTCTTTGCTTGATAAAGGATCTAGACAGATAACAAAGGTATTACCAAAGGCAGTGTAAGTCACTCAGTTAAACTGTTATCCTGTCAAAACCAAAATATTGCTTCTAGCAAAGAAAAACTGTCTTTTCAAAAACAAAGAAAACATACTTGTTCAAATGCAAGCAATCACTTTCAAGGATGGCACATAGAACATGAAGTACATACTTGTAGTCAAAGCACTTCAACCAGACTTAATTCTCTGTTTACTGATGGATTAATAAATTCTAATGCATTAGACACCCTGAAATGATTCTATGATTCTAAATCCATACTTCCCTTTTTTTTTTAATAGCCTGAGTAAAGCAGTTTAAGAAACCTACCTCAGAGTACTTAAACAGCCGAGTCTGAAAAACGTTTTCTGCGCCAGCTGCCCTCACTGACCAAGCATTCTTTTGTCATTTATGGTTGTTTAAGATTATGGCAAAAGATCAGCCTGTAGTTCCTCATTGAAGAATAGCAGAACTCGATCAGTACTTCAGCAGTTAATCTGAAAGTAAGGAAAATATTATCAGACCTTAAAGTTTTCAACACTTTTAAACTCTGACACAAGTCGAAACATCACGTTTGAGGAATTCTCCTTGTCAAATCATCAGTTTCTTGTTCTGAACCAGAAAGCATAAAGACAGCATTAGCACAGCTCGTAGGAGCACATGCAGAAAAGCAAATCCCCTTTTTCACTTAGGAGTTAACCAAACTTAAAGCGAAAGTTAGCATGGGACATCTTAGCCTTAAAAATTATGAAATAACTTTCAGAGTCATTCATTCTTCTTCCAAAGAATCACAAAGGGCTTAGTAGGTTAGAGAGAAGTGTTTTATAGTACCCACCATACTGAAACATTTAACAGCTATAAAAATTTTAGGACGATCTCAGGCACTGGTTTAACACACTGTCTTTAAATGGCATGCATTAAACCAAAGTCCTAATTAAGGAACAACATACAAAGTCAACTGGTTTTCAGTGGTACAGATCATCTTATCTAAAAAGTTAATTATGTGTCCTAACTGCCAGTTCAAAGTCCAAGCAATCATCAGATCTGGGTACAGGAAACAATTTCCCCCAAATCAGATTCCCCAGAACTATCCACATTTTTGTCATTCATTCGCCGATGACACCAGGAATCCAGAGTCCTTCCAATAGTTGCATAAATAAGTTTCCTGCTCCCAATCCTCCCCAAACTGCACCCACGTTTTCAGGGAGCTGGCCATAAGCTCTATACAAGACTGCTTTATACTCCTCAAAATTTTGTTGCGTTGAGGCCTACAGGAAAATATATTTCAGGCTTACAAGTGTTTAAATCTTTGTCTATCAAGAAAAGCAATACCGACCAATATTCGTTCCTGTTCTTTGTCATCTGTCGCTATCTACTGTCTCGTATCACACAGAGGTTGCAAATCTGTTACGTCTCACACAAGTGGAGCCAGGTCTGAGATCAGGACTCCAGGTGAGCTGACAATGGAAAATGAAGGGTCATATTCCAGACTGCAACGGTGAAGCAGTCGCAATTCCTGACTCTCCTATAATTTATGAAGACACTACCTAGCTAGTTTTCTTATTATTCTGGTACATTAAGGGATAGTCCACATAATCTTTGCATGCAAGTAGATTTCAATCAATCCCAATATATTGTGCAATTTTTAAAACATGAAGACGCACACAGGCTATTTTATCACATTCTACCGCAGTCAAACTTTCCATAATGAACCAGAAAGACTCGTGTTAGCCAACTGCGGGGTTAATGGCAGCTGGGAAAAAAAAAATCTTTGATGGATCTGCCACAATGCTTCAGGCTTCCTTGCTAAAACAAACAAACAAACCTTCAAAACAAACATCACCTAATAAAGCCAGCAAATTAGAAGCAACCACTTTTTTATAATTCAGCACCAAATGAGCAATCTTGAGGTACAGCTTTCTTAGCAAAGACAGCTTTGTACTTAGTTAGCTGATGCAGAAGCACAGCCATTTTTACCAGATGCTGCAGACAAATAGGCTACCTGAACATTAATTTCATCCAGGAGATATGAAAAAAAAAAAAAAGAAAAAAAAAAAAGAAAAAAAAAGAAAAAAGGCAGACTTGTATTTTAACTAGCTTGGCAATGTAACAATGGAGTTGAAACAGCCTGATTGTCTCACTGTTAGAGCAAAACTGGATTTACAACCCAAGCTTATACTTTAAACACAGTTTTATACGGCTTATCATAACCTAGAAGAAGCAGTGACAGCCTAATTTTCACCCTCTCACATACACACATCCTTATATAGACACACTTCGATATATCATTATAGGCAAAACTTTCAGAGCATTTAAGTCTTCTGCCTCTTAGCACAGGCTTTGGTGTAATATTTGCAGGCTGTGAAACAATCCAGCTGATATTTACCAAATCTAGAAAAAGCTAGAAACTTCAAAAAAGTTATCTGACTTCCAGCAAGTTGTATTTCCTGTTACTTCTATCATCGTAAAACTGAACTATAGGCTCCAAAACTGTTAATTATTAACCATTATATCTCCATTTCTTGTATTGATCAACAGCGTTCCCACTTGTCCTCCTTGACCCCGGATGTACACCACTTCAATGCAGAACACATATGAAAACTAGGACAATATATATAGCCTTCAGAATTATTTCTGGAGTCTCTTACAAATTCTAAGCAATACTGAGTGGGTATTTTTTTATTTTTTTTTTTTATTTTTTTTGGTCACGATCAAACAGCTCAGAAAACAGGAGCTGACGTTCAGACAACTGTTCCTACTGTGGTCCCTATTATCCTGACCCTTTTGAACACGTGCTTCCCCCTCCCAACTTCACAACCTACATGCTTCACAAGCGCTATCGAGAGAAACTCAATACCAGTTGCATCTTTCTCATCCTACCTCCCCCCACCTTGTTACTATAAACATTTATAAAGATCCCCAAGCTACAATGATGTTCTACAAAACAACTACACAAAAAACCCTAAAAATACACCTTATTGTGACCACGTATTATACTGCAACTTTACAAGAGACTGAAAAAACCCACCATACTATGTCCTACGAACACCTCGAGCCCAACCATCTTAAGGGTGAAATACCAAGTTGCATCCTGTGCTGTGTATTTGGGTGCTCTCATCTGTTATTTAAAAAGAAAAAAAAAATATCTGAGCTTTGGGGGTTTGTTTTTAAATAAGGCAAGTACTTCATCATAGAGTCTGCTGGGAAAACAGCACCATGAGTTTCATTATAATAGCACTCACTTATCTTGGCAACCGAAGAAGTATTCACACCCACATATGAAATGCTACTAAAGAAAACACAGAATACATGGCTAACTGTTAATATCTGAGAAATACATGTGAAAGTTTCGGCTCAAATTTAGTTCCGCTTTTACATTATTGGCTGAACTACAACTATATGGGTGTCATTTTAAATTAAAGTCCTCAGGGCTCCACCACCTTTCCTTAAAGCAAAGGAATGAAACAAGGAGAAGTAAAAATAAAACAAACAAAAAAGGCTACAAACTGAAATCACGCCACAGGAATGAAAACATTAATTCTGCCTGTAGAATTTCTGCCACAAGTCACAACTATTTCAGCAATTCTTTTCTTTGATTGTTTTATCTAGCAAGAAATTCGCATCATCTGGGAAGCCAAAAACAAAGCTAACAGCAACTGCTGTTCTGCTCTGTTTTTAACATATTTTGTGGGATTAGCAGACATCAGTGATGTTTTATAACATGTAAAAAGTAAAAACTAAATGGAAGATTTTTATATTGGAAAAAAAAAAATAAGTTATAGGGCAACAAAATTGCTTGGCCCAACTTCTCAGGAAATAGAAGGAAATAGACCTCAAATTTAGACTTTGGCTTTTTCAGGCCCTGTGAGCCACCCGCATGCCTGCCCACAGGGTCCTAACACACCACAGACATCCTCTGGTACAACGAGGATCAATGCTCATTTTCTGCAATACAGGAGGTTTGTTTGCAAAGCAAATTCCACAAGAACATTAAGGTGTCTCAAAACTTTCTTACCCAACAATTCTTTTTTACCAAATATAATGTTACTTATATGACTTACAATTAGCCAAAACCTGTGATATCCCTCCAGACGCATACAGTAAACATTTAAATCCAAATAGAGGGGTTTCTAGCTAAGTTTGTAGTGTTCAAAGTTATAACAGATTTTAAGACTTTCAAAACAATGGCCTAAACTGATGACACAGATTCCAACTTAGAAACCTTCTTCATGTAATGACATCATCCAGAGCCAGCTCCAGCTGTGAGCATGAGGAAGACAAGTTTGCCTGGGAAACTTTTGTGTAGCAGCTCCATCTTGAGCATACAGCCCCATTTGGCAATCGATTTGCTACATACTGTGTAGTTTATGAGGTTGGGGTTTTTTTGGTTGTTTTTTGTTGTTTTTTTTTAAATAGCAACCAGCACTCTTCTCTTTGCTCGTAAGTTTTACCAAGATAAAGGGAAGTGGATTTTTTAATGCAGTTATCATGATCATAGCTGACCCTAACTGATGATTCTTATGTCATTTGTACACTCAAATTACTGTTAGCATTCCCAATGGATGAAATACTTTGGGCAGGAGAGCCTTTGCTCATCTGATTTTCAGCTTTTGTACAGCTAATGAGTAAAAAGAGAGTATTTTGCTCATTTGAATTCTCAAAATTCAGAAGATGGCCAGGTTGGGGCATTGAATACAGCTTGGAGGAAAATAAAAACACAACACCCCAAGCTTTAAGCAAACAAACAGAACACTACCACAAACTCAGGATACAGAAAAGGACAAACAACACTTGTCTCAACAGCGTAGTTAAAAATATGCAGAGCTGTGTAAGCACTTGAATATGAAGAGACACAGAATATCCTCCATGTAAAAAGAATAATCAATTTCAAAGCTACATTTAAGTACTCATTAAGCTATATGAGTAGTCAACACAAAAGTTACTTTTTAAAAAGGAGTTTTAAACCCAGCAAGATTAGCTCAAAATAGATTCTTAAAGCAAGATGTCCTCTTTTTGAATGTCAGTGAAATCAGCTACTGAAAGGCGTTTCAGTCAAAAGTCTGTATTGGCAAATCAGACAATTGGGCTCAGATATTACTTTAAATTTAACAAGCTGCTCTTCTTAAGAATACATTCCCCATCCTCATAAAGGCATAATGGCTTAAAAGAACTATAACTACAGAATTTAACTTGCAGTGTTGAAGGAAACCATGATAGAATAAATGTCTTTTCAAGCAGATGCAGCTTCCCCACTCCTCTTGTTGCTCAGTACAGTTATTAACTCTACACTGACATGTTTGGTTTCTGGTTAAATAGGAATCAAAAGGAAACAAGCCTGTGGCCATTTTGCACACAATCACAAGAAGGAGCCAGCAGAAACATGAACACCAGCTCTTTTAATTAATAAAATCACTACTTGCATGTATATGTCTTCACATATGTGCTCTCACACTCACATTTGACCTCAACATAAATTAGCTGAAATTCTCCATCATCTGTCACTGGCACTTCTAATAGAGTCTCAGAAAATATTCAACTGACAAAATACTGCTTATACTGCCAACACAAATAAAAGCATTAAAAAAAAAATAAATCAGATTTAGTAGAATGCAATTGTAATGCAATTTTTGTTTCCTAGAAATGCAGTAGCAAGCCTCCTAATTTACAAGTTACAACTATTCAGATTAAGCCTTTATGTCATTACCAGGGAAGAAAGCAACAAAACTCATGAAAGTTCTTTTGAAACAGATATTAATAGAATTTTACATTTTATTTTTTTAAATTTACAAGCCAAGAAACTATAGTATTGATTAGTATTTATTTTTCCAGTTGTTGAAGTTTAGTCTACCATTTCAGCTGACAGAACCTGATTACACTTTCTCTGAAAAAGCTCATCATGAAACAGATCTTCACGAGAGGCATATTCAATGTCCAGAGAAGTGGACAGGCTTTAGTTAGACTAAATACAAAATTTTGGGGAAAAAAACACATCCTACAAAACATGAAATTTTAAGAATAAGTTAAGTATTAGTAACTGTACTCCAATAACATTAGCAAAGCCTCAAATACATTTAAGCAACATCCCCAAAAAATTCTACATTTTAGAAGAGCAAGCCGAGAGATCACCAAAACATTAGCTGATTTGAGTGTTTTGATATGCAGAGGTAACATTTTATATTCACTTACTAGATAAAATCCAAAGGCTTTTAAACAGCACTACAGCAACTCATAATCCATCTACAACTATATCGTAGCAAGAGGAATTAAATAAAAGCATCAGCGATACCAGAAAAAAGTAGATGTTTGCTCGCTGCTTCACACCCACCCCTGAACGCTGCCAGATTTGCTCTCAGCTGCTGCTGCCAGTGCACATGTGCAGAATTATAAAGAAACTTCCTGCTTGCACAGATCCCATCACATTCTTAACAACAGTAGTTAATAAATAAAAAGGCTTTTGTATCTTGTGTAGCAGCTCATTATAGTCATCCTACTTGCCTCCCCCCGAAGTAAAGCTGTACTCCACCAACCACACGCGTACAATTGCCACTACAGCAGATACTACAGAACTTAAGTGCAATGGCACTATAAAAATACAGTACGGCAACAGGCAGGAAGAAATTATCAGTAAAACTATGCAATTTGAGAGGTTCACGTTATAAACTAAAGCACCTTAACAACTGTCACTGCTGTTAAGACAAACTTTGGAACGGAAGTCAAGCTACCTCAGAGACACCAAAAAAGCAAACTATAAATATATAATGCACTTAATTTATTATGCATAAGTTATCCTATTACATATATTTATCATCAGGTTGTTCCCCCCCCCACCCCAACCCAAACAAGAGCAGAATTACACACTGGAACTCAGCACATTACAAGATGTAACACATCGACCCTTCGCTACAGAAACACTGCCTCTGTCATGAGGATGACCATGTGCCACCAAAATAAAGGACAGTCTTAGCATCCCTGCTGAAGGAGCAAGACATTTCAATGAAGACTTCAATTCTGTAGCAATGACTCTTTGAATTGCAGGGAGGAAGGGAGGGAGAAAAAAAAGAAAGAAAAAGAGCACTGCTAATAAGGGCTTCTGCACAAACAATTCTTGTCACAATTTGATCACGACCGAATTTGAAGATACAACCAGAAACCACAGGGTTCAAAATTACATTGCAGACTAGAATTAGGTAACCTGATTACACCAAAAGATTGACAAGACAACAAAAGACTTAATGAAATGTGAAGTTCAGCAAAAAGGGGAAAAAAAACCTTTCACATACACATGCTTAAAAAAGAGTATAAAGGAAGAAAGAGCCACATTCATAAGATCTCAGCTCTCACCTTTCCAATTTTGTCCGAGTATTATTATCCTACACAGCTGAGCACAACTTTTATTCCTGAACACACTGCAGGGAACACTGAACAGGAGAGATGCATGAGGAGAGCAGTTACCCAGAGTGGAACCTGAATCATCAACTCAGGGTTCCACCAGAAACTCTGATCCGGCAGCTGCCCCACCCAAACATGTTACAAATGTCCAGATAGTGAAGAAAATAAACCATTTAAATCCCTCAATACAAAAAAGCCTCTGCAACCACGGTCTTTGTTACAAGCTGTTTGAACACAAATGCAATGCAGTATCTTTATTTTAAGCTCAAGTTTGCCATATTTTTCTTCAGGTAAATTACAGGAGAAAATTTTCACACATTCACAGGTGAGAGCATAAGAGCAGAACTGTTTGTTACTATCACAACAGAACTAGTCATTTCACTATAATCAGAATACGGTCCTAGATCCAGCTGCAAGAGACTACCCATTTCTTGTCCTGAATGACTCCACCCATAAGTGGCAAACGTAACAGGTTTTCAGCACCATAATCACCTTCTAAACTATTCATTTTAAGACTTCAAATAAGCTCTAGATTAAAAAAAAAGGTCCAACCACCACCACCAAGCCTGGCAGAAGATGCAGTAACAAGCACATTGGTTTAGGCTGCAAGAATACACAGAATTCATTTGAATTGACTGATCTTTCACAAATGCCAACAGTTGGCGACAAAGCCAGTACAAGACTACAAAGCCAAATTGGAATTTACTACAGCCTTGAGACAGCTAGCCATTATTCTCAAAGTTTTTTCAGGTAGAATTTGTAACTTACGGAAAATAACAGAGTCAGCCAAAGAGTCAAAAATTAATTGCCCAATTTTACTAACTTGCCAGGGAGCGATGCAAAATTCTTGTATTCTCTGAATACAATTTTGACGCTGTATTCAGCCTCTCTGCTGATATATCCATCACTTTAAGAGCTGCATGACAAGTAACAAATCTCCCTCTTTCAGCCCTTCACAGAGGATTTAATACTCCTTCCATTCTGTATCTCCTCCTCAGATGTTCTGGATAAAGTGTTATATTTTTTGGTTCCTAAATAGCAGTCTTTGTATCTGAAATTATTAACATATAACTAGGTCTGCAATACAAGAAAAAAAATTAAAAGGTTTTCACCCATTACACATCTAAATTACACCATTTTTCACCCTTACACATCTAAATACCGAATTGCCCTGCAAGATGTCCATTCACACTCATCCCAACAGCTACTAGATTTTTGCTTTGTGTGCTAACATGGCAGCCACAAATAATCTGGTGTCATGCATAGAATTTGTGGACAATTTGAAGGCATTCTCTTACCGACATCACTTCCCCTTCCTTAGAGCTGCAGTTTCTTTTGAGGGGGAGGGAAAAAACAAAATACCAACCAAAAAAATAATTCAGACTAAAAACTCACCTCAGACTTGACAGTTTTACTTTCTAAAGAGCCCCAGAAAAGGGCGTTACTGCTGAGCTATAAACATTTGACCAGAGATCAAAACGTTGAGTATTTGAAAAGGAAAAAAAACCACCAGAAAAAGCCTTCATCCACAGAGAGCAGGGGGGTTCTCAAAACTTCCAAATGCCTGCTCCAAGCGCATGGACTACTCCTTCACCCGCACTGACTGCAAACGTGCCGCTATGTACCTTAGAAAGAAAAGCTTCACTGCTTGCACAGGTCTCATTATGAGCCACACATGACAAATGTTAAATTAAGCCTTCTAACGAGCTGTTAGAAAGTCGTACAATGTTACAAGCAGCACATACAGCAAGAGCCCAAACTAAGACTGAGCAGGTAAAAACTATTATTTGCCAAACTCAGACATTTTGACACATTGTCCATGTCAAAATTTGCAAGCATTAGAAATCATCAGGAGTTCCTCCCAGTCGACTTCTCTGAAAGTAACCATGAAACATTCTACTTGATTTTCTAAAATTACACCGTAAAAGACCAGTTTGATGCTTTCAAAACATTGCGATATTTGACTCGTTACTGTGATATCGTCAAGACAAGGAAAGGATCCCTATGGTGCGAGACAATATACAAGATACAAACAAAGCAGATAAAAGATTCTAAGTACCTTCAAACCTATGTAACAAAGAACACGTACAGCAATAAAGTAGTAAAAAAAAAAAATAAAATAAAAACCAAATGGGCTAACCAGACAGCTGGATTTGTAATAATATAGGCAAAACTACATTTTCTTTTAAATTTTTTTTCTGCTGACAGATTAAACTGCACAGAAGACAGAAAAACCGCAAACCTAAATGGTAATCCTGTTTGACAATTTATTCCAAAGTCACATACTAACAATTCCATCCCTAAGGAAACTCAGGAATACACACCTGAAAAGAAAAACACAAAAGAGTGTAGTTTTTGAGATATTCAGTTTCTTTTTTTTTAAAAAACAGGCAAGAGTGATTAGGTGGTACTTTCTTCATGTGTTACCTTCCCCCCCTCCCTTGAGCCTGACAGCAGTAACAAACGTAAAAATTTAAAAAAGCAGCCAGACCAAGAACTCAAGAGAGAGAGAAGTGTGCATTAAAAGCTCAAGTTGCAGTGTTTGTTTGACTGCAGGTTTTTTGTTGCTGGGTGTTGGTTTGTGGGTTGGTCGGGGTTTTTTTTTCAAACCTGGAAGACATACCCTAACACTGGAGCATCCCATGCTAAAACAACTTTTTGGTAGCAAGAAGGATTTACGCTCAAACGTTTAAATCCCTGAGGAGCTTCCAAGAACAATGGAAGCCCACATTGACAGATTCCTCAGAAGACACGTTTGCTCACAGGCTGACGTGTTGAGTCCGTGAGCTAGCGTTCTTAATGCTAGCGCTGCCTTCGTATTCACAGATTTGGTGACTACCTTTCTTTAACTTCTGGAACCAACTTTGCTGGCGGGGAGCTGCTAGGCTAGCGCTGTCAGCGTGCCAAGCCCCATCGCAGGGGAGGATGAGGCTGATCCGCCGTGGGAGGGAGCAGGCTCGGCAGACAACTCCACCGAAAGAGCCAAGAACCCCCCGCTGGCTGTCAGGGCCGCCTCGAAGGTCCTCCCGACACAAGCGCAGCCTAGGAAACGAATGCACCACTTGACAGCTCCCTCCGAGAGGCTCCAGCAACTTCTGCCCCGCGCAGCCCTGCAGCACGCCCGGCTCTGCCACCTCCGCCGCCCGGGCGAGGAAGTTCCCGCGCCCCTCATCGGCGCCGGTGCCAGAAGGTTCCTGAGGCCTGACGGGACACCCCTCCCTGCCCCACACGCCGCCTCCGACCGCGGGGAGCCCCGGCCGGGCCGCAGCCCACCGCC
>VWZZ01004300.1:0-41160 GCA_013399095.1 Psophia crepitans | reverse complement strand
CGGCCCGTCGTGCGCCGGGCCGCTGGGGCCGCTGTCCGTTATGGCCCCGGGCTGCCCGGTTGCGGGGAGCCTCAACCGCTGCCACGCCACAGCCGAGAACGACGAGCAGCGAGCCAGGGATTAATTTCTCTTCTTCGTAACCTCACCGCGACTCGGCCATCTGCCGGCCTCGGCCCAAAGCTTGCCCAGGGCCCTCGGCGTCACCCCGGGCTCCCGCTCCGCATGTCTCATAACCGCTCTGGAACGCTTCCCTGAGGTTCCTCAGTCAGAGCATCCACAGCGATGCCCAAACATCGCCCGAGCCCGCCAGAAGTAGCGCGGCGCCCTTTGGCAAAGAGCTAACGCGTTTTGAAACACAAAATTTAGCACCCTTAAACTAAGTTAGCGAGGAGCTGCGAGCTGCCACCAGGAGTGTTACGCGCCGGGCCTGGCAGCCTGCAGCTCCCACACGCCACGTCGGAACTACGGCAGCTCTTTCTGTCAGGCGGTGCCAGCAGCCATGGGGGGCGTTTAATAAAGCGTTTAAGGAAATCTGGATTTAGTAAAAATCCTCTTGGGAAAAGCTTTTCTTCCTGCGAAAAACTGACACAAAAAATGTATGAAAGGAGGAAAAAAAAATAGAGAAGTAGGATGGGATTAATTGAAACTTCTGTGTTGCCAATAGCTGGGAGGGTTTTGTTTCAGGTTTTCCAGCATGGATTCTAAATTTTATCTAGAGATACATTTATAAGACTCATTAAGAGGTTTTACATTAAGAGGAGGAAGAGTCACAATCCCACAGTAAATTAGCCTGGTTTTAATCAGATCTAAAACTCTTAATTTTTCCCCTTGAAGATGTGGTATCATTAGGAGGTGCCATACAAAACCAAAGAAATGTGTGGGGTCAGGGGAAACGGCCTCTCGGGAGTTCTGCGTTTGCTGTCGGTCTGCTTCCACGCAAATTTCTCCACTTGAACAGCTAATAAAACCTCCTCGCGTCAGGATGAGGTTTCTGAATTTGTATTTTGTATACATAGCTGTGTTCTTTCTGATTCATTTAGCCTCATCAACAACAATAAAGATACTGAATCAGAACAAGCTGGCGATTTTGTTGATGAAACATGGGAGAGAGCGGACTCCAGCTGGCTCTTCAGCAGATACGTTGGCTGATCGACAGGAATAAAATTGCAAGAAACCTGACACAGAAAACACACGCAGCGAGAGGAGACAGACAGCAGAGGCAGGCAGGTAGGCAGGCGCTGCACGGCACCTGTTCACTGGTTTTGAGTCCAAGACAGTGTCTTCCTTCCTCTGAACTGGCTCCGAGTACGCCATTTCGTGCCAGCTTATCCTACCTCCTTTCAAACGCTTCCAATGTTCCTTGCAGGGGGCAGACATATGCAGTCCCAGGCTGCCATTTTAGTCTTTTCTGCTCACTTTGTGTTCTCGCTGCCTGTTTCTGAAAGGTTGAGGAGAACCTGGGAGTCCTGGTGCTTTAGCCACTTTCTCTAAGATACTAAATATAGAGAGAAGGGAGGCAACAACTTAACGAGTGGATGCATAGTTACACCCCCAAAATACACCTGCCTCTCAGGTCACTGCTAAAAATTACAATGGAGCAATGTGGTAGCACTCCCCATCCGTTTTCCACTATCTCAGAGCACAGCTCAAATTTCTTGGTAGCGTTTTGTTAATCTCCCACTCCACTCACATGGGGATGCGCAGACTGCTGCACAGCTCAGACACCCAGCCCGTTTCCAGCAGCCGAGACAAGACAGCGTGGAGCTCACACAGGCTCGTTTTTCCCTCTCTGAACCTGCAGGCACACGCAGAGCAGCCCCAGCATGAGCAGGGGCTCTGCAGGTGCATGGCTGCAGTCCCACGACATGACGTAGGATTGTCACCCACACGTCAGGACATATGACAGTGCCCTGCCTTGCACAGTCAGTGACAAGACCGCAGCGTGGGGCTGCTCCAAAGAAGGACCCATTCTGCAGCTGCTGCACAGCTCCAGGAGCTTGGCAGATGCGTCCGGTCAGCATCTGGCTCCTCGGACATAGAGCCGGACTGCCTGGTGTCCCTGTCTCATCAGTACATCCATTTCCAGGGCCACACCACAAAGGGTGAGCCACTTCAGTAGCTCCATGTGTTATCTTACAAGTCCAGCTGAGTTGCTCAGCCTAAAAATTTTGCAGAGATTCAGCTACTCAGTGCTCACAGAGTAACTCAGTAGATCTGAAATGATTACTAGCATAATTCCCTTGTTTTCAGGAAGAGCTATTCACGAGCATAAGCCATTATTACCAGTATATGTTGCAGAAGAACTGGCACCATATTTCCCTCATGGGTCCTCAGAGTCAGTCCTGACCTAGTATGACTTTAGAGTAAATAGTCTCTGAACAATTTAGTTTCCAATTAAGTCTAGTTCCAGCAACAGCCCTGCATTACTCCTCATCAGAAAATGAAGCAAATTAAAGAAAAACCAGCCCTATCCCAACTGTGCACACCGTTGTACAAGGGTTAGTACAAACTGAGCTAGAACACTCCAGAACTTAAATTAATTTTGCAGTGCCATCCAATCCTTTGAAGGGTGACAGCCTGCCATGCAATTCTTTACCTTCATACCGGGTCGTTATCGTACTAGAAGGAAATGGAAATCTGATGCATAGCAAAGCAAGACACTGTCAGCTGTAATACCTGTATGTCATATGCCAACTGGTTTTGCTTGGGGAGGGGGAAATTATCCAAGTGTCAGCAAAGTATTTACTTTTGGTTTTAATTTTCTATCTACAGATGAATTATTTGATATACTTTCCTGGTCTTGGAAGTGCTCAATTTTTGTCTTAAATGGATGCTATTGATATCTTGCAAAAATATTGACAAACACGAATCCTTTCAACAGCAAAGAAAATTAGCAAACAGTAACACTTTCCAGCTGGTTGCTCTGCAAAAAGCTTTCCTTTCCTGCATACTTCATCCAGAAACAGAGACATGTCCCCAGACTGAGTCTTTACTTTGTTCCTCTTTTCCAGCATTATAAAATTTTCTAACAAACATTCGGTTTAAGGATGCCCAGCACAAGACGCTTGGCCATGTTGGTCATTGGTAACTCTCCACTCTCAAATCACCAAGTAACCCATTCTTCTGACTCACGGTGTCCAAAAAGGCACCGAAGAATCAAAGTCCATTTTTAAAGCTTTACCCTGTATTTACAAATGAAGCTTCACAATGCTCAAGCAAATAGGTGAAATAATCTATTTTATAGAAACAGAAACTCCAGCACAGAGAAAACCATTCATCTTTTCAAAGACTGCCTGCCGTTACTAGGTACATATGTAAGGAATTTTTTAAACTGAATTCAATATCAAAGGCACATGTTCAGTGTAAATGTCAGACATTTTTACTCGTTTTTCTACCAGAGTTCTGTGGTTAAAATAAACATTTACAGCATAAGATTTTTTTCCTGCCTTTGAATACTTTTTGGATCTGAATCTTGGTTTTGGAAGATCTGTCTTTAAAGCAGAGATCTAGGAATATGGGGCAAATGTGGCTTTTAAGGCTTGTTCACATTTTAATTGCATGGTTGCGGGCTTAACAGGAGATAATTTCTTCCCTTCTTGAAATTCAAGACATCGAAAGGTTAATTCAATCTTCTCAGTTCCATTTCCTTCCTTCTGTTCCCCTTCCCACACTCCCCCCCCCCATCTGTAGACAGCTGAGTTATTTGAATTTTATGCAAGCTAGTATTCATCCAAAGGGAAAAATCATTCAGTGTATGCATCAGACAACCGAAAATTACAATATTGCACACTTTCGTTTTTCACTTCCTATTTACTTTTCTCCGCATTCACCAGTTGGGGCTGTGGACAGACATGAACTCGTGCCCTAAAGCTACTTTCCACTGAAAAGTTAACTTGAAATAAACTTTGAATGCCCCCAGCTCTCTTGAATTCCTGTTCTTTGTGCTCACAAGGATCTATACTTGGGCTGCCAGTGCTTTTACCTTGAGTTGGGGAAAGGCTACAGTTCAAGTTAGCACAATTTGTCTGCTGCCAACACAATCGCTCTCTGCTGCTCCCATGTTATTGCATGGTGTGGTCACTCACACTCAAAGTACACTAACTCCAGAGGAGTCAGTGTGAGCATACAGAGCTCAGGCTAACCCTGTTACAAAGACACAGCCTTAATAATACTGCAACTGATATCTGCACTTTATTATATTTACAAGAAAAATAGCCATAAAAGTAGTCATTGAAAAGGTTCTAGTTTGGTCAGGTTCTGAAGAGAGAGATGGCTGTTCAGTTCAAAAGCCACGAGAGGAAAATAGTCTCTTTTTGTTTTACAGTTTAGAGATGAAAAACAGCATTTAATGTAATATACTTAGAGCTTTCATTTGAACAGGCAGAAGTTAACAGACATGGAACTTACCGATTACTGCTTTCTTACAGAATTGTTGACCTTGTACACAGTGTGTAATACCTCTGTGTTTGGTTTACTCTGTATAACAAGCTTATAAAATTGGAAAATGGTTTTTGGAAAAGATGATACATATATCGCTTCAAGTAGGAATACAAGTTTTCATTCTGGAAATGGCTCGCAGAGGTCAACTAGAAAAGATACTTGGCTGCCTAGTCTGCTCCTCAGCAGCCTCATTTCCTTAAGCAGCTGAAAAGCTTCAGGGTTTATCTTCTTTTCCCCAAAACATAAAACATACTTCAGCTGCCAGGAGGTCCCAGGCTATTGAAAGTGGAATGATTTGGCAACACAAAGAGAAGTGCTGGTTAGGCACGCATCAAAACTACATCCACAGCTCTGTGTCCCAAAAATCAAGGATACCATGCCCCCGTATCTACCCCAGCACAACATGGATTGTAACAACAGACCCGCCGACTGTCCCTTCTCCTCTAGACAATCTGAAGTTAATATCAAATTAGTAGATCTCTGGATCTATCTTGTCTTTGATTATCTTATCTTGGATTATGTTGGTTATCTGTTTGCTGCACACTGGCTGTCACAATTTAATCTCCGTAAGGAACAGTGATTTTCCTTTTGTTTAAAGCAAAGGGAGTAAGAAATCCAGCAGTGGATTGTTTCACTCCGAAGCGGCCGGCTGCATGAGCAGGGCCACGTTTGAGTACATTCCCAACACTCACCCAAGACTTCTCTGTCTTCCTCTTTCCTTAAGAGCTGCTGCTTGCAAAAGAAGCTTCTGTCCAGAGACAGAAGGGAGAGAGAGGAAAAAAAGATGGTTAAAGACTGGAAGTCATGCTAAACTAGCGTTTCTAGACCGGTATTCACCACTGTCATGTGCTCTATAGCATAACAACTGATGTGACTAATACACCACATGCCTCTTTCCCCACCCTGTCTTTGGGAGAGAAGCATGTGCATGGACATTCTGTATTAACTGGTTTTTTCCTTTAATAATGCACACATGTGGCTGCATTTTGCTAGAAAAGACCGGGCTGAAGCGAAGTACTTTATGCTGGAAGACATGCTTTTGGGTCAGTTCTTGAGAAAGTTCTGTTGCGAGAATCTCCCTCTGGTGAAACTTACAAAAATTCACCCCCATACAGACTTTTCTAAGACCAAAAAAGAGGGAGAGAGGGAATTTCCACTCCCACTAGCTTATGTTTTCTCTTTTTGCTCTTTGCTGCGATGGGACTCCTAGCATAGACTGTCTGAACTCCAGAGCTCTTCGGAAAACATGGGGTTAGAAAAAATAGCCCAAGCAGGAGGACTGTCTACATCTAGCCTTTCTCTCCCCACATCCTCTGTACACACCTACTCTTAAGGCTCAATGGTCTCAATAAGGAAAATGAAACACCTTAATTAATGATAAAACATACAGTAGAGACAAGTATCAAGTGTTTACACACTAGCAGTGCAGCGTTACACCCTGCCAAGGAGAGATCATTGCCTTCCTTACACCCCCAGGATTCATTGTCTCTTAGCCTGGGAACCTGTCTCCGTTCCCAAACATGGATATTTTTTTTGGCAGCAAGACGGAACAAAAGGCACAAAGAGAACTAAGAAAACCCTTTCAGTGAAGCTGTAGTCTTTTTTTTTTTTCCTCTCTTCCCCTAAGGACGGGAAACCTTCTAAGGATAGCTTGTAACACGCCCAATCCTGCTACCTTTCTGGAAGGTGCTCAATGCTCATAGGGACCTAAAGGAATTAGGGTGCTTGCAGATTCCAGCCCAGCTTTTGACCTTGAAAACTTAATCCCCTACCTTTAGCCCCCCAAAATACCACAACATTTTGAAAATTAAATCACTGTTATACTTGAGGGGGTGTGTTATTTCGAGACAGCACTAATGTGATTATAAAATCAGTTGTGTCAGCTTATTGGCTCAGCTACAGACGCTGATCTGCTCGAGCGTCTGTTCCTCTAACCGGCTGCTCGCGTTGGGTTGCTTTGTCCCTCCTCAGCTCCGTATAGAAATACATGTGATCTGGTTCCCACTGTTACACCAGAGAGAAAGAAACCCCTTCTTCTTGCAATTGCCCACTTAGTCTCCATGAACCAGCATTTCCTGAACACCTCTTGAGCCAAACATGAGCACAGCATCCCCCTGGCCCACGGAAGGCTCTACCCTATATGTATAGATAGATGTATAGGTTGTGCTCGCTGCTTCCAAGTGACAACAGGCAAGGGAAAAAGCTGAGCGGCAGCAGGCTTCCAACCTCCCAGCCTCACTCTTCAGACTCCCCTCTGAATTTTTGTTTGCACTTGAGCTCCCTTTAAACATTTCCTCTCACCTATTAGTGCATCCTGGTAGCAAGTATTTGTTTTCCCTTGTTTCTCTGTGGGTGTCTGACAGACAGTCGGTGGCTTGTGCTGCCAGGCATGGTTTAATGCTGTCAGTGACGGGTGACTCACTGGTATCAGAGGTGTCAGTCCCGGCAGGTTTGACTCAGCCCTTCATCCTTTGGCAGCAGATGGAAATAAAACACCATTTCCATTCTATCTGGGGCAGCTTTTCAGACGTGGCCATATCAATATGACTTTACATCCTCTGTGTGTACAGGATCTGAAAGATCGTCCTACAGCACTTCTGGCTTGCTTGCTCTGCTGGCTGTTCTCATTTCTATGTGCTGGATCATTCAGCTGACTGTGCACCGCAGAGACCCTTGAGATTCATTGCTACCACAGTCATCCCAAGGCCAGATAGCTGCTGTGTTCCCCTTACTGAAGCTGGTGGCTCTGAAATCTTGCCATTAAAAACCTGCTGTCAAGAAACTGCTTTGCTGCTGGTATTAGCAAGAATATCCCAGTTCCCATTGAAAGTAAGAGGCACCAGAGTGAAATATTACCTACTCATCCTGTGACCAGCCTCATCTCCACACAGTTTGCGATGCCCTCAGGCCAAACTCCAAACCTTCCATATGAAAGCTCCATACAGGACATGTCTGTCCTGTACCAAGTATGTAAACATGAGGCTCGAATCCAACACGAGCTGTGTTTGACCACAGTACCATAATTTGAAGCTACAGAAACTTGTCAGACACTCTATGCAATGGTCAAGCTGTTCGTTATGGGGATGAGTATCTACTCATTTCACCTGAGTGTGAGAACATGTCATTGCTCGTCATTATTAACACTTGCACCTTGCTTAGAAACGCAGCACAATATCATTTAAAAACCTGGTCATCTTCAGCCTAAAAACCCAAACATTGTATCCCAAACTGGTTTTAATACTAGGTCTGCCAATAAATTGGGCAACTGAAATGGTGGTGGTGAAAAAACAAGCACACCCACCCTGTCTTAGCATGTTTAGAAGCACATCCCCCTAGCACATCCCCCCCCAGCACATCCCCCTGGATGCTAGGGGCCAAGCCTGTGACCGTGCACAGAGAGCCGGAAGCGAGACTTCTGCTTCGCTGTCCTGAGCACTTTGTTTGCTCTCTACATCCGAGAGAATTTGTGCCAGCCTGAAGGTTTAGGGGGTTTTCCCCTTATAATCTCTCTTCATGACAAGAATTCTAATTGTTACTTGTAAAAATGGACATATATTTAAAAACTGAAACTCATGAACTGTCTGAATTCAGACTCATGAATCATTCAGAGTGTGTTTTAAAGTCTTGTCTGATCTACTGATCTTCTAAATCTGGTGTCCACCCTAACAAGAGGTTAACGCTCTCTTTCAGCGGACACGAAGACTGGTCAGTGCCAAATCTCAGCTACATCTTACACCGAACATTCACCTAGCGGCTGCCTTCCTGCGTATTCCCAGGGGTTTTCAGTCAAGAACACAGCTTTCTATTTTTGACAATTGGTTGGCGTAAGGGGATGGAAGCGATGGAACCGAGTCCGGATGCTAAATATGGCTGGTACGCACACAAATTGATTTTGCATGGACAGTCAGTGCAGATGCAGAGATAACCGAGCCAGCCTGCACAAGTCAACTGAGCTTTTAGCGTGACAGAAATGTAGCTGCATTAGTGCCGGGACAAATTTAGGTCCTGAAGCAGCATGGCCAGGTTTGCACAGGGACCCAGACCATCGCTTTGGAGCTCCAGCCAAGCAGTGTTGTGCAGGTTTTTCCACCACTGCGGTACTCCATTCTCGTTTACCTCAAATACCGCAGACAGGGCTACACAAAGTGCCCCTGGAGTGCCGTTTGCCACGGTATGCACCAAGCCCTGCACTCTCTGAAGATCCAGAAAACAGAATGGATTAAGGAAGGAATCACTGGGTGGAAAGGAACCGCTGTTTTTGAGTGTGGATAAGCAAAAATAATTATTTTTCCTGCACTTCTGTTCATTATTTTCATTTAAACACGCTTTGGGAGAAGCAGTCCTTAAAACACATCCGTTTTCTCCATTCAGACGCAGCACTCAAACCCACCCTACCTAAACCTGTTGTGCCAACAGAAAGAGCCACAGCACCTTCCCAGGGCTCTCGGTTAGCTGTGAGACACCTCTGTCTCCCTGAGCTCGTTGTCCAGGCTCCCTTTAGAGTCAGCAGATAAACCCAGATACTCGTAGGGCACAATTAATTTTATCTCAAGTTAGTTACCTCCCTGTTGACCAGCATGGAGTCCAGACAAGTAATTCAGATGCAGACTTCCACAGTGACACAGGAGGAAACGCACACCTGCATCTAGGAGGATGCCCACAGCTCTTCCCTCACAAACCTGAGGGCCTTGAAAAAGGATTCCCAAATATTTGTGTGTGCAAAAGCATAGCTGGAGCCGTGGCACAGCCACGGGGATGTCCACAGCCCTCAGGAGCAGCCACTGCAGGAGATGGCTACAAGTGGTGTCCACATCTCATATAAAATATGTCTTGCAAATACACGCAAGGGCTACTAGCCATGTTTCTGCTGGGCATTCTCCCTTTGCTGCAACTGCAGAGATTCCCTGTGAGTGAGTCCAGCGTGGTTCACACCACCGGGATGGGATGGAGCACAGGGAACAGCCACGCCAGCAGGACAGGCTGACACGGCTTCTTGCATGGCGAAGGCAGGAAGGTCGGCCATGGGCAGCTGCCCTGTCTGGCTTGCAGAGCCACGCACCGTCAGGCTCCAGCAAGTGGGTTGATAGCTACCAAATTGGGAGCGAGTGAAAGAGTCATTGCTCTGCCTTTCAGGACACAATCCCGGATGCCAGCATGGTGCTTATCTTGGATTTGGGCCCCGATTGTGGTGGTTGTACCACGCCTGTGCTGGGAGCCCTCTCCAGCCTGGACCACGTGCTTACACCAGCCTGGCCATGGTGGGGACCAAAGGTTTTAGGCTTTGCTGAATTCACCTGAAAACTCCCCAAAAGCTGCAGCACCAGCCCTTAAATAAACTCCAAACCTCACCTGAACTCCAAACCTCAGCATTGTAACATAAGGGCAGGAAGGGAAACTTCAATATTGTTGACTTGGTAAATGAGGAAAAAAAAGGGAAAAAAAAAATCAAGATGTATTTTGGCAGTTTTCCATGTCAATTTTCCCATTTCCCTCCCTCGTGCACTTTCTGCAGCAGCAATCTGTCCTTTCCCTTAACGCTGAGCAATCCCAGCACTAAACTAATCAATATTAATAGCGATGGGCTTGGGCGGGAGGAGGAGAGGAGAGGAGGGATTACCCTGACCTTTTTCAACTCACACTGCCTCAGACCGACACCAAGCAGCTGAGGAGAGAGCAGCCAGACGGTAATGCCATGTGGTTTTAGTAGCTTTTAATTTTATTTTTTTTCCTGTGAATATTTACTTCTGTTGTGTCAATGCAGATAGCAATGAAGTCTGATTGTCTTCAGGAAGGAAAAAAAAAATGTGATTATATCAGCCATCTCTGGGCCAAACCTCGCCTCAATGGGAAACTCCACTGAAATTGGGGGAGTAACACCCAGGCTGGATTTCTAACTTGAATTTCTGTTAAAAACAGGAATTGGATTAGGGAAGTTTTGACAGGTGAAGTGTTGAATGCCGCTGTGCTTTGTGGATTTTTCTTATAATAGGGAATAATCAAACCCCCTGAGCCTGCGACTGGGATAGAGAGTGTGAGAGCAAACAAAGGGCTGGGTGAACCGGTCCTCTATTGTTAAGCACAAGTGTCCACAGCAGCTCATCCAGATACCGGGGGTACATACGCTCTCAGGACAGGGTGCTCGGAATTAAAGACAAATCCTATTAATTAAAACAAAATCATAGTTGAAGCTCTTTGTTCATATTGGATTTGGGGCTTATTGTAGACTTTCTGGTTAGCAGCATTCCTTAAAATAGAGGTTTACGTCAGGAGGCACCGTGGATTATTGGCAATTAATGCATTGTCTTTTCTTTACGGAGATACTCGTTTCTGTGATTTTCAGAAATTTTGTCTGAGAAATCTAGATATAATTCTATTCATGCCTCTTCTCTTTTGCTCTGACAGAGCCGAGCCTGAGGGAGAGGTCCCAGACTGAGGTGTTAGATTTGTGGGGGGTTTTTTGAATAAACATTCTTACGGTATTTTCATATTTTTTTCTTTTGAGCAGAAAATGCATTGCAGATGGCTGATATCACAGCACTAGCTAATGAAGCCATGGGTGTGTTTTTCCTTTCTTTGTCAGGACCCATCATGTCTGACAAACCAGATTTTGCAGAAATTGAAACATTTGACAAGACCAAGCTGAAGAAGACAGAAACCAGAGAGAAAAATCCATTGCCCACCAAAGAAAGTAAGTGCTTGTGAGGCTGTTTGAACTATGAGTAGCAAGGACGCATCTGTATTGCGGTTTGTATGCAAAGTGAATGCTAATCATGGCGTTAAAGGCTCAAACTCATCCCTGACTCTAACTGGGGATACTACTAAGACTTGTACTCCCTGTTGGACTTCCAAGAGTACGAGTAGTTATAACTGATGGTGTGCTTTGTCTGAAAAATCTTTTCTGATGGGATTACTCTTGCTTCTGCTAAAAGCAAGACCAGTTTTTCAGCTGGTTGCAGGTAACAGGATTGAACTGTTTGTAATTACCACATTACCAGCCTCTTTGGAGGCACAGACACGCTGGGCATCCCTTGCACACCCCGGCAGGCCAGGCAGCATCCCCAGGAGGTGCCTGGGCTCTAGATTTAATGTGTTACCAGGCAGATGAGCTGCTGCACCCCACTGGTACCTGCTGCCAGCCCTGGCCAGAGGAGCGCCAGGCACTTTCTCTGGGAATAAAGCTGCAAAAGAAACCCAGCATCATCCTCATCTACCTTCCTTAGCAAAGCGCCCCTGGGCTTTTCTCAGGCAGGGTCTTCTCCCGCACACAGGCTGTGCACAGGCATTCAGGTGAGGGTCCTGATTCACATTCAACTTCAGATGTGCCAGCAGCATTTCTCTGCCTTTGCACCAGGCATTGGTGAGTGGTTTCCATCAGAAGAGCATCGCTGACCGCTTTGGATGTGTCCGTACTGCTAGCCAAGGAGACGCACTGTTCCTCAGCATAAGATACCCACTTTTTCCCTGTTTTATTATCCCTGCCAATGCTAAAGCTGTAAATACAAGAGGAGGTTTGCACATCATGAACTGCACCCTACCAGCTACACAGGCATGGGACTCACTTGGCATTTCCAGGGTGCCCAAAGAAAGCAAGTGGGGCCTTACCACCCCCTGGCTTTAAGGATGACCACAGAAATCTGCAGCCTGCAGAGTCATTATAATGTTTATTGACAATGTTTGTTTCCTCTGTTTTTCTTACAGCTATTGAACAGGAAAAGCAAAGTGAAAGTACAGCCTGAGCATAAAATTGAAGATGTGACTGCTGCTTCTTCAGCAGGGTTTTGGCTTCCGGGCTGTTTTATTTTCTCCCTCCCCACCCCAGGTTTGTCACCCATTTATTTTAGCAAACATTTGCTCATTTCATGTTCCCCAGGGAAGAAGTTTGGTTTGTGTTTGTTGAACAAGATACTATGTATTTCTATTCTTAAAACTGTAATTTCAAGTTCATTACCAACCCCATTACTCACCAAAAAAAAAAAAGCAATTCGCATAAACATTGTTTTCCTAAACCTCCCAATAAACAGGTTTCTTCTGATCAACTGTCTTTGTGCCTTGCAGAAATGGGGTTTACACTGCAACTCTTACAGCATCCTTCTCACTTTGCATTGCCACAGCACCTAGAGAGTACGGCCGGGCTGGGAAGAGTTACCACAGGCACCCCGGGGTCCCCTGCCAGCATGCAGCCCCCCTCCATCAGCATGTACATCTGTATCCCGCAGACTCCTGGCGCCCCAGATGGCACCGACCCCCCAGGCACCCCCTGACTGCCTTTGCAGCAGCCTGGAGACTTCACTCCCTTTCCCCGTGTCACTCAAAAGAACGTTTCGGGGGAACTCTGAGGGGCCAGTTCTGTACGCTAGTGGCTCCTAAGCTTTTAAACCCCCACTTGGCAGTAGGCACAGACAAGAGGGGAAGTGGCTGGCCTGCTTCAGTCAGTAGGTTAGAGGCCTCAGAGACAAGCACCCGCTTACAAATTCCATGAAAAATTGATGGTTGGACTGGGGAAATACTCAAGTTGACATCCCAGATGGGAGAAGGGCTGCAGCACCCTCTCTGCAGCTTTCTTCTCTCTTTAGCCTGCCAAGATCCAACCACCCCTGGGACAAGCACAGCACACAGCCTCTGGCCCGTCTAACGTCAAGCAATACAGGAACGCGGGAAGGTGGGAGAAGGAAAGAAAATTTACTGTTGCACTGATTTTCTGGGATAAGAGAGACCTTCAGCAGCACAGGGGCGTAGGACACACCTTCAAAGCGAGCAAGGACTCCCTAGGTCTTCATCACTGGCGATGCAATAACATCCCCATGGTCTGCAGAGGGTTTGGCAAAAATAGACTCCGGTACCCGCTCAGGGGACTCTCAGTTACATGGTATCACATTATCTCTGGAATTAATTTGCAATTGTACTAGAAAAACAAGTGTTTACTCTGGGAAGATAAACTGCTGTCCCTGGAGCTTCGGTCTGATCCTACTTGCGCTGTGAAACAGCAGTAATTGTTTACTTCCACGGGGTTACTCGGGGCTTATACCTGCGTAAGGCGAGGCAGAGACGGGCTTCAGGGAACGGAAACGAATGGCTGGGTGGTGTGTAGAAAGCTCTCGTTTACTTAAGGGTTGCTTGGCGCTTGATATTTAACGTGAACAGTCAGAACTGCAATTAAACAATAGCAGCGGAGCCACAAAACGAGTGACTTTCAGTGGCAACCAAAAGTAAACAGAGGTGGCCAAGAGACCAAGGGAAAACACTCAGCATGTGGGACTAGTGATTGCTGGAGGTTCCCTGATGACAGTGGTCTTCAAAGGGCCAAGACTGCCATTCCAATCACTGCTCATCAGCTCAACGTTGCTGCTGTTTTCTTTCCACGACCAAGTGTTTTTGCATGTTCTCCTTTGAGGTCCTCATTCCCCTGGGACCTGACTCCAAGGGAGGCTGGAGTTTAGGGTCTGCTGGATTTATTAATACTCGCTTTTATTTAAGGGTGAAGAATGCAAAAGGTTGAGCAACAAGGAAACCAGCGCTATTTTCTTTGTGACTCATGCCCCCCCCTCACCCCCGCATGGCGCCTTTGACATTATTTAAATATCTGCTTTTATGACAGTTCCTTCATAGAGATAGAATCCAGAGACAGCACTTAGAGCACAAGCACCTACTGGAAACTCATACAGCTAATACCATTCAACCAGACTACCCATTCCTTTTCCACAGGATGACTTTTAAGCACTGTATTGCGCCCAGCGGGTGAGCCCACAGCCTAGGCTTTTTCCTTAGTTTTGCCAGGAAGCAGCACTTTGTTCCACTCTCTCCTCTGCCAGTTCAGAGCATCTGCCAGCCTGCTTGGCACAATAAGCTCTAAGCCACCAAAAACCTTTGGCACAGCTGAGCCAGACCCCAGTGCCTGTGCCCCCAAGCTCTCCCAGAAACTCAAGGGCTGGGCTGTGTCCTCAAGCCTGCACTGTGCAGAAGGAAGGGGAGGAAGGTCTGGCCAGAACACGACAACAACAGAGAAATTCTCCTCTTGCGTTCGCACAGATACACAGGATTAGCAGCGTGGCTCTGAGTGATGCGAGAGATCAGGGTACTGTCTGCAGCTCTAGAGATACCCGACTTGTCCAAGCACTTGGCTCGGATCTGCTCCCAACACCACTGCAGGGCTCACCCTGCCCCTGTGAACCTCCTCCCGACTCAGCCGTTTGCATTTAAAGCCTGACACCGTAAGCCCAAAGTCTCAGCACTTATTCACACGCCTCGCCCCACTGGAAAGGCTACGTAGGCAAGAAACTCTTCAGCCGAGTTCCCCACCGCTGGGTCTGACCGCGGAATCTGTCGGGGTACAGCAGAGCGCACAGCAGCTGCGCACCAGGAAAAGCTCCGCAGGGTCAGAGACCAGGTATTCCCACCCTCCTCCCACCTGCGCTGGGTGGAACAGCGCTTTATGGCAGGGCTTGGAGACTGTTCTCCAACAGCTAGCAGTTAGGAGAGCCTTAAAGACAGGTAGTTACAGCACCCCGATGTGGGAATCGCCCCTCTCTGCTGCCCTGTGAAACCACTTCAGCCCAGGAAACGGATCACGAGATCAAAAGTTGTCAAGAGCATGGCCAGGCCTGGCTCCCTGTTGACTTAACCAAACAGCTGGCAGCCCATACCCGTGGGGCAGGCTGGGGACACACACCAGGAAGGTGCTCATCATTTCAGGCCAGAACAGTGAATTTTCATAATTCCAGTCATTGCACTAAGGAAGTATTTGTTCCTGCCATTGGAAGGGAGCTACAAGACAAGCCAAACCAAATACCTTGTCCACACCTAGGAAACACCTTCTGGGTGTTACCCTGCTCCTGACCTCCACTCCCAGGAAGAGCATCCTCCAGCGCTGAGGCTCACCATCAGCCACCCACTCCAGGAGCCAGGGTCCTTCTCCAGCCTCCCTGCTGGTGGGCAGCTGAGCTGCAACTTCATCAGCAAACTCAACCAGCTCCAGGTGGGAAACTTAAATATTATTGCCAATTAGCAACAGCCCTTTGCTGTTGGATCATTTACATAACGAGACGTTATCTTGCAACTCCTCCAAAGGAAAAACACCTTCCATGTTAATCCAGTTACAGCAAAAAAATTATTGTATGCAGATAAATACCTGTTTTCTTGGTGTCACCATGAAGCCACCCTTGCACCGTGCATCCCAGGGACAGGGCCAGCCCTCTCGGGATCCTGGCCGAGTCCCCATGCCCCCGTGAGTCACCTCTAACTGCTCCGCACAGTCGCAGGGAGCCTTGGCTGAGCAGAGGAAACCTGCATTCCTGTCATTACTATACAGAATTTAGCTGATTTAATAAATGGCATCAGGTGTTTGATAGCAGCGAAAGCCAGAGAGGACAAACCCTGAACCTGGCTTTCCAAGAAAAGGGCACGTGTGTGTTGCGTCTCAGTTGGAGCCCAGCTAAAACCCCCTGGAGACCCTGCCAGTCCCCGCTCAGATACCACAGACCAAGTCCCAAAGCTCATGTTGGGTTTTTTCCAAATATATTTTGGTGTTCTCTCTTATTTGGGTCATTAGCCCCGTGGTTGCTGAGGCACCTCACAGCAGATCTTTAGGTCCAGCTCTGCAGCGATGAGGGCAATCGGCTTTGGCCGGGTGGCTGGTTTAGCACGACAGCTGAGATGCTCATGCAAGGCCAAGGCTGGAGAAGTCTCAGCTTTCGGGAAACACCTCCATGTGTTTCTGTTCTGCTGTCACTGGTGCTCCTGACACAGCAGAGACCTCTCCTACTAAGTGAAGACCAGGGAAAGAAGCAAGGGGGAGATGTGAGGAAACACAAGCCCACCAGGACCAGGGGTCTGAGCTGCGGCTGAGTGGGCAGGAGGAGGTTGGGGGGCCAGGAGCGCAGCCAGGGAGGTGCCTGTGGCAGCAGAAACTTGAGGCAGAAGAAGCCAGGGTGGCTCTTTTGCCTCTGCCCAGCTCCCCCCTTGTTTACCCAAAAACACAGGGTGGAAACAATAGTCTTTTAAAAGCACTAACCTTCTGGTGCCAAGCTGGGGGAGCCTCCCACACCGCACACAGGCGAACAAAGCCGCTCTGTCCTCCCGGAGCCCAGGCACGGGCAGCCGGCCCCAACCGCTCCACCGGCTGCCACCCAGTGGGTCCGTGGGTCCCCAGCGAGCTCCGGCCGTCCCAACCCGATCCCGGGCACCGAGATGTGTCCCGGCAGCAAAACCCGCTCAGCCTTGAATGTGAAACGTGGCGCGGGGACAGTTGGGGTTGAGCCAGAGTATGTGGGAGCAGGTGTGTGCGTGTGTGGGGGTGTTTCTCCAGCTCAAACCCAACGCCGCTCAAACTGACAGCAGGGTAAGCTCTCGTTTCATCTTCTGCGGCGGATATCTGTGCCGGGAAAGGCGGCGCCGCGTGCTTTCTGTCTTGTCAGAAGAGCTGGCTTGGGAAGGAACAGTTGCTGGGGATGGTTCACGCACATCTTGCGCGCTGTGCTGACAACAGCTCCTGACAACTCCTACCATCAACTGCAAATCTCCCAGTGCTTCATGTCTGCTTCGGGGCCGGGCTCCAGAATTCACTCGATGGATGGGGAATCAGGAAAATAGGGAGCGGGGGGAGCAAAAGGGTGTTTCTAGCCACTGTGGTCAAAGGCACATGTGCAAATAGGGCCTTCTAGCACTCCCTCAGCAGGAACTGGACAAAAAAGAATGAGATTTTTCAAAATAAAATGACAATCTCAGGAATTTTAAGCTGGTCTTGTGAATTCAGAGGCCAACTCAGTACTGAAATTTTTGGATTTGGCAAAGTTGCAACAAGCGAGGAATGAAAAAAAAAAAATCATGTGTGACTCCAAGTGGGTGTTTTCAAACAGCATCTTGTTTGGGGAAAATAATCCCTCTTGGTCTGCTTTGTTTTCTCGTGATGCTGGAAATAATTCTCCTCCTCAGAGGGAAGAATTGGGTTTTTCTTCTCCTGTCTCACCATGGGAGCTACCCCAGGTCACATCGGACCATGGCTGGTCCCATCCCATCCCTGCTAGCACTGGAGTCACCACCTCAAAGTGTTAAAGAAACGCATGTGTGGTTCCTACATCACGTTTGCTTTAGCAATGAAGAAATCAGCCATGAGACGCCTTGGGCGAAGGCGTACCGGTCCGGGGCCGAGCCCCAGGGCAGGGGATGGAAGCAGCAGGGATGACCTGGGGCAGCTGCATGGCTCCTGGGACCCTCCTCTCCAGGGAGCAGGAGCAGCAATAGTTAATAGTGCTGTGATCGGTCCATAATGGCTTTATAATAGCTCCAACCTCCCCACCACTCCAACACGGACCTGTACCATTTTATTTCTGTCCTGTCCAGGCTCCTGTTTCAGCGGGAGCCGGGTAACCTGAGCCCGCGGTGCTGCTTCGTGCCAGCTCCGGCCATCGGCCGCCGTGCATCAGCTCCGGCACCGACCTCGCCTGGTACCGGCGGGGGGGGTAAGGGGCGAGCGCTTTCTGAGCGAGGAGGCATCACACGGCTTCTGTGCCTTCTGCAGTTCTCCCCCATTATCAGACATCCCCATAACGCTAATGACTCTGGGGGCATTAATCCGGATGAGATTAACGGGGGCAGCTAAAATGATATTAGCCTGGGCAGGGGGAGGCGGCGGGCGCCTCTGGAATAGAATAGAATAGGAGAATTGCTCTTGCTCACCCAACGCTCCCCACGTCTTGGTCGCGTAGCGAAGGGAGGTGTTTGTTCTATGGAGGGCTTCAGAGAGGGGAAAACCTGGAGGAAGCAGCTCCTGGCATGAGCGAGGGGAGATGTGCTGTGACCGCACAGTAAACACGGACCTGCCCAGACATCCCCCAGCCGCGGGGCAGCCCCGGAGCGGCACGGCACGGCACGGTGCTCCCTCCCAGGGGCATGCCACCCCGCTTGGGTCCGTGCTGGCATCACCTCTTCTAATGCACCCAGCTGAAAATCATCCCGTCTCTGTTTTAACAGACCTCTGGCATCATTTTATTATCCTGCTGCTTTAACATCCGAAGCACAACGTGCACGGCCGGGGCTCCGGTTTAATTTTTATTTCTCTTTTAAGGTGTTTCAAAAATACACGGGGAATTGGAAGTGTCAGGACACCGGCGTGGCTGTATCGGCCGCAGGAACCTGCCTCCCTGTTCACGGTGGATAATTGAAGACATTTCAAGCAGGAGCCGCTTCGTCGCGAGCATCGGCTCCTCACGGCGCTGACCCCGGCGTCATTTATTTTCTGGCTGTACGAAGCACTAATAAAGCTTTCACTTCCCTGCTCTTCTAAACTTCATGTCTGAAGCATTCAGCGGCGCACGGCCGAGGAGGAGATAAAAGAGATTTACCTAAAATAGCACTCGGTGCTCAGAACGGGCTAAAAAAGATCAATGCCAGGGCCACGCTCAGATGGGAGGGATTCTATTTCTCCTTGTAGCCCTGGGGTCAGTGCACCAACCACCAACACCCGTGGTGGCTTTGGTCTCCGCACCAGTGTGCACCCAGTCCCTGGGGAGGGGTCCTGCTTCGGGGGACAGTGCCACTCTCGGACCCTTCGGGAAGGCCGTTTATTGGCCCTCCACGCCCCGGGGGGGCTAACTGCTGCAGAGGCCAATAGGACCCGAAACCCCGCTGGGAGCAGGGCCGGGTTTCCCTGCAGACACTCGGTGTCTCCAGCCGGACCTGCCAGCACTCAGGACCGGCAGCACCCAGCTTACCCCGCGGTTAATACGTATTAATGATGCCGACCGCACCGTGGGGGATTTGAGCGAGGTGCACTGCCAGGGAGGTGAACCGGGCGGGATTTGGGAAACCTGCGCTCCGGGGCTGCTCCTGCCCCTCCCCTTGAGCAAGTGTCATCATCTCGGTACACTTTGGTTTTACCGCAGAGCCACAATATAGATATTTTTTATTACCCGCCCGGCCTGAAAAACCCAGGGCTGGGCCAGACATCCTGAGCAACGACAAAAAAAATAGTCACTGGAGGTTGTTCTGGCAGGCGGGATCACTGGTTGGCTGGAGCTACTCAGTTGGAAGGGAGCTGTGCAGCCTGTCCCATCCAGACGTGTCCACCAGCCACCCAAATGCTGCTGGACCGGGGTGGGTGCACACGTGGCCGGGACAGGCTGGGACGGGTGTGCGGTGCGGGGATGTCCCACAGGGGGGAGCCTGGTCACCAGCCTGCGGGGGACATGGCCCAGGGGACACTCCCTGCCAGCCACTGCTCATGCCACGCTGCACCGTTGTGTTTGGTCCCAGCACTGTGGATTTTGTGCCATTTCCACCGTCTCTGAACTAACAGATGCAAAATGAGCTGTTTTCATTGAAGGGACTGGGCAAAGCTCCCTCCAAAACTACCACAGTTCAGGGGGGAATGTGATCAAGGAAATCTGATTTCAAAGGGTGTCACTGGGAAGAATTCAGCCTACGGGGAGTCCTAATGGGCCTCCGTACCGGGAGGGTGCTGACAAGCTGGACCGGTGAGCCGGACCCCCACCTTACACCTTCCCATTGGGTCAACTTTAAACCAAACAGTAGCGGCTTAAAACTGGTTTAGCAAAGCCAGAGACCTTGCCACGAGCTGTCACCTCACTCTGAACTCAGCTAACATGGGAGACGTCTCCTCCCACCTCAGAGATTAATAAACGCCTGGCACCGCCTCCATCCACAGGCTGATTAAAGCGTACGCATAGGCATGGCATCAATGCCCCGCTCCATTGAGAAGTGGAAACACACAGCTCGGTGCCTGCGAAAGGACAGGCAAGGCAAGAAGGGCTCCTTGGTGAGGAGAAGAGCGAAGTGCCGGAGCCGCAGCGGGGGAAGCGAGCCCCCACGCAGCGCACGTTCCCCACCGCCTTCCTGGGGCAAAGCAGATACCAGAAGCAAGTTTTCTCCTCACTTTGTTTTTCCCAGCAAGAGTTAAAGCGCTTTTAAAGGTACCTTTTGGCCCAGGATCCCCCCAAGGAAGCCTCAGCTTTGTGCACTCAGGATCGCCTCTGCCCAAAGAAATAAAGATGAGTTTTAAGAAAATACTCGGAGCTCAAATCACCGTTTTCTCCTGTGAGTCTCAAAACCTCCCACGCTCGGTGTGCCAGACACCACCAGCACCAACACATGGATCCCCAGCTGAGAAATGAAGATCTTGGGGCGTAATCTGTTCCCCGTGACACCAAGTGGATGGGGGGCATGGGGTGGCACAGCCACAGCCGCGAAGGGACAGTGTGAGGAACCATGCTGAGAAAGGCTGGGGAGCACCACATGAGCTGGGTTGTAATCAGTTAATTTAGCTCAAGTTTGGCCAGGAATGATTAAGAAGGAGGTGATAATTTTCCTCTGTATCAAGTGCCCAATCTCTTCCTGGACAGGCTTTTATCTGCTGAGGTGTCACATTGCCACGACAGAGATCTGTTCCCATCTGCAGATGCCCAAGCAGTAACCTATCTGCTGCACTAACACCGTTTTGCATGACACTTCCTTTAAAGAAGGAGGGAAAAACAAACCACTTGTCCCTACTTTGTAATGCCGTGGCGTAAACAGCCCTGCAGGCTTTGAAGGACACACCTAAAGGTGAGGTGAGGCTGATCAGGTCATGGAGCTGTCCCTCCAGGGCCAGGTGGCTGAGTCCTCTCAGGAGTTACTGAGATACAAAGGTTGATCTAAATGTGGGTGGTTTACTCTGTCCCGCTTTTTGGGGCAGCTGGAGACGCAGCAGGACCAAGTTCAGACATGTCATTGCCCACAAGTAGCTTTGCATTGGTTTTGGATGTTGTGAAGACAGAGCTGTGGAGTGGCCAGTGGGATCTAGGGATCTCAATCAGGAGGGACAAACAGCCCTTTTTGAGGGGTAGATGCTCAGGAGGAAGAAGTTTCGCTCAGCTGGAAGGGCTGGGAGAGTTCGGGGCAGGAGAAGGTGACCTCCCCTGTCAGCGCAGAGGGGATGCTGCTGCCTGCGCCTCCGCAGAGGGAGGTGCCAGAGCTTTTACCGAGATTTGACTCTGCAGACTCATCGCCCCCATGCTGGGAGGGTGAAGGGAACTGCCCTTGGGAGGCTGGAAACTGGCGAGGACAGGGAGACGGAGCTTTGGGGCAGGGAGTGGGGAAGTCACTGGAGTGAGAAGACAGCGGAAAGTATGGCTTTAAAACACACGACGCAAAACCTGGGGGAAGGAAGGGGCAGAAAGGCCCTTTACCTGCTTACACGTGAAATAACCTTCTACTGTGAGCTTCTGCCAGCACGCAGCTCCCCGCGCCTCCAGCGCAGCGGTGCCCGCAGCCCTCCCCAGGCGGCCTGGCCAGGGGCTGCAGCCCTCCCAGCCCATCCCGCGCCGCCAAGCAGCCGTCCCGGCCAGACGAGCCGCTCGCCCTCACACCCCAGTGCAAGGGGACAGCCGCCGGGATCCAGGGCTGGCAGCACCGCACGGGAATCTGCGGCTCAATGAGCGACTTTCCCCAGGGAAACAGGCGCTTCTGCTCACAGGGCGAACACCCCCCTCCAGCCGCTGCCCCCCAAAGCCGAGGAGCGGGCAAGCGGACTGGAGGGACCCTGATGCGTCACCCAGCCTGTCCCCCCTGCCACAGCAGGGCCATGCTCGCCCATCTCATTCCTGATACGTGATGGACAAATTGAATCTGCAGCGTGAGCCCCTCAGTCCTTGCTCTGCCTCTTGCTGATGGAAAAAAAAAAAGCTTTTTCCTCTTTCATTTGCTCCTTCTCTCTTCTAGCCCAACCCCAGCGCCCTGTGCGCACACCCCTGAGAGCTCTGCAGTGCTCCAGGGCCGTTCCCATAGCCCCCATCAGGACATTACGCTCTTCCCAAATCACCTTGACAGCCCTTGCTGGGAAGCATCCCTGTTCCCAGCCAGCTTGTGGCTGGAAAAATCAGAATTTGGTTCTAAATCCAATTTTTTTGCTTCCTGAAAGCAAAAAAAAATGTAAAGCCCAAACTGTGCAGCCTGGGCTTTGGCACCCTGATGGTCCTGTGTTATATCCCAGGATGCGCCTCCTTCAGCAGCAGCCCCTCTTACCTTGGACTTACTCGCTGCCGGCCTCTCTGACGAAGTTCACCGCTCAGCCCGTCACGCCGTGCATGAGGCCGTGTTGGGAATCGGGATTAAGAATAAGACAGAGAACCTGGCTGCAGTGGTACGACGGAGGGGGAGGCGAACTGCTGCAGGGAGGCAGGAGACGGGAGCTCCTCGGGGTAATTTTGTCGCTAGGAAAGCGCGCGCTAAGCTGGCGCCGTTGGACGTTTTAACCTTGTTTTCAGTGAACGTGGGGCCACTTCTGTGTGCCGAAACAGCAACGAAGAGGACTAAGCCCGTGGGATAGGTGTGGCACAAAACCTGATTTCAGTTTCGCCTCCATCCTTAATTACCATTCATTAATCAAAACATATTTGTTACACAGGCAAAACTCCCAGCAGCGCTGCCGGATCCAGGGCTGGGGGCGCAGCAGGCACAGCAACCTGTCTTCCCCAATAGGGGAAAGTTGGGAAGATTTAAAAAACCCCAATTTCTGTGTAGCACTGGGCGTGCAGGAGGATTGCCCCGCGGCTGCAGTCCTCCACGACGGAGCCCTTCGAAGCAAAGCGACCCGTCCCGCTCGCTGAGCGGCTGGCTGCGTACGCACCAAGGACACGGCATCGCCCGTGGGGGCTCGGGCAGCTTCCCGGGGTGGGCGGTGTGGGAGACCACCATAAAACATCCTCCACCTCGCCAGCGAGGGGGTGGCTTTCTAATTACCCAGGTGGATTTTTATTGTAATGAAGGCAGCGATGCAGGATTTGACGCTGGGGGTCTGAATGTGTCACCTGCCGAGGGCAATTTCGCAAGTGGTCTGTGCTTTATTTTCCTCCTGTCCGCAGCCGCGGGGCTCGCTGCCCGGGAAGCCGAGAGCCCGTCCCTCCGCGCCGCACAGTGTGTGACACTTGTAGGAGCTGATTTATCTCTAAAAGCAGATCTACCATCTCTTAAACCCCATATTCTGACATGAAGAAGGTTTCATGGGTGTATGGGGCTGTTAACACTACTGCTGTCTCTTGACTTGGGGCGGATACCAAAATATTTTAGGATTTTTCGTTGTCCCGTGACAAACACTGGCTGCTTGGTCACGCAGCAAGAAAACCAAAAGCAAAGCATGAACATTTTATCAGCAAAGCCAAGGGGGCCCAGCTGCCATTCAGGCCACGGCTTCCCAAACAGCCTGCCCCGCAGCAGCGCAGGGACCCACGGCAAACTCCCGCCGTGCTGCCCCGCCGGGGGGCTGGCAGCTTGCTTTGGGGTCCCAGGCTGCCCAGAACGACTGGCACTTCATTTTCTGCATAACCAGGGAAATTTAACAGAATTTTAGCAGGAAAACCAAAGAGAAACTCCTTCGGCATCCTTTCCCAGCCAGGACGCACGGCTCACACGAGCCAGGCTGTGACCCATGGGCTCTTTCCATGGGTGACAGGGGAGCACCCAGCCCCAGCCGGGCTTTGCCCACACGTGCCCTGTGACGTACGGAGCAAAGCACCGCAGTCAGCGCCTGAACAGCTACACCAGTCCAGCTCTGCCACTGATTTACCCCGGGATCTCAAGACTGCTCAGCTCCGTGCCTCAGTTTACCCAACGGTAAAACAGACAGAGCTATATTTCACCTCTTCTACTGTGAGGACATTGCATGAAACACTCTATAAATGCAAAATTGATCAAGACAGCAAGACGAAAGTCTGCTTTTGCTCGAGGTGGGGAAGTCCAGCAGCAATAGGACCGGGATGGTTGCAGCCCCATCGATCTGCCGGGCTGGATGACCCCGCAGAAGCGCTGGCTCCCACTCACCAGGACTGAGCTGTGAATACAGAAAAAACCAGCAGCACAGGAAGGCTTGTCCCAGCACGCTGCTTGCTTTGCCGACAGCTACAGTGACAACGTTGCCAGTGACTTTTAAGAGCCCCGTGACTTAATTGGAAGGGACATTTTTAATAGCCCAGGCAAATAGCTGCGTGATCCTGCCAACCGCAGCGACTGCTCGCGGCACAGCTTCACGCCCAGCGACGCTGCTATTCTTCTGGCATGCGATAGGAATATCATGTGTGAACTGACAGAGCAGACACGCCGACAGTATTTCAGCTGTACAAGCTCTCTCAGAGGCAAAAAAAAACCAAAAAAAGGTCAATGTGCCCCCGGGCACAGCCAGACACAGCCCCCCAAATGACCTGTGTGCATACAGAAAACGCACAGCAGATTTCCAGACCCTGCGCATGGGCTTTAATCAATGAACTTCAATCAATTCCCACTAATACATGGGAAACACTTTATTCCCAGTAATTGTCCTTTGACAGCTCTAACAAGTAGGATCTGTTTGGGATGGTAGTGATTAAAATGCTGACTCACAGAGGGGTTTGGCATGCTGGCGGGACTACACCAGCTTTGTGCTGACTTGGAAGGTATTTTGCATCCCTGCTTCTCAACCAACCCACAATTTTAATCCTCCGGCTGCAAACAGTTGTTTGCGGCTTTGCCCAGTGACTCCAGGTTTCCTTTCTGCAGGGAGAGAGTTCTCCTGCTCACTGAGGTGGTGACAGGCAGCAGGGCAGGGACAGTCCCGGAGCAAGAGGCTTGTCTGCCTGCTCCTAGGCAGGAGGGAGAGGGGTGGCAGCCCCCCAGCTCCCTGGGAGCCGAGCGGACAGACCTGCGCCGCGGCCATCCAGCCCTGCGAGCGCAGAACTTGGGGGCCGGTTACTGGCTTCGCGATGCTCTCGTGCATTTCGGAGCCAGACAAGAAAATACTTTGCAAACACGTTTAACACGCAGCCCGCTGCCCGACCGTAGCGCCGCTGGCTCGGGCCGCTCGCCCCGGTGCCGAGAGGGGGTTTACCCTGTCCCCCGGGTGCCGCGCAGTTCCATTCCCTTGAACCTCACATCCGCAGCCCCTTCCTGCGTCACCCTGCAGCAGCAGCGATTAACGCCACAGACCGGCGCACCCCAGAGTCAGCCGGGGAGCTGAGAGGAGGAGGAGGAGGAGGAAGGCAGCACTCCTGCCCAGCCACAGAGCCAGCGATCGGCAGATGCTGCACCCATGTGCCACAGGGCAGAGCCAGGGGGCTGCTTGGCACTGCCAGCGCCGCACTGGTTTGGGGCTCAGCACCCACGTTGCCCCGCTCAGCGGGCAGGATCCCTGCCCGGGGTGCGCCAGCCCTCACTGGGACCATTCAGCCACAGAAAAGCAGACCAAGAAGTTTCCACGAACACCGTCGCGCTGTTGCTCCATCCGCAGCTCTTTACAGCCTTTAATGATATTGGCTGTAACTATTAAGAGGCTTTTTTGGGTTTTCTCTGATAAGGATTTTCCTTTCCATATCCTGGTGGCTCAGCGGAGGCCCCTCGCTCCGCTCAGGGGGTACGGGCAGCGCTCCTGCCTGCGGAGCCAGCAAGCAGCCGCGCTTTTGCTGCCTTCACCCTGGGGAAATTGCTAACCCCAGAAAACTGTTCCCCTAATTACAGCGTTGGAGCACGGAGCAAACCACATAAATGATTCACACAGTGTTCCCAAGTCGCAGCCGCGTAAATTAGAGAGATTTCCAAACACTGCCGAGCCGCGCGCGCCGTTATCAGGATGGAAATGCAGAAACTTTCATCATAAAGAGGCGAGGGGGGGGGGGAAGCCTCGCCGTTACACGCATCTCTTCAAATCGAGAAGACCTGGGAGGTCTATCCCCTATAGATCTTTACAGACCGGTTGTTAAAAGTCCTCGGGGAGCTCTCGTAGGAGGGAGCAGGCAGATAGCAGGGGAACTATAGAAATGCATCAGCTTGTTATTTCGGAGGGACGTGGGGACTGAGCCTCCGCTGGCAAAGCAGAGCATGAAAAGGAGAAGGCAAGCAGACTCGGGGCCGAGAGAAAGGGATGGCTGGCGGTGGGGAAGAGAGTTAAAAGTGTCCCATTGTTAGGGAAGTTTGCTCTCCTTCAGACCATCCCGCTCCCAGGGACACCACGCCGCCTTTTGAAGTGCAACCTTAGGCGGTTCCTTGTCACCCATTGGAGCGGGAGCTTTTTTACCACATTAAGTCATTGGGTAGCAAATGAATGGGGGGTTTTGACTATTCACAACTTCACCTTATAAATATCAGGGTGGTAGGTTCCTGCAGCTTTCCTCCATCCCGATAGCTCACCTTGGGAAGGAGCAGAGGGAGGTGGCCCTGCTCACTCGGGGACCTGCAGTGCGGAAAGCTACGGATCAGCAAAAGGGATCCAGCCCCTCTCCTTGTGACAGCCATGAAGAGAAGCACCTTCCTCATCCTCTCCATCGCAGGGGTCTACAGCACCATTCTCCACACAGCAGCATGGTAGGGTCCAACTCAGTGGAAAGGACATTTTTTTTTAGGGATGCTCTTCAGCCTGCGTTAAACCGTGCGATTCATTTTCTTTTCTTTGTTCCAGGTCTGTGAATAACTTTCTGATGACAGGACCTAAGGTAATTAACAACTGTCAGGAATTTCAGTACAGCAATTTTGTTTTCCAAATGGGTAATAGGACTTTTTCAAGGAACTAGATTTCCCAGATATTGGCTCCGAGTCAGCTGAGTAGCGAGGGAAAGGGCTCGCAACCCGTTTATGTCTGTTTTCACTGATAAATGGCACAACGTGGTGGATTTTAACCGCGCTGTTTCCCGTGCCAGGCTTACCTGACGTACTCCAGCAGCGTGGCGGCCGGGGCCCACAGCGGGATGGAGGAGTGCAAGTTCCAGTTCGGGTGGGAGCGCTGGAACTGCCCCGAGAGCGCCCTGCAGCTCTCCACGCACAACCGGCTTCGCAGCGGTGAGTGCACCTTTACCTGCCACACCAGCATCCCCGTCCTGGGGTGCCTTTGGGTACAGGCTGGGTGCGCTCTGGAGAGAGCTGAGGCTGATAATTAAACCTACTGATGGAGAAGGGTTTCTGTGTCCCAGATATCGTGGTTGGTTTTCTCCATCTGCATTAAACGGATGTAATGAATAGCAGTAACATTTTTCTAGGAATCCCAGGCTCTCCCTGGATCTCTGTCCGTGCTGGGCTAAGGCTCGGTCCTTCCCGCAGTGCTGCTCCGTGGGCTTGCTCCTGCCACTTTGTCTGCAGCATCCCAGGGAGCGCAGCGCTGGAGGCACCTGAGCTTGCAGTGGGGAGAAGCGCAGGAGAGATGAAGAGAGAGACCAGAGACGTGCACTAAGATACTGGCTTCCTAAGAAAGTTGTGGATATATTTGAACACTGACTGCTTCGACAAGCAGAAATCTCCTTTTTCCCAGAGCAGCATCTCTGGTGGAATCTGCTAGGAAAGCCAAAAAAGAAACTGAATTCGAAGTGTGGGTACAGGCAGCTGTTAGCACAGGTTCAGCCACTGACTGAAACCAGATCAATGACAGTTTTCCCCAGCAGAGAAGATCAACACATGAACATGCCCCTGAGCAGAAAAGGACAGAGACACACCGAGCGCCAGGAGAAGCAAGCGATAACTGACCTTGGCCAGGGCGGGGTGGGGGCATCGCCTTAAGGTCCTGTGTGGCTGAGCAGCTCCATCCCACACGCAGACACCTGCGTAGTGCTACACCAAACTGCTGAAGCCCTCGATGCTGAAGCCTGAAGGGACTCCAGTCACAAGCGTTTCACTTCTGTAGCACCTTCCCTTTTGCACAAACTCTTGGTTGTTTTTTTTACCCCCCTTCTTGTACCTTTGCAGCACAGGAGAGCTCCATGACCAATAAACCAGGACCGATGTCTCTGTTTACCTGTGACAGCTTTTTTCCCCCTCTCCCCCAGCTACCCGGGAAACATCCTTCGTACACGCCATCAGCTCGGCCGGCGTCATGTACACCCTCACCAGGAACTGCAGCATGGGAGACTTCGAGAGCTGCGGCTGCGACGACTCCAGGAACGGCCGCGTCGGTGAGCTGCCGTCACAGGACACGCTGGCACCATCTCTCCGTCCCCACGCGCAGCCCCCGGGGTTTCAGGGCAGAATTTGGCCCGAGGAGGCGGTTCTGCGCTTAGCGCGCGTCTGTCTTGCAGGTGGCCGCGGCTGGGTCTGGGGAGGATGCAGCGACAACGTGGAGTTCGGGGAGAGGATTTCCAAGCTCTTTGTGGATGCTCTGGAAACGGGACACGACACCCGCGCGCTGATTAACCTGCACAACAACGAAGTCGGGAGACTTGTAAGTCAAATATATTATAATAATAGTAATAATAATAATAATGTCTATATTGAAAAGAAAATCCAAGCGCCTGGTAGGGCTGTTCAGGTCCCCATCTCCAGCCCCCTGTGACAATCTAGGCCCTGCAGTACTTGCGGGGGGGGGGGAAATACAGCCAGAATCTGGCCCGAGGAGCTGCAGCAGGAGTTGTTCCCACCCCAGCTCCTGCAGCTGCGTGCCATGCAGTTCACCACCAGCGCACCCACTTAGAATTGCGCGGGGTTTGTGCTCGCCTAGCGCTTTTCTGGTCTGTAAAACAAAGCAAGAACCACGTTGCTTTCTTGCAATATGCATTCCAAGCTCCTGGGCCGGGAAGCCAGGTGTGAGCTGGCCGCCAGACTGGCCCCCGCTCCCCGCCTGGGCCGGCAGAGGCTCTCAGCATCTTGCCAAACCTCCTTGTCTGTAAAAACAAGGATGGCAACACTTAACATACCTATCTCATAGGGTGTGTCGAGGCTTAATCTCACGTAGATACCAGTGATTGGGACCTTATACATACCAGAGGGAGATGGGCAGATAATATCTGTGAAGTGCTTGGCCTGGAGGAGATGCAGAGAGGTTGGGTATGAGTATTCCAAAGCAGTTTCACACGTTTTGAATGAAGCCTCTGAGAGGGATGATGGGTTGATGCTGCGATGAGCGAGGTGAGCAGCGTGAGGAGGGCATGACCCGACACAGGCGCTTTTTTGCTGGCTGGCAGAAACAGCTCCTGCAAGGGCTGGGGACAATAGTTTGTGCCCACTCATTATCTCTGCCCTTTAAATTAGCGAAGAAGGACAGATGTTTTCCAGGAACTAAAATATGAGCATCAGCTCGTGTCTTGGAAGGACCTGAAGTCGTACCAAGCATGAACCACTACTGACCCATCGCCCCCCAGATTAGAAGTGTGTGATTTTGAGATTTAAATGGCGATGCTCTGCTGCTCCTAAGTTCTCCACCTTTTCCACCAAGGCCGTGAAAGCCACGATGAAGCGAGCCTGCAAGTGCCACGGAGTGTCAGGCAGCTGCAGCATCCAGACCTGCTGGCTCCAGCTTGCCGAATTTCGTGAGATCGGCAACTACCTGAAGATAAAATACAACCAAGCCCACAAGCTGGAGATGGACAAGAGGCGGATGAGAGCCGGCAACAGCGCCGACAGCCGCGGGGCCACGGCAGAGACCTTCCACCACGTCCACGCCACGGAGCTCGTCTTCCTGGAGGACTCCCCCGACTACTGCACGAGGAACGCCAGCCTGGGCCACCACGGCACCGAGGGCCGCGAGTGCCTACAGACCGGCAAGAACCTCTCGCAGTGGGAGAAGAGGAGCTGCCGGCGGCTGTGCACCGAGTGTGGTCTCCGCGTGGAGGAGAGGAGGACGGAGGTGGTGGCCAGCTGCAACTGCAAGTTCCACTGGTGCTGCACGGTGCGGTGCGAGCAGTGCCGGCAGCTGGTGGCCAAGCACTTCTGCGCCCGCCGCGACACCGCTGCCGCCCCCCCCAACCACATCAAGCGGAGGAACAAGGGTCATAAGAGATAGAGGGTGGCCCTGGCTCCCGAGGAGGACGCTTTGGGGTCCCCACGCTTGGCGGCTGCTGGCAGAACTGTGGTGGGAAGGAGCATCCCCGGCGTCCAGAGGGCTGAGTGGGGCATCGCACGGGGCAAAGCGGCCTCCTGCGGATGGATGCTGCGAGATCAGGAAGCACAAGGCGCAGGGGGACCACGGTCCTTCTGTCTTCCACGGTTTTTCTTCAGTCGTCACCAGTATCTTCTTTCTTCTCAGGAGTCACTTTATTTGTGTGTCAGACAGAGGGAAGAATTTCATGTTTTCGGTGGACTCAACCCCTTGTGCCACATCCAGCGGGTCCACCAAGGCCGGTGGCGGGACTCCAGCCCCACAGCGAGCGAGGTGGGGACAGGCACTGTGGCCAAAAGCGGGTCCCACGGGGCGGCTCCATCCCAGCAGCCACAGGCACCGCGGCTGGGGCACCCCCAGCCCAAACAGGGGCGCACAGCGGCTGCTCGGCAGCATCTCCAGGGGAACACTTATGCACTTTCTGATGGAAGAGGGGGGGCTGCAGTGTCACAGCATATGTTTTGACAACTGCAGCCTTTTGAGGGCTTCGATGGGTTTACAGCCAGTGTTTACAGATTTAAATTTTTTTCCTTTTTCTTTTTTAATTTTGTATTTCGGTACCAGAACCCCTGCCCCCAATATACAGTAGCTTTTCGTATTCGTACTGGATGAAATTAAGCTGTTTACAACTCCTATACTTAAAAAAAAAGCGTATGAGAATTCAGAATTCTTTATGCCTAATGTTGTGTATTAATAAGCTGTATTATCGCTCAGCACAATCTGTTTTCTGTACATATTTTGACGGTATCCCTAAAAAGTTAGATTTTTGAACGGTATTCTGCAATAAACACCGCAACGAAAAGGCTGGGCTTCTTCCTTTCTGGCTCCCTAGCAATATGTCTTCAGGTGCAAAATTATCCCTTTCTGTGTAAAACTCAGCAATTCCAAGATTTCTCATCATTAATCCAAACCCCACTGAAGCCAGCGAGAAAGTTGTTCTCCTAGACCTCAATAAAAGTTGGCTCCAGCCTTGGGTCCCCAGAGGGTTTGCTTTAATACCTATCACCGCAGTATCTAGGTTTTTACAAGTGCTGAGTACACAGACACTGCTGGCTAAAGCTGATTTTGAAGCTCCCAACGCCTCTTTAATTCACCTACAGCCCGACGTTCCCCAGACAATGCGAGGCTGCCCCGCTTTGATGTGGAAAGCGTTGGCACTCACTGCAAAATTCTTGGAGGCACGAGAGGAACCCTTTGAACTGGGGACAGGAGAGAAAATTTGGGGACAGTTGTGAATGTGTCTGCTGGTTCCCTGCTGCTCTGGGTGCAAACAGCCCCGCGGCGGGGAGGGCAGGAGGGGACACGCGCTGGTTGCTGCCCGTCCAAGCGAGTCCTGCTCTTCTCCTGGGCTCTCCGAGCTGTACTTCAGCCCTGATTGCTCCCAGGAGCCGGAGTGCTGCTCTGGAGGGAGCCAGGGCTGGGCCACAGCCCGCACCCATGATGCGGGGGCAAAGGATGCTCTACCAGATTTGCTTTCCAGCCAGGGGAGGAGGAGGAGAAGCAAGTGGGGAAAAAAAAAAACAAAAAACAACAAAACCAAAAAACCCCAGAAAACAAACCCACAACCCAACAGCTCTGCCAGCATGTTGCGCCCACACTCCAAATGCTTTGATGCTGTTGTACCTGGGGATCCCTACGGCTCCCCGTGCAAACACAGCCTCGACACGCGCGCGCGAGCCAAAGCAGGAAGCTCAAGGTGTAACACACACAAGCTGGGAAGCACAACCAGCTTCCACGCACGTACCTTTGCGGAGAGGGGTTTCATTAAAGCTGCAAGGGCTGTGCCAGCAGACCATCATCACTTGGGGGGGCTTTTTTGCTGCCTTCAGAGCAGCTGTTTCTAAAACTTCCATAACTAATAGGCCACACCGCCAAAGCAAAACACTCCAGGATTTTTGCACAGCGCTGCCACAACCACATTTGCAACCTACCGAAGGTCAGGCTGAACTGAAAGCGATGAAAGCAGACAAACAAACGCCCTTTCCTGCATCGTGTGCACTGGCTGGCTCGTTTACACGAAAAGCCCCAGGATCCACCTTGGTCACATCTGCCGTGGCTGCCCAGGCCAGCGCTGGGCAGCACCAGCCCCGCACCCACGTGGGCAGGGTGCTGTCAAAACCCCACGGAGCTGCAGTTTGGGGTTACACAGAGCACAGGACAGAGAAGGGAAACGGCATTTCCCCAGGATAACTCCCAAGCACACAAAAACCTCTTGCTGTATACCAAAGCAAGGTTAATAAACCGCACAGGTAGACCCCAGGAGATGAGGGCTCCCTGCGAACAGGCACTTTCAGGACATGCTCTGTGTCTTTTGCAGCATCTCTTCAAACTAACATTACTGCAGAAAATAAGAAGTGACGCGTTCGCGGGTGCCTGTAGCATCAGACCAGAAACCTGGCCCGTGCAGGCGCCGTCCCAGGGGCGAGGAGCGGAGGTACCACAGCAGAGACCAACCCTTCTCCTGCTGAACCCTCCCATTCCCACCGCCCCGCGGCCAGGGGCTTGCTGAGCCAGCGCTTGTATGCGCTACATCACATTTAAACGCTGGAGATGAACTGTTCTTCCTTGAAGTTGTCTAATTGCTCCTTTTAATGCTTTTACGTTTCTGGCACCCAGACTGCCTGGCAATAAGCGTATCTTACGCAAGAGCCAGAGACCAAGTGCAAACTGAGGCCAGCTCAAGAGAAAGTCACACACCACCCCATGACACAGATTTCCATTCTCTTTTTAGAGCTCACAGAGATAATACCAAGCCTGAACAAATACAAAAGACAGCTCTATTGCTCAGAGCTGCACCTTGCCAGAGATATTACAGTCCTGGAGAAGCTGAAGCTCTCTCATCCTCCCCCTTGTTGCTTGGATACAAGAGTCATCAATTCTCACTGTGTTCCCTAGAAAACAATAGAAGTTCAGGATCATCTTAATCCATCACGGCGCTGTCAGGGAGCCCCTGCACCCCTGCCACTCGCTTTCAGTCAGAACACCCACAGAAGCACCATGCGCACGGGGTGACACACCCCAAAGGCGCCTGCGGGGCACGGTCCATCAGGCTGATTTCACCCCCTCAGCAGCGATTCTACCTGGGCAGCAAACTCCTACACAGCAGTTTTCAAAGGCATAAAAACCCCACACAGCAAAGCAAAGTCCCATCATCTGCTGGCTTGCAAAGGCTGGTTCTCTAACCACCACCAAAGAGCATTTGAAGGGAGCGATGATGTCTTCAAACCTGAATGTATTTACTCCTGATTACCCAAAGCCCAGCCCAACCTGGGCCACTGATCCCAGGCACCCGTAACTCACCGCGCGCTGGGAGGAGCGGGTGGGCGGTACACCCTTAGGAGACAGCCATGATCCCAATTACAATGAAAAAGTAAAAATCTCAGTCGGGGCCAGGCGCTGCACGTGTTGTGGGAACTCAACCCCAAATCCTCCTGCTGCCCCTGCAGAGCTGCCGGCACGGCTTCTCCCCTTCGGGGCTGAAGGGTTCTCGCAGCGCTGGGGTGCGGGTGGGGTGCAGGGGACGCCCGGGAGCAGGCACACCCCATCGGGCACACCCCACGGGGACACTTTGGACAGGGCTGTGGGGCTGCTTGGACAGCCCTGGAGCAGCAGCTTCGCGTTCAGACAGGCTTTGCCAGAGCTGCTGCTCACGGGGCTCGGGCATCGCCGCGGCCAGGGTGGCCTGTGTGATAAGCAGGCTGTGGGACAGCAGCTGGACTGGCCTGCAGTCACCGGTGGCTTTGTGGATGTTTATCATATTTGTTACCACCTCCCCAGCAGTGTATTTGTGCCTTTATTTTTCGAAAGGACTGGTTTATGTTCGGTTTTAATAAAAAAGGAAAACATTTTCTAAAGGAAGCAATCATACAGTCCAGCGCCAGCGGCACCACAGACCGGGGCGGCTTTACGTCAGAGCTGCCTGCTCAGCTATCGATAGGGCTCAGAAGATCAGTGTTGGGAGATTTGTACCAGGATAACGGCCCAGGCTGAGCCCACAGGCTCTTCTGGACTTTTCTATCTATCCCAGGATCATCGCTGCCACTGTTTCACTGCCGTCCAGGCGCCCATCCCCGCACGCTCCCCACGAGCAGCCGCCGCCAGCTTTTCTTCTTGCTGCTTCTTCCCAGTGAGTGGAAATCCCCCCACAGCCTAATTCCCCTTTGGGCAGGAACACGGGCACGACCCCACGCAGAGGGCTGGCTAGGGTCACCTCCATCCCTGCCTGGAGGAAAGGTGAGGCTCAGGCGCGCACCACGCCAGCGCGCTGCGGAAAGGGACGGACTGCACATCCCCGGTGCAGCCCCAGCGCTCGGAGGCAGACGGCTGTTCGCGTTCATCCAGGCGGTGCCGCCGGTACGGGCTGAGGATGTCACCCGGTGCAGAAATGCGATCCATGCTCTCGCTTTTGCTCCCCTCCCAGAAGCGAGCGCAGAGACGGCTCCGATGGGGAATTCACGCTGTCACCGTCAGCCGCGCGTCTCCGCAGCCTCTCCCGGCAGGCTGGCATGGCCGAGCGTGCTGGGAGGCTGAGGTACCTGCCCCAGTCCCCTCCCTGTCCACAGGTCACATCGCTGTACGGTGACCATCAGCAAGGTGACAACTGAGTTTATTTAATTGACTACAGAGGAGCAGGACAGCGCCTGCTTGGTCCAGCGACAAGTCTGGGAGAAAGGCAGCCAGGAAGGGTGCCCGCTGATGGCGGGCGTGCACAGATGCTCTTTGCAAAGCAGCTTGAAGGGGGACGGATTCCGGCCCAGCGCTGCTCCTTCCCCCCGTGCCCGGGGGCTGTGCTCTGCCCCGCCGCCCTGCAGCAGCCCTCCTTCACCCCGGGCTGCTCCGCTTCAGCTGTTAAACTCCTTGCCTGGTCGATTACTTTTAATTTATGCCACCAGTGCCCTTTCATGGCTTATAATTCTGTATGAGATGTTTGTGCTGTATCCTCCCCCCGTATTAAAGTGTCAGGAGTATATCCCCAGGCCATCCATCTTCAACACTTCCGCATGGGCTTGGCAATTCTCTGACATGAATATTATGGCTCTCAATGCAGAGTCTCCATCACTCAAGCTGACAAGTGTTAGAATCTCTTCTCTTGAACAGGGTAAGTGACCTTTTCATATGCAGCGTCGATTCCCGGTCACGCGGCATCTGGTGCAGTGAAACCAATGAGTGCCAGCAATTCCCTAAAGTCTTAAAAAACAAGTCACAGGTCCTTTTCGACTTCAAAACCAACCCTTAGCATGACAAAGTTAAAGGGCCTTAATCAGCCCCTGGTTAGCCCCTGCTAGTGCCAGTCCCATAGAGGAGGATGAAAAAGCATCTGTGTGATGCCTTCTGCAGGATTTATTGACAGGGATTTGGGGGTAAAAGATGGGGGGTTTGGGTGTTTGGCTTGCCGGAGTGTACAGGAAAGATTTTGGTGACTTTAGTGACTTTGAAACCTCAACTCTAACCTTAAGCAACATTTTTGGTTTTAAGTGAGGTGCTTAAAGTTAGATCCCTGAAGCCCACCAGCCTGATTTTCAAAGCCACTAAGCACCTGGGCTTCCCCCAGTGCGTGCAGGAGCTTCCCTCTACCTGTGCCTGGAGAGCAGCAAAGGGAGAAAACAACCCTGAAGCCCTTCTAGCTCAGACCTTCACAGCTCTGCTGCGGTGGGGACACGTTGCTCAACAGAAGGGGGATCCTCTGGAACTGAACTGCGTGGCCATTGAAGCTAAATGGCTTCTACAAAATTCACACGTTACCTCAAGTCTCTGGCCAAACTGGTGCCTAATTTTTCTTCTTCTCTAGAGAGCAAAGGTACTTTCATAGCAACTTTGCCACCTTCCTCCTATGAAGCTCCTGGTGGTGCCTCATCACAAGCACAGCACAACAGAAACTTGTTAACACCTTTTTCAGCTCCCTGTTAATAAAGTCAAGGCAATTAACGGCCTCACTATTTACAAAACAAATCCTCTTTGCAACACCTGAGAAAAAGAGTTACCTGTGTTTCCCAAACATTTCTCAGTTGGGGAGAACACCTACAGTAACTGTCTACAGGGAGGTGCTGTATCTGCTCTCCTTGGCCAGAAAGGACAAGTCCATGTTCACCAGGAGTTAGCTCATACTGTGCTTCCTGATCAGCAAGCACAGGTCTGCTGGGAAAGTTTCTTACCCAAGGGTTTCTCCAAGGAGAAGGAGGGAGCCAGGCTGTGAATTTATTGTCCACCCACTGGTTCTTACTCCCTTCTGATCAGCCCCATGTGCTGGTGTACAAGTGCCACTTGTGGGTAAGTAGGTTGTTCCCCTCCAAAGATGTCCCCACGGGTGGCTGGGGGCAGTGGGTAACGTACAGCAGATTTACACCTCTGCGGAGTAATTCACGAGCTCTTCTTTTTCTGTTTGGTTTTTTTTTTCCCCTGTCTCTTTTTCTGGTTCCCTGCTCTCTCCTAGGATACATGCCATCCCCCCACTTTGCAAATCGCTGCCCTGGCTTGCAGTGCAGTAAATTCCCCCTTTTCAAGCAAGTCCCAAGGAGATGAGCAATACAACAGATGACTGATGGATTAGAGACAATCAAATAAATGTAACTTGCAATGTACCTTCAAAATTAATTCCTTCCTCTTCTGTTCCTCTCCCATCCCTCTCTCCTGTCCTCCAAACACACACAGTGGTCCATAATTTACGAACAAGAAAGGTGATGTGTTCCCTAGCTAAGCTTTTATTTGGGTGCAGAGGTGACTGCTGGGACAACTTCACAGAAGAACATTCGCAGCCAGAGCGGACTCACTCCAAACACTTCTGGGGTTTAGTGAAGACCCTGTCTAAAGCCCGCATCACATCTCGGACCCAAAGCAACCCCTTCCAGAGGGTCTGAAATGCAGAGGGGAAAGGAGAGGGGGTTGGTGGTAACCCCAAGTGCAGTAAGGAGCAGAGGCTGATGAGCACAGCTGGGAAATGTTCACCAAATGCAGTTAAGATGCAAAGAAGAGTAGCAATCGTGTAGGACAGAGGGGACCAGGGCCAGAAAGTGAAAGAGAGTAAATCTGTTGTAGAAGGGGAAGGTAGAGGTTTACAAGAAGGACATGATGGGAAATAGAGTAGTATTTTAGCTTTTCTTTCTCTCTCTAGTCTCTCTTCAGGGTCCTATGCAACATTAATCAAAACCACTTGTGGGCACATCCAAGAAAGAATAGCTCATCAGGGGACAGATGACCACAGAGCCTGGACAGTATACGGCCCTTAATTTCCTCCTCTGATTCTTTCAATAGCTCATGGGATGCCATAAAAGATGATAATGACGAGGTCAGTGGAAAGACTGTAAAACAGTGGGGAGAGGCGTAAGCGTTACCTCACTTGGGCTCAAACTCAGGCCACGCATGGACTGAGTTTGGTGGCTGCAAGCTCTTCTGCTTGGGCCAGCAGCTACACTCCACATCCCGCCATACAGCCTGGCTGCCAGTGCTCAAAACTGCGCTGAGATGAGATACGTGGTCTGAAATGTTGGTTTGTGAAGTTGGTGGGACTCTTGTCATTGATTTAGATCAAGACTGACAGTTTGGTTGGGCACAGACGAGGATGAAGACAAGGGTTCTCACGTTTCTCTCCCAATTCCACATACTTTTCTAACTCACAACACTATAGCTCCTGGCCTGACTCTTCTAGGGGATCATCCATCAAGAATATAGCTGACAGCTTCAAACACAGCAGCTTCTATTTCTCTCTCTTTTGCTCAGTGCCTTGAAGCTAAACCTGCTGACCCAGCCCTCCATTCCCACTCCTGCCAGGCAGAGACTTCTGCTGGCCAGCTGCCATCAACTACGATAGGGACAAGGCACCTCCTCCCTATCACTAAGTGGATTTCGAAGGCAATAAGCAAGATAATAATTAAATTAACTCAGTCCCAAATACCTCCCGAGGTGCCAAGCATTCCCAGGGCTGCAGCAGCACCGCAGGTGTCTGGAGAGCAGGTAATACTGGTCGGTGGCAGGCTGCAAATGTGGCTCCAGAGGACATCTCTGCTGGGTGGGAGCACCGGCAGCAGCCGATCCTGGAGAGGAGCACTGGGACAGGAATTCTCAGCATGGTTTTGCTCGAGTCAGCTCGGGTGCAGGAGCAAAAGAGATATGTTTATACTTTGATGTGCATAATAAGCCTTATCCCAGGGCAAACAGTTCTACCTCCCAGCTTGGACTACTTCACCCTCTGTTTCTCGGCCCACGGGCTTTCCCCCGGCGGGGTACCAGGGTTATCATCTCAGGTAGCAGTCTCAGCTTTACCAGACAGCCTACTATTTAAATTCCCAGTGAAACATCTATATGCTTTTGACAGCAGCACATTCATTTATTTTTTGCTGATCAGGCTGCAAGACTTGAATCTGGGTTTGAGACAGCCCACGATTTGGGAGCGATCAGGTCACAGCCTTCGCTCGGCTCCATCTCCAGGATGTGCCCAGGGAGCCTGGGCTGGCTCTGGCCAGGATTAGTGGCAGGGCAGAGGACATCTCCACTGCAGAGCTTTATCTCACCGATCACCAGAGAGCTCACAAATCACCGTCCAGACCCTTTCAAGCAGTTGGGAGCACTAAATTGTACCTCTTGTATCCAGACGCCATCCAATCTCCCCGAGCCAGGCCAGGTACATTGATAAGGAGATAGTGTAAACGGAGCCCAAAATTCACAATTTCCTGTGCTTTAACCTAGCAAGTGCCGTATCGGTGGGGGAGTCTTATTTAGATTATTTCAGATTATCTCCCTTTGCAAAGGGGCCTGTTGTGACCAAGGATTTGCCACCATTCTGCTTCAGTGACGAGGATCTCAGATGTCACGTGAAACCAAGCACAGGGTGCTTTGTACATTTGCAGCACAAATTTAATTACAATTCTGATCAAATAAATATTTGGGGAAATAACAAATACTGCTATGAAGAGAACTTGAGAGTGACGATCAGCTCCTTCCAACTCCTTTGGGATTTAAACCCCAGATGGTCTAGGGGCACTTCTACTCTCTCCGTCCTGTGAGGAAGATGTAATTAATTTCCACACCACCGCGATTCGTTCAGTATCGTACTAACCACCCTGCCTCCTACCCGCGCTAACCGCTGACAGAAACCCTTCAAATCATTCCCTTGAAATTCGGCTGTAAGCGGACACTGGCCTCAACCCAGGGACCTATTTTCCTGGAGACTTTTTCCAGCACTAAAAACGCAGTTACGTCTTGGTAGGCTATTAAATCCACAAACTCATCATCTTGCACACGCAGTTTAGCTTCCGTTTAAGGAGACACAAATACCTTAGAGCACCCCGTTAAAGCAATTTACATGTCTTGCTTTATTTTCCCAGACAAGCCGTTTCATCCTTGGAGATTACCAGCTTTTGGGAAAATGTATCATACTAAGGAGTCACAGAATAAATTGTCCTTCAGGTGCTGCTCCCTGGGACAAACGCCACCCTGGCCTGTGTTTTGAATGACGGCAGCTTTTCACACAGACCTCTTCACTCCCAGACACTTCTTTTTCACAGCCACATGGTGATGGGGATAAAAAAATTAAGGCCCAGAGGCTGGAAAGGTGAAACAGAAAGCTGCGAAGAACCACTGAGACCAGCGGATCGGTGCTTACAGAGTACAGCGAGACTTGTCGGAGAGACGTGCCCTGTGGGAGCTACGTTCGGCAGTGGTTTGTCACTGGGGTCACAGATGTCTGGGGAGCATGGGGGGAAGAGCCACGGCGGCAGGTCCGCTCCTAGGGTTCAGCCCAGCATTGTTCTCTGCTTTGTTGAGTGAAGATCCATCAATCCTTTGGTGGCTATCTAATGATCGAGGGGCTTCTCCGCAAGCTGCTAGAGACAGGCCACGAGCAACGGGACGTGAAATCTCCAGCTCAACCTTCTCACCAGTTTGTAGCTGTTTCTGCGATGGACCAAAGGCATATCCTCATTTTCTGACGTACCAGAGGAGGCACACGCTCCTCTGCTTGCTGAAAGACACGGATTCTCCCGACAGCTAAATAAAACAAACCAGAAAAGGCCTAATGGTAAAAATCAGCACAAGTTCTTCAAAAGGGTTTGGATGTGCTAGTCTTCCTCCTTAATTCCAACTGTGTCCCTACCACCGTGGACACAGAGGCTTTCAGCCTGTTCCTCAGAGGGCTGACTGCTAATCCACCCCCAGTCCTCAAGGATCAAATGCTCTGGAGATGGCATCTGGGCTGGAAATGGTCTTTGCTTCCAAATGCCACCCAGCCCGTGAGACAGCATTTTGTGGTTCTGCTGCTGTGGTGTGTTTTCCGCTGCAAGTCACACTGCGACGCTGTGTCATTTTTCGCTGAAATGCCTTCAGTAGCATTTATGTTTAAAAAAGTCTCCGGGCTGCACAGATAAGGTAGCTGATGATGTGCAGTTTTTATGTTTCAAGGTTTTTAATGCATTTTTGACACCTGTTAATATTTAGAATCATAGAATGGGTAGGATGAATATATAAGAAAATACTTCTCTCTCACCTTTTTGGCAAAAGAGGTAACTGTTGCCAGCAGAAAGCAGCTTCTGACTAACTTCCCCACAGGCCTGCAGTGCATGACATGCAGATAATACCACTGCAAATACGCAGGCAGCTGGGGAGAAAGGTGAGTAACGCAGCTGCTTGGTAAAGAATGTCAGCAGCCTGTATTCTCACTTCAAAATTTGAGAGCCACTTGCTGCGTTGCAAGAAGGGATCACAGCAGGCCAAAGGCCTGGAGTCACCCAACATTGGCTTCTCCCTCCTCTGCCCCACAGGCAATAAGGCTTTGGGAACACTGGGAGGTCACCTGGAAACACCTCTGGGCTGAGGATAGGTTGGATGGCCTCCTCACAACCATAATTTTGTCCTTTTTAGGATGTCAGAAGAATCTGATGTCCTCAGATGTGGCCTCGGTCTCTGGGATTGTTTAGTCTGGAGGA
>VWZZ01004299.1:75571-92599 GCA_013399095.1 Psophia crepitans | reverse complement strand
AACAGTGACAGTACTGGTGATACGCAGCGCAGCTTCTCACCCACCGACCGTACAACTCAGATCACATGCTCAGACCCATCCCAAAACCTGACCGTCCCCAAGCTGTGCTGCCTCAAGAAGTACCACCCCTTCCCGACTAGCTCCTCCTTCAGTGCTGAGCATGACGTCACATGGTATGGAATACCTCCTCTGGCCAGTTTGGGTCACCTGTCCTGGCTGTGTCCCATCCCAGCTTCTAGGGAAAGTTAACTTTATTCTAGCCAAACCCAGGACACTAGCAGAAGGGAGGGACCTATTTCATATTCCCAGTGTTCAGGACTCTTAGTATCAGGGCCAAAGGAGGGTTGTCTCTTACACTATTCCCACTAGCAGAGGTAAGGTTCAGCCCTTACCAACCCACAGTGATGAAGCTGGGAGGTGGGTGACGTGGGGTTTGGCCCCCAGGAGAAGCTGTTTGGTGGTGGTCTATGCTCATAGCAACACGCTGAGAGTAACATGGCGACTCCCAAAATCACTGACCATCATGGTTTGATGGGTGGGTTGGCCTGGGCAGGATTTACAGAATTTCATTTTCCTGGAAGAACATGTACAAAGAAACCAGAGCAGCCCCACAAACTGCCAGGCAGCTGTGAAAGGTGAGACTATTTGGCAAAGTACTTTTGGCTTCATAGACCCCTTTTCTCCATGATCTCAGGGCAAAGTCTTGGGCGTTGAGAAAACATACTCAGGTCCCTGCTCTGTAGCAGTGACCTTGGCCTGGAAAAGGTGTTGAGTGTTTCTGTCCTACCTCCTTCCCACTTTGGCCTCCCAGGGTTATGCCATGCAGTAAAGTTGGTGGCAAAAATCCCTAATGCACCAGTCAGCAACCAGTCTAGTCCCAAAGGGTGCATCCAGGTGCACCTCAGCTTGGGTGGTAGTCACCAGCCAGTCAATGTGCTTCCAGGCCACATGGGTCTGCTGCAAGGATGGACCTTCTGCAGCACATTGGACTCCACCCAAAATCTGCCAAAGCTGTAATGTTTTGGCACAGAACGGGCAAAGAGTCTCTAGGACAGGTAGAGAAAGAGTAAAATGAGCACAACTGGGGGTTAACGCACTGACGTAAAGGAGGGGAAAACCGCTTTCTTTCCTACTGTGGCCACCATTTATTCACAGATGCATAGGGGTTGGAAGGGACCTCTGGAGATCATCCAGTTCAACCCCCCTGCTAGAGCAGGATCACCTAGAGCAGGTTGCACAGGATCGCATCCAGGCAGATTTTTAATATCTCCAGAGAAGGAGACTCCACAACCTCTCTGGGCAGCCCGTCCCAGTGCTCCGTCATCCTCAGCCTAAAGAAGTTGTTCCTCATATTGAGATGGAACTTCCTGTGTTCCCGTTTGTGCCCATTGCCCCTTGTCCTGTCCCTGGGCACCACTGAGAAGAGTCTGGCCCCTTCCTCTAGACACCCACCCTTTAGATATTGATAAGTGTTGATCAGATCCCCTCTCAGTCTTCTCCAGGCTGAACAGACCCAGCTCTCTCAGCCGTTCCTCATACGAGAGATGCTCCAGCCCCTAATCATCCTGGTAGCCCTCTGCTGGACTCCAGTAGTTTCCTTTCTTGAACTGGGGAGCCCAGAACTGGACACAATACTCCAGCCGTGGCCTCACCAGGGCAGAGTAGAGCAGGAGGATAACCTCCCTCGACCTGCTGGCCACGCTCTTCTTGATGCACCTTGGGATACCCTTAGCCTTCTTGGCTACAATGGCACACTGCTGGCTCATGCAGAGCTTGTCATCCACCAGGACTCCCAGGTCCTTCTCCGTAGCACTGCTTCCCAGTAGGTCAACCCCTAACCTGTACTGGTGCTTGGGGTTGTTCTTCCCTAGGTGTAGGACCCTACACTTGCCCTTATATTAACACAGAAATTCCACAAGCTTTAAATCGGTTGTGCAATTTAGAAAAGTTTAGGTGTTTCTTTGGTTTGCTGGCTATTGGGTTCACACTACTGAAAAGTCACGTAGATGCCTTCTCACAGAGGCTATTTCAGACCAGCACAGTTCCAGAGAGTAATGTACACATACAGACCTAAACTGCCACGGAAACAACTCTAAAATGAGATTCCTCACTTGATGAAGGATGCTCTTGTACTTCCCTCTGAGCTTCATGCATCAAACATCAAGCAGCTGATGTAGAATTTCCATTTTTCTGTCACAAATTATCTGCAGTGGAAAAAAAAGGGTTCCTCTTTCAAGATCAGCATTCCTTAGCCAGACTTTATCCCATTCACATAAGACATACCTCATTTTGGGATGAGCCTAAAGGGCTGCCTCCTAAAAACATCATAAACATGATTATTTTTTAACCAATGCCACATATCAGCTAAAGAAATCTGCTGCCTCTTATCCCTGCTAGAGGTAAAGTTTAAGTTAGGTTGCTGCAAGACAGCAGCACATCTGGTGTTTCTATTGAAGAGGAGGAGGTGGGGAGGTTCCTTCTGAGGAAATAAATCTCAGCAAGACTGACAGCAAATGCACACGCCTGCGTGTCTGGATTGGGTGAGACATGCCCTCACGATGACGTTTATCACCTGGATCATCTGTAGGAAATCAGCTTTCATTCAGGGTCCCTCTATGACCAAACCCAGTTGCCCATAGGCTGATAACTATTGCACTGCCCTTCCTAACCACAGGGACACAGACCTTTTAGAGAGTCCAAACCATGACCTGTTTTAGTCATGACCTCAATTTGCAGAGTCAGTAGAGCTGTTTCCAAGGCCATTGCTACTGTTAAGTTACCTTCCTGAAACAAGCAGCTTGGATCTATCCATTCTGGTAGCAACAGTGATTGTCATGAACTAGAAATGATGGGCTTATAAATACTCATCTTAAAAATCTTTTCAAATTAAAAGCAGCCCAAGCCCTTAAAGGATTCCTAGCACTCTCCTTGGTACCTGCATTTTCTCTAAGATACATTTTGGGAACTTGAATGCTGATTTCACCCTGAAGTTGAGAATCACACAAAAATAGGTTGCAGCAGAGCTTCCAGAGCTGCATTCAAATGAGCCATCTTATGCCAAATTTCCTATCCCTCGCATGCACTCGTAGGGCGTGCAAGGAGCACCGCGGTTAGGGGAGCTGGCAGGCTTCCGCTGGAGATCTGAGGATCAGAAGAGGAGTTCTCAGGCATGGCTGGTATGTGTGGCTAACCGCTGCAGGAGACACTCATGAAAACATTTTGCTTCTATTATTTTGCTCTTTTAACATTAGAACTCTAATGTGCACCACAATGTGCGTGAGAAATCACAGCAGGTTCTGTATGGATATACCTCCAGTCTCTGCTGTCATAAAACATCAGAACCCTGCCAGGGCCAATATGCCTCAGGACTGCAAAGTTAAGGCAGATCACCTTCTGCAATCGATACACATAGGAGAACAACACATCTATGCTATAGGTCGCTGTCTTCAGCTCTGAACCTGAATGATCCGTTAGCATCTGGAGCATGTTGACATAAACCTGGACTAGTGTCCAATAGTACCCTGCGGGATTCTGGAAGAAGGTCTCACACCACTCACCTTCCCAGTCCCATGGGCTCATGTGATTCCCACAACAAGCCCTGCAAGATCTGTGATGAGGTGAGTCTCGTGGTGGTTGCTTCCACAACAGGAACTTGTGGGCAGGCTACAGTGGTCACCTGGTGGCACCAGGGTGGGCTGCCACTGCTTCACCTCTTGCGAGCAAGGACCTTTTCCAGCAGGAATTACTCCAGTAGTGAGAAGGAACTAATGGGCAGGAGCAGCCAAACACAAGAGCAAACATGAGCGTGGCCTGGAAAGGTACTTCCCAGGACAGAAACCTCCAATACCTCCAGCAGAACAATGCCTGCGCTTCCAGCTTCCTCCAGACCAAACGCAACCCTTGTTGGTGCACCTCTAGCCCATGATGGCAGTGAGGATGCCACTTTTTCTTACTGGTAACTCTCATCTCAGAAGATGACAGCAGCACAAGACTCAGGAACCTCCCTCCTGTGCTGGGAACAGCTGTGCCTTCAGGAAGGCAGAGCACAGAACAACTCACAGATGGTCATGTTTCTCTGAGGACCTTTTGCTCACCTGTTTCTCCCCACACTGCAGACATTTGTCCCAGGGTGCTGTTGAAGGAGTAGAAGTATCTGGGATATTTGTTTAAGAAAAACAGAGAAGAGGTTTCACTTTCTGGCATAAAAAATAAAAATCTATACATTGTTTCTGTGATTGCTCTCCTGATGCATAAACACATCCACCCTCACCTCAAAGGCTCTGCTCCCCCGAGATCGCATCCCAGTGGGTTTCTGCAGACAGAACACACTGTGAAGGGGCACTGCTCTTTTCTTGTTAGTTTTTACATCTTTTGCTTGACAGTTCACAGTAACATCCCTTGTTATTCACTTCTTCCCTGCTGAGCTTAAACAGGCCAAATCCTTCAGTCTTTCTCCCAGAAAATACTTTTCACGATTTTGCCAGGCTCCGATCCATAATTGCAGCACAAAGGCTGATCCCTTACTAATCTGACTGCAGAGCTGCCACAGAATTTTATAGGATTCTCTCTTATCCTGGCAATGTGCCGATGCTGAACTCACCCAAGCTATTGCCTGTGGTTCTGGGGATTCAGTTGATGTGAGGAGTTACTGCTGAACCTCCTTCCTCTGTGGGATTCTCCAGCTGATGCTGGAGGAGAAATCACATTATATTTCATGATGAGACACTGAAGACAGGCAAGAATGTTCTCCCTCAGGGGTGAGCACACTTTTAAACATGTGAAAATACACACTGGACATCGCCTCTGGGGATGAGGTATGATTTTATTATAATAAATACTTTTTGCCTGAAGGTCAGAGATGACTGCTTCAGTGGTGCGGTCATCAACCTGGATGAACAGTCATACATATATAAGTACATAGTGCAATCTATGGATACCTCTTTGAAGTATATCACTTCAAGTACATTGGCTACAGCAGCTGCCCAAGCTACAAGAACATGTATATGAACAACCCTGTACACTGCAAAGGACGCCTGCGCTCCTGTCCCTCCAACCAACATGAATTGAATGGACACACTGGTAGAGAATTCAAATTATTCCCTTTTCAGTCTATCTATTCCCAGTTCAGCCTATCAAAAGCTGCTTTTCCTCCTGTTCTCTTTCAGAACACCGCTTTTTCATTATTTTTTAAAACTTCCACCTTTAATCGCAGTAAGGCCACTGATACAGCCAGAACTCATTAGAAGGGGAAAAAACAACCATGAAAAAAAGCGCTTTATTTCCTAAATTAATGGCAATGAGACTGTAAATCTTTTGACATTTGTTCTTTTGACTACCACCATAGAGCTGTTAGGTACTAATGTAGATGTCATGTCTGGGGCTAGAGAAAAAACAAATAGAAAATGTTTTTAGATGTAAAGAGCAGGGGAGAATTTCGGGATTTTTTCTTCCAAAGTACCAAGGCTGATGATTTTGCAGTGGTGGCGAGCCCCTTCCTTTGCCTTCGTGACACAGCTTTATCCTGAGCCGAAAAGCTTCCTGTTCACTTTCAAGGAGGGTATTTAAAAAATGTTGAAGACTAGAAAATGCAAAGATTTATATTGCCTTGCATAATGCATGCTCAAAGCAGAAAGCATCTTCAGTGACTGGACGAAGCATACTGCTTACTCAGCAAACATACTAAGAAATAAACCAATATTTCGTATTTTAAACAAGCGAAACACTTTTAGTGGTTTGGCACACATGAAATGTCAGCAGTTTAAATTACACAGATGACAAAGCTGTTCCCGATCATTTCCCAGGAAGGACATGATGTTTCATGTTTTATGAACCAGAATGTTAGGATAAGAACAAAACAGAGGGCTTACAAATATCTAGGCACCTTGTACATGACGACCCACTAATGCCTTGAACACTTCCCTCCCCTGTGACTGCAAACCAGGAACAATTATTTAAATAAATAAATCAATAAATACATAAATAAAGGATGATGATGCTAAAAATCCTAACTTTCCTTGTACTGGGGAGAAGACCCATCCTTGAGTTCTGAGAGAAACCAAACCAGACTGCTTGTGTTTGGGAAGAACCAGCCACTGGGGCATTTTTTTTATTATTATTTCTTAAAGTGTACAAACTCAAACTCAGGAAACAGCCACAGCTCGAAGAAGGAGTTGGTTTAATACGAGGTTTTGTTCTTTCCAGACCTCTCAAGTCCAAATTCCCGGCTCCCTGCTCAGGACCAGCCTTCACCTCCTGCACAGCCGTAAGCACCAGGCAACAGAGGGACACACATTTCCAGTATCTGCTGCCCTCCTGCCAAACACTCACCATTTTGGGTCAAGGCAGGTAAAACCAGTACAATAAAGATTTAAACTTGGGGAACAGTTCTGGGCAGCTTTCAGCACTCATGTCAGGAAAGAAGCAAGCAGCTTTGCTGCTGCTTTGACCCAAGGCAGGGTAACCACCAGAAATGGCCCTCACCAAGTGCCACATGCCGCTCCTCTGAGAAATGCCACATCACAGAGAAACCAAAACTCTGATCATGTTCAAGTCCTGTTCGTACCCACATCCTTGGAGTTTGAATAATTACTTGAATGAGAAATCGAAGTTGAGCTTGATCTTCTCCTTTTCTTTATTTCCTCTTTATGAACATCTGCTCTGAAGTGTTTCCAGGACTGCCACCAGTGCCTGGGTAAAAACATGCTTTATGAGAGGAGCAACAGAGTCTGGGCAGCTTTTCCCAGCTCTGACAAACGAGAGGGCTACCCTGTGCCTCCTTGTCCATAGCCAGCTCTCACGTCCTCCTGCTAGCAACAGAGGAAACGACCGATGGTGTCCTTGAAAGATTTTTCCAAGGATGCGGCTATCTTCAGAGATTTTTCTCCTTTCATTTCACAAAAGTGAAAATAAAAACAAGAGACACTGGAGATAGAAAAAGATTTGATTAAACAATTATTTGAACTGCTGCGATGCCTCACCAGTACCTGAGACACAACCCAGTGATTTAACTGCACCCTTCCCTACTCAAATTATGCACTTGCAAATGTTCCGTGACTCTGTTATCAGTGGCTTTACTCCATAGAGACAACTAGTTCTTGGGTTAGGAGACACTCACCAACACACCGATATCCTGACAATACGCCTAGCCAGACTAAGCCCTTTTAAATACATACCTCATTTCCACATCTGCTGACAGCATGCAGCAGTCGCTGGGTGAAATCCTTCGAGCCAGGCTATGTGGGAAGCTGGAACAGGTGACAGAAGCTCAAAAGGCATCAGCAGAGTAGGAATTAAACCTGCACTCCTAAACCCCGTTAGTTGTTCAAAATGGATACAAGCAATCTTCTCTGGCCCTTCTCCTTGTGCATTTGCTCGCTCCCCTTGCCTACCAGCTCGTCTAGTCACCACCACACATAGCTCGCTCTCCACCCTGAAGCTCTTTACCACACTAGTGTCTCACTCAAATCCCTTCTGGTACTTTGCCTGGGAGAACTAGGCGGGGGGAGAGAGGCTTTTGTAAACGTAACATTAAGGTGCAATTACACCTTATTAAGGGATGAGGAAGAGATGAAATTATCATTTCAGCTCCTTTCCTGCCCAAGACTTATTTTGCACCCAACCGTGAACTTGGTTCACGTTGCAGACATGTGTTTTCCATCACAGACCAACAGCAAGAAACTCTGAAGTGGCCAGGAGCACCCTGATGGCAAAGGGCAGAGCACGAGAGACACCCCGACGCGGGTGCACGTCCTGCCCGTCAGCGCCCGCAGCCAGCTGGGGCCCGGCCAAGGCAGCGCCGCGTGCCCGGGGCTGCCAGCTCCCACCCAAGAGGCACAACGAGCAGGCACTAATCCCCACATCATCTCTGTGCATTGTGAGATGGCTGCTGTGCTCATGGGCATCCAAAGAGGTGGCTAATTAATTAGTGTTACAGACACCAAACAGCTACACATTTAGAAGCACGTGCCCCACTACATGCCGGTTTCAAGCATCCGCGCCGTGGCTCACATGTTGAGGCTTTCAAGTTTCAACATTTCAAATTTAAAAGCTGCCAGAGGACAGATTTATTCCTCACTTGAGAAACTAGAAATTGCCACACGTAACCAAGCCCCTGGGCACAGGGCGTCCTGCGCTGCGGCCACAGCCGCACCTCTCGGGGGACAGACAAACCCTACCGCTTGGCTCCAACCCGAAACAAAGGGTAACTCCAGTGCTCCCAAAACACTGTTACCGTTTGCTGCAATAACTCAGAGACTCGTGTTTCACGTATGATGATCAGACACCCTGACAGATCTCAGTAATGTCTTGGTTTCGGTTTCACCGAGACGCCCCACAATCCTCGGTGCCAGCGGAACAGAAAGCTCCCACTCCACTTACTCTGCATCATCCTCGGTCCTACACGTATCACACAGCGCACGCCATGAGTTAACGAACTGGAAAGCGAATATTTACAAAAAAGGAAATTAAAATATTTAACTGCCATCCCTAACACTAACAAAACCGAGAAAGTGTAACAGAAAAAAAAACCCTTCTGCAGAAACTAAAAAGATCAACAAAAATGGCAATGCGGCCACTCACGCCTTTTCTCTTCCAGCCCGCACCCTCCTCCCTTTGGAACTGGAGGGGTTACGGGCCACCTCACCTGTTTTCCCCACCTGCTCGCAAAGCCTCTCAGAGGACACTCACAGACACTAAGGCAACAAGTTTTGCTGCATTAGAGAGTCACACTGTGAGCATTTTAAAGCTAATTTATATTGTGCACATTGAAATCAATCCACAACCACCACCTTTTTTTCAACAAACTGTCATAATTTAGGCTTAGTTCAGTAATTACAAAAAGCTGTGTTGTCCTCAATGACTGCACGCAATTATTTACAGGGAAAAAAATATTACTAAAAGCTAATTTCTTTTCAGAAAATTGCATGAGTTTTTCACAGTTTCTCACCCTGAACTATATTTTCTATCTAACTTGCCATCTAATTTTCTTAGGATCTTGAGGCTCCTGTGAATTCACCTGTGAATTGTTCATAACCGGATCTCAAACCGAGGAGAAGCGGAGCACTTCTCAGGACTGAACTGCATTGCCTGCGACCGGCAGAGCAGCGTAGTCCCCAGGCCGGATTTCTCAGGTGAGCTGTGCCAAGGCTCACGGGGATGGCCGGAACAGCCAGGTTGCCACTTCGCACCCTTCTCGTGTGGAAAGCGAGGGCAGGATCCTGATACTTATCAGTAATTTGGAAGCTCTCTGTAGAACACGGCATCACACGTTTCCCTGCACAGCAACCTGCAGGTAACTCAATGACACCAACCTGATCTAGTCCAGCTGCCGACAATTCTGACAAGAAAAAAAAAAATTGCCCTGAACTCCTAATTATTCTAAAATTGCATGTCTTTATTTCTTTCAGAACTAAGGCCTTTCATTGCATTTTGCATCACCATTCAAATGTAGAAATCAAACGCGTATGCTGAGCCATGATGCATCCCTAGGTGCAGTTTACAGCAGTAAATCTCAGCAGTTTACTGTGTTCAATCTAAACACACTAAACACTTGAAAAAACATTATTGCTGATGATGGAATAGCTCCATCTTCTGGAAGAGGAGTTGTTTTCTTGACAACCACCTTTGTATTTCCAACATGGATCTATGTGTAAAAATTTCTGTTTCAAAACCTAACGAGTATTTTTACTTTCATGGAAGGTGAATCTTGGGCAGAAAATTTAAGATAATAATGTGATTTCTGCTAAACTTCAGGGAGCATTCATTATTTTCTCATGACACTGAAAACACGTCTGTTGTGCAACACGCCTTATTAAAAACTGACATTATTTAAGAAATGGCTGTAATCTCATTTTGAGAACAAGAATTTAAACTCTGTTTAAGGCAAAACATTCAACACACATACATAACTTAAGTCCTGGTTTAGGGTGCTTTAAGATTCACCTTAGAAGTCTGTAGTTTTACAGAAGTGTGTTTGTAGTTAAACGCTGTCCTAAACAGGGAGAGATTAAAGCCCCTGCTGAAGTACTTGAAGTCTGAACTACAGAGAAGAGGCTACAAGTGATCCTTATTGCTATTTATCAAAAAACTAGAATTCATGCTTAAACGAAGTATTTCAAATTAAGCACATGATGCATTTTAGGCAGATAATGAGTAACAATGATTCCCATATGTAAAATAAAACTTATGGTCAAGTCAGGTGTTCAACTGGAAAGGCCAGACCATGATTACAATATTTCTATCACTTTTATGTATCATGGGCACATTCTATGGCTGTGGCTTAAAAAAAAGCAGTTAATGAACTAAGTTCTTACGTACTCACAAAGGGAAAAAAGCATTGAAGCTCTTAGCGATCTACTGACTGTTGCTGCGCAGCATTTCTTGATTTCACAGGAAGGGTAGAGCCACCAGGGGGAAAAAAGAAAAATTAAACATGTACATCTCCATCTATTTTTGAAATACTGGCATATCTAAAGTTAATACAGACTCATGGACACAGAGGAATAGCAGAAATTGAAATAAACTTGCTTAACAAAACAAAGCAACTGAAGCTTTATTTCTCTATATAGAAAGAGGTGTCCCTATGCGCATTCTTTTGAGCTAAGGAAAATTAAAAAGCCATGCTGCCTTCGAAAGAAATAAATCCTAAGGTGGTAATATATATACATAGAAAGTTTCCCCTTTAGTAGCTGATTCCTCTCAACACATGATTAATGTCATTGAGGAGAGCCAAACTTATGACTACTTTATAGTAGAATATTCTACTATAATTTTTTCAGTACAATAGCAAAACCATTGCATGAACCGCCATATTGCTCACATCAGTTAAACGCAAGTAACAAAACTTAAGCAGCTAAATGTACATCTGGAAATCAGACTCCTTATGTAAAGTAAACACAATGAAAGGATATAGAACAAATGAAAAGGACTTTTCTTCCAAAAAATTATCTTTCAACTTTCTGCAAGTTCATGTCTCATATGGCTTTTGAATGGAGGCTTTAGAAGAATTTTCCCACCCAGAGTCAAGTATTGACTGTATTTAAATACAGGAATGCAAGGAGAAAGGAAAAGTTAAAAATTTAGCATACCATATTACTTTACGTAATAGAGCATTAAAATCCCTTTTGCTATGGCTACAAAGGATGGATTTACAGTAATATGAGGTACCAGCATTTATGGCCAGAAAAGTAAGGATGGAAGAATTACACAGCATTGTCATCAGACATTTCTTTTCTTTTCTTTTTTTTTTTTTGAGGGAATTTTGGTTGTTTTTTACAAAATACATGTCTTGATGACCACATGCTTTAAGCTTATATTCATTTATTTTTTATATATATATATTATTTGTAGGGGCAATTGAGAGAGAGTCACAAATAAGGAAAGGACACTAAGGTTTTAATAAGGGCAACAAAAAAAAAAAAAAGTTTTCACCAGAATAGATTCACATTACAGTACATCAATATTGACAGCATTCTCTTTTGTCTATTTTTGGTACATAAGATGGAATCTCTCTACATAACCTTATAAGGCTTCAGTAACTAAAAAGTAAAAAACCTATTAGTTTACAAGTTATTTAAAAATTCTGAAAGACACAGCAAGTTCTAAACTTTAGTACTGCTACCCATACACAACCATCTGGTTTAAGAACCCATCAAAAGAGCCTCCTTTCAAGGGAGCTTCCAACAGCAAAGTTGTGCAATATGGATGTCTCTTACTACAAGGGGGAAAAAAAAATTACACATGGCACATTCTCATTCATATTTTGCAATGTAAAAAGTTACAAACATACCTAATCAAATAAATAATAAAAAAAGAATCTGAAATGTGTTTGTTATGTGTCCTAAAACCACTACGCAGAATAATGGAAACTTTCACTCACTGACTATTTACATGGTAATACCCGGGTGAGGGTACACACTGCTACAAAACTCATAAAACGAAGGGTAAACTTGAAATGTTTTCCATAGTAAAGGTCTAGCAGCACGACTATATCTAATGCTGTTTGTTTTCTTGACGGTTTGTGGAAGTTTGTTTTAATCTATGTCTTCATCCAGTTCGTAATTGTCTTTATCATAAATATCTTTTACTAAAAGAACCCGTACGAGCATATTTTCCAAAGTGTTGCGGTCCAGTGAAGTGGCAGTGTACCAGATGGGACTCTCCGCAGAGACAGAGCACTCTGGCTGCAGATAGAACATGTCCGTCCTCTGATTCAGATTCTGTGGGCTACAAGGGGGGAAAACAAGAGGGGTTAGAAAAACAGCTTCACAGCATAGAACAGTACGTTAGCACTTCTGACATCCTCCCCAAACAAAACTCTAACTGTACTTAGATAAGTGACAAAAAGAAGATTAAATGGGGAGAAATTTAAATGGGGAGAAATGCAGTTTTGTTCATAGAAGGAGCAAGGACGGATGGATGGACGGAGCCCAGTCAGTCCTGCGTACTCAGAGCAGCCAAAACCCTGGCACTGAGCAAGCATACCAGAGACCACAGACTCTTCCAGCTTTCAAAAATTTCCAACTCCCAGACTTGCTAAACCAGAAAGTACTTTTTATCTACCTAGGAACCCCTGATCGACAGACTTGCAAGGAGGCCCAATGCTGGCATCAGTAATTGCCTGCACCACTGCCTGATGCAGCAATCTCTTTAACAGAGCCGGGGGTTCCCTTGCAATCCCAAGCACAACTACAGGCTGGGCGGAGAAGGGACTGAGAGCAGCCCTGAGGAGAAGGACTTGGGGGTGCTGGTTGATGAAAAGCTCAACATGAGCCAGCAGTGTGCGCTGGCAGCCCAGAAAGCCAACCGTGTCCTGGGCTGCATCAGAAATAGTGTGGCCAGCAGGTCGAGGGAGGGGATTCTCCCCTTCTACTCCACTCTCTTGAGACCCCACCTGGAGTACTGCATCAAGCTCTGGGGTCCCCAGACAGGCTGAGGGAGTTGGGCTTGTTCAGCCTGAAGAAAGAAGGCTCCAGGGAGACCTTATAGCAGCCTTCCAGTAGCTGAAGGGGACCTACAGGAAAGCTGGAGAGGGGCTGTTTACAAGGGCATGGAGTGATAGGACAAGGGGTTAATGGGTATAAACTAAAAAAGGAGAGATTTAGATCAGACATTAGGAAGAAATTCTTCCCGGTAAGGGTGGTAAAGTACTGGCACAGGTTGCCCAGAGAAGCTGTGGAGGCCCCATCCCTGGCAGTGTTCAAGGTCAGGCTGGACAAGGCTTTGGGCAACCTCATCTAGTGGAGGGTGTCCCTGCCCATGGCAGGGGGGCTGGAACCAGATAACTAGATGGTCTTTGAGGTCCCTTCCAAATCAAACCATTCTATGATTCTATGAAAATCAAGGACAGTAGTTCTGAGAGATGTTCAGAAATACAACAAGCTAAAATGCCTCCTCCTGTTTAACTTAAAGAGTTTGTTGTAAGTCTTAAAATGCTTGAACTCCTGACCTGCTATACTTTGGACTTTGTATACATGCTTGATCCAGCTGAGACATACCTTCCAAGCCACTAAAGACCCCTCAAGGAAATTCTAGCATTTTGTCCATTTAGGCAAGTCTCAGAAAATAGTTTTCAATCCTGCATGTACAAGGGCTCACTTATGTTCCCTCCTTCATAAACACTGAAGACTTCAGACGTCAACTGTATTTCATGTTTGTTTGGTAAAAATAAGAATTTTTACCAGCTCATCTTCCCAAACTAGCTGATAAAGTTTCAGGTGTTGCTGGGGTGAATGTTGGATTGTTCTGCTCTCACATAAATCAGATTAAGAGTCTGATAAAAAGCCAATATGTGATAGCTCAAAATATTCTAGTAATATAAACAGTTTAGCCCCCAAACCTGTATTTTTATAGGAACAAACAATGACACAGTGCTCACAGCTGTGAATGAGAGGATCCGGAAATTTCAGTGCAACTGTCCACTGATTGCCAAGTATATTTCAAACTGCTGGCATTACCTTAAATTTTAAAATAATTTTACAATATTACATTAAATTATAACATTACCCTAATTTTTACAATAGCTTTTAAAGTGTTACATATTTTATTAAAATTATTTCATCAAAGATGTGATGTATATGTTATTAGAAATTAAACCAGGAGAAGCAGTCTGCTTGAGCAATGGTGACCAATATCTGAAAGACAGCAGGACTTGAAAGCACACCATAAAGCATGAACCAAACGCATTTAAATACATTCTTTTTCCCAAAGTTGAGATGCTTCTAAAGAAAAAGAAATTACTTGTTCTCTCCCTGGCTGTGTAACTCGGTTCAAAAACCCAGCTACAACTTTTAACATTAAAACCCCTCTAAACCATGACAGTGCATAGTGTGAAAGGAAAAAAAAACAAGAAAAAACCCTGCAACAACCAGAATTAGATGAGTTTATGAAAACCAGGTGCTTGCATTAAGAGACCTGAAGTTACTCTTTACGCGTTTCTCTGTCACCACATAGTCACTCTTCTGCCTACATCGCACGTAAGCTCTCTCTTCACTTTTAAGAGTAAAATGCTGTTTCCTAACACATGTTGGATCTCATACTTAATTTGATTTAATGCATTGTATGTACAATGTGATTTTATTTTTTTGGTATCACTTGCCTATATTTCATCTAGAGTTACATAAAACCTACATTAAAATCATCACTTCAATGGCTGTTCCATTTAAATAGAAGTATTTCCCATGACCTGTTTTCAAACACTTCCAAAACACTTAGCTGCTAATTTATTTTAAGAGTTGCCTAAGCTTTTCTTTTTAATGTATTAATTTCTGTGCAGATTGGAAGGAAACAAGCTATATCTAACTGCTGGGTTACTGTCATTAATATTTTTTTCTACTACAAAATATTTTAAACATGCCCTCACACTAGGTATTTCAAAAGCATCTACAGTTCAAACTCCTGATAACTTAACATCAAGCAAATCCATTGTCTCAGTTTAATTCTTACCGAAGAGACAGGGACCTCACAAATGAAACTCTCAGTAGCAAAACCTACCAGATCCCTTGCTGGTAATTCTCCACAGAGATACTTGGTGTTTCCAAGTAACAAAATTGAATCGTACTGTCATCCCCAGATGGAGTCCTTGCCAATTAACACTGAAGTACTCTGCCGCTCTCACACTTCCTGCACATCTTGTCCAGATACAGAACTGGAAATTTCAATGCCTTCATTTAGCTATTTTTCAGAAGATCTCAATCCATTCCCTTTGCTTGAGCATATTTCATGTTGCATCAAAACACTTCCCTTTTGTACTTGGTTGACCCTAGACCACCTCTGTATTACCCCATATCACACTTACCTTTTAGACAGATAGCACTCAAACATTTTCACAGGACATCTAGCTGGGTCAGACGTGTTTTCAATTTGTTCAAATACTGGTTCATCATCTTCATGTTTCCTTTTTCCAGTAGTAATTTTATCTTTAAGAAGAAAATCAACAACATCTAAGCCATAACTTGAAGTTATTTCTACCTTTTTCAATAAACTTCCCAGAGAGGGCAGCCCACCAAGCACCACAATACGGTCGCCACAGCTATGCATATCTGCAATCCGGAAATGCAACCCACAGCCACAAAGTCACAGCGTTTACGCATGGAGACCAGTGGGCTCAGAGGGATCATTTAACGCAGAGACCCTGGAGTCTTCACAGACCATATACTCTGATTAATGATTTGGGAGCAGAGCGCTCCTAAACTTTATGCAAAAGCAGACCTCTGGCTCCTGGCAAGGCACCCAACTGTCCCTCAGAGGAGCACAATGTGGATATTTCTGCAATACTTATTCTGGAACTGCCGTAGTACCTTCACTATCAGCTCGGCACAGGGAAGACACTTGATATCGAAGACAAGCTTTACTTTCCATTGTTAGAGGATTCTTTTTCCACTGTCTAAAAACAGTGCCAAAAGAAAGTCTTAAGTGCTGCTCCACTGTTTTCAGGCCAAAATATTTAGTGTTAAAGTAAAACAGAGTATTCAGAAGAGTAACTGGTGAATGTGATCCTAGCTGCTTAATCCTCCAAAGGTAATCTTCTTCAACTCGAGAGAATATTGATCCTTCAAAAAAAGAGTATTAGAGAAAATCAATGGATTTGCCCATAAAATGAATCAAGTTTCTGTTTGCTATAAAATTTAACAAAAATGCTCATGAGAGAAGCCTCTAATAAGTATACTTAATTACATGTCCACACCCCCAAAGCGACCTTGTAAAGACACAGCCACTCACTGTTTCAGGAAGAGACAATGGGAAATATCAGCATAGGCCATTTCATACAGAGCACATTTTTGTTTACACGTTGCTTAGATGTGTAAAGCATACTCATACTTTTACATAAAAACAAATGTTCAAGGCGCTAATCTTAATAGCTTCATAAAAAGTACATTTTGAAGTTGGTTTATTCTGCTCAGCCAAGGCCTCCAAATAGCTATACATTCTTCTTATGGCTAACGGATACCTCACTTGGCACTTCTCCTAGTCTCTATCAGGGTATGGGGAGGGCCAGGTATAGAGGCCTTCCAAAGCTACAGAGAGAAAAGACAGTATCAAGAGAGGAAAGGCTGGTAAGGATGAGCCCTCACTCAAGAAAGGATTGCGAGACAGCTGCAAGAACAGTGGATTCAGCACCAACATCAATCTGATGGGGAAAAATTCCTGTTTTCTCCACGAACTGAGGATCCTCCTGAGCAGAAGGCTCATAGCATGCCTACTGTAACTTTCTCTCCTGAAAATGGACAGTCAATTTAAGATTAACAGGCAGTGGGAAAAATCAGCTCTTGCAGCATGGATTACCAAGAAACAAGACAACAAGAACAGCTACAGTCTTACTTGAACTCTTAGATGAGAACTTTATCACAGAATCACAGAATCATAGAGGTTGGAAGGGACCTCGAAAGATCATCTAGTCCAACCCCCCCTGCCAAGGCAGGGCCACCTAGAGCACATCACTCAGAAATGTGTCCAGTCGGGTTTTGAATGTCTCCAGAGAAGGAGACTCCACAACCTCTCTGGGCAGCCTGTTCCAGTGCTCTGTCACCCTCA
>VWZZ01004299.1:47495-75152 GCA_013399095.1 Psophia crepitans | reverse complement strand
TACACTTGCCCTTATTGAATTTCATCAGGTTCCTCCCCGCCCAGCTCTCCAGCCTATCCAGGTCCCGCTGAATGGCAGCACAACCCTCTGGTTTGTCAGCCACTCCTCCCAGTTTAGTGTCATCAGCAAACTTGCTGAGGGTACACTCCGTTCCCTCACCAGAACTTTATGTTTATAATCGATTGCTATTGCAATGCCTAAAATGTTTGTATATATCTACATGCTTAAGAATACAGAACTATTAAGATACGAAAAACATACATGACCAAAAAGAAAATTACCATCTGGAAGTATGCTTGGTTGCCAACTTCTAAGGATTTTATTTAATTCCTGTTCGAACATGTGGTAGATTGGATCAATAAATATGTTGTCTTTTCGATTACTCCCATATAAATACTATAGGGAAGAGAAGAGAAGGACAGACAATATTTACAATTCCAGATTACAACAAATCCTGTGCTACAGGGGTCTTTTCCAGTACAATGCTTGCACTTTCATTAAAAAACAGTATTTAAAAATAAAGCAATGACACTTTTCTGATATTTAGCAGTTAAAAGTTACCTCCAATACAATGTATGTGGTAGATTTCTAACTGGATATGAATAATAGTTTAATTACAGCTCTAACATTTTTCTCTAAAACATTCTTGTGTGCTACATTGTGATCAGTGAATGGGGAGTGCTTTAAAAAAAGAACTAGTTTACCTTTTCCTCCATCTAGGTCTTCAAACAGAAAAAAGTTTAGCAAGAACCTGCCATTTTACATGTGAAATCTGCACTCACAAAAGCATCTTCAATACGGAAGTCGAAGAAAAAAAAAATCCCCTATATAGTTGTGGTAATGATATGCAACAGTGCAAGAAAAATGAAAGGATGGTGCAAGGCGCCTGCCTATCCTGCAGTCTAATTATCTTCAACCTCTTGACCTTACAGACAGAAACTCTTTTGAACCTCTACCAAGAATTAATGGCTGAGGGCTATACTAGTATTTGACATTATCCTCTCTGGAGGCATTTCTAAGAAACAGAAGATTGGCTTCTTAAACTTTCCACTTCAGTGTTATCTTTGCATGACCAAGCCTTTAGTTAGTGAATACAATAAAAGTGACACAAAAAATGTACTCACTTCTGGAAATGGCATCTATTTCTGTACAGATACTTGAAATAACATTAAACACAGCACTCATTCATACTAGGTGGTTCAGCATATCTTGACTTCCTTATCGTTTCACTTAGTTTCATAATAGGGAAAAATGAATGAATAGACTTCCTAGAAGTCTCCAACACATCAGCTTCATTTAGGTAACTATTTTATATGATACGTTAAACTAATTCTTCAAAGCACAATATTCCTCAGAATGTGCATGTTTATATATATCTATATATATCTATATATATCTATATATATATATATATCAGTTTTGACTTTATAAAGCAATTCTAAACCAGACAATACAGCTCACTATAAGCTTCACGGGGTTTGCCCCTCTGCTCCCTGGCACGTTTTATCTCCATGAATTTTTGAATTTTCTTTTTCTTTGACTCACATTAACACTCAAACAATGCTGACAGTGAAACTGAAATCAAACTGAAAATTGATTCAAAACCAATTCCCATATGAGCCTGTGAGAACTCAACTAAAAACATTTCTGTTTCCTCGTGCAGAATATGTGTTTGGCTAAACCCTGACCTCTCCAGTAGAAACCTATGAAGCACCCCAGAGCATCAGCACCACAGGGTCTACAGAAGAATGATGTCATGTTGCCGTCTCCCCTGCTGCACAACATTCGATGTGCACCCACAAAGCTCCATTTCCACAGCATAACACTGCTCTACTGCTCTCTAAGCTCTAGAAGGGGCAGCATTAGCATAAGCAGTTTCCACCCCAGAGAAGCTCTACTGAAACTGCAGAGAATGGGAAGGAACCTGACATACCTGAGTCCCATGGTGGAGGAGAGGCTGAATCACTGCCCACAGCACCTTCAGACAAACATCTGCCAAGCTTCAACAACCTGAATTTTGCCTAACCTAGCCCCTTATCACACATGCAAAAATCAAACCAAACAAAAAAATCCTCAGTCCCTACTTGGACAAAGAATAAAGGGCACAATGCAGCAGGGGAGCGAGGCAGGCTAGCACCTTCTTTTAGGTGAACCCTTCCCACTAGATGCCCGCCTGACCATGCAAGAACCTTTACTTTTAAGTATGGTATTTTTCAGGACCAGTACTCCTGAGTTATCAAAGCCATTATTGAACTATTTCTTGCTGGAAGCAGAACAATTTCAGCTGCAAATGGACCTGAACTGAGCACATGTACTGGTTTAACGCTGGGACTAGTTTGCTAGAACAGATTTTCCAAGTGCTTTCTTTAAGAAAAACAGTTACTTTACGGAGTCGAAAAAACCAGCTTAAGACTTGAAGACTCCTGAGCACTTCCCCCTGTGCTCAAACCATATTATACCCAGGAGGAGAAGCTCCACCCTGAGCCCATACACAGTCACACAGTGAGTGCAGTAGTTCTGGTGGAGGGGGAAGTACTCTTTTTCTAACTTACAGCTTCCACATTCTCTTACTTTGAAGAGAAAGTCGCTCCAAGTTAGCAAAACATTGCTGATCTTTGGCACAACTTCATCCTTAAATAGCACCATTTAACATTCTCTGAGCCCCTTCTGAGCGAAACAGAGCCCGTGCCTGTTATGCAGTAGCAGGCAATTCATTGTTTTGAGGAGTACACGTGTCAGGGTTGCCAGATGGAAGAGGGACCAAGAAAACAGCAGAAGCCAATGGAGTTCTGTTGCACACTGCGACAACTACATTGCATGTAGTGTACCACTAACTCGTTTAAACCCATTTCTTCAGAAGGGCAACACATACACGTACATACAATTTACCATTAGCACACAGATGTTGGCCACAGCCCTTGACAGCTTGCATGTTTGTGTGTTGCTGTCCCACACTTGCTGCCTGCCTTGGGTGAAATGCAAACTCTTCAGAACAAGGCACATCTCCCTGCCAGTCTCAACAGCAGCGGCACAAGTGCGCCAACGAAACGGGGCTGCTGGCTTCACCTGAATTAAATGCTGGACATGAAGTATAAGCAGTAATTACAGTACCATGACCACAAGTTGTTCCTCTAATGTTCCAGCATTGTGTATGTGTATTAGGGCTCATTATAATTGCGTTGTCCAACACAAACCTTGGTTCTGATGGGCAAAAAAAAATGTTGTACACATAACGGGCTTTCACAGTAGACAAGACAGGCAATGTCAAAGGCACAAGGAGAAAGGTGAAAAGAGAAAAGATATTTGTTGAGTTCCATTTTGTAAGCACACAGCTCACCCTATGCATTGTTTATCAGCTTAATATGAGTGTTTTCAATTCAACAGAAAGATAGAGACAGCAGATCATGCAAGCGCAGTGGCAGAAAGCTAGCGGAATGTGAAACACGCTTTGTAGCAATATTGACAGAAATGCCAAACACTGAATTGTCACTCCTCAAATTTGAACCATGAGGGAAAGATACCAACTAATTCCTCAACTTTGCATACTCTCAGTATGGAAAAATTAGTGGAGTATTATTTAGTTTAAGATTTTGATTTAAAAAAATGGTTACTTGATTCAAGTCCACTTTAACTACAAAAAAAAGTTTAAGCAGGATTGCAAAGCCTGTGAACAGCTTGCCTTCCCCATCATATGCATTTTTTGTTGCCTTTTAAAATTAATGACATTTTTTGTGTTCTCAGCTCTGAACATGGCTTATTTTACCTATGATTTTCCTTATGTACCAAAAATTAAGACATCCTCTGCTTAAAGGAAGTTGTGGAATAGCGTTTCTAATTATCTTGTGACATGTTATTCCCCTCACATACAATACTGACTCCCTTTTGCTTTGAAATACAATGTAGTTGCACTTTGGGGGCAGGGGCATGTGTGTGTAGGACAGCAAATACAGCAGTGTTTCCTGCACTCTACAAAAAAGCCTGCCTGCAATATTCATAAATGAGACTCTGCCATGAAGATACTTCAAATAGCTTGTTTCCACTATATGCTAAGTAACTGAATTAATAAAACCTTTACAGATTATTTGTTGTTTCATCCTGCTTTTACATTAAGCCATCTTTAGCAAATAAAATGAAGTGCAGCATTTGGAAAAATTGTGTCATTTTAGACTGCAAATTCCTTGCTTTAACCAAGCAAGAAGCTTAAAATTATTACAATATACCAGTTAAGTTTTCAGAATGGGTCTCCAAACTCATCTTCTATACAGACAGTTTTCTACAATGTGATTTACACAGCAGCCTCTCTGAGTTCCAGGTCATAGCCATTATATTAAGAATAGCTCCTAGCCAATAAATCCAGATTATCGCCATTCTTCCACCGAAATGGGTTAAAGTCAAATCAGCAGTTCCGCTTCCCATCTCCACCACCTCTACTAACCTCCTGAATCCCAAGACACAGATAATAGATGCTGTCAGGTGCATAGTTCTCTCCATTTGGCCTTCGAATTTCATTGACAAAATGTGTCAACCCATAGTTTAACTCAGCTGAAGTATGTGATAATAAATCTTCCTTTAATTTCACAGACTTTGCTGTAAAATAAAGAAAAAAATGCTACATTATACAACCGTATTATTACATGGTGAGGGTGAGATGGGGTATTTTTGGACTGGAGAGCAGGAAACTGGCTTGATGTCCTCTCCACTAACCAATGAATAAGTTTAAATGTACCAAGCAGTTCAGATGTTAGGTCTGTATTAAAATAAACAAGGCCACCAGACTAAAGTCTAATTAACCAATTGCAGTATCACCTCCTGACAAACGTACTGTCCTGCACAGCGGAGGGTTGCACGGAGATGGCCCAAGATGCTGAAGTGAATACAGTGCTGTAGAGGGAGACCTTCGGGGAAACAGCAGTTTCCAAAGGTCCAGCAACGTAATGCAACTGTGCTAAGACGCCCTTGAGAGCTGAAGGATGGGAGAAACAGCAAGCCCCCTTTTCCCTCGCAGTACAACCGTACAGACAGGCGAGTCTTGCAGAAAGAGCAGCAAGACTCCATGGCAGGGAAGGCCACCTCGGGTCAGAGCTCCACAGCCAGGTGATGTCAGCCTCAGATGAAGACCCCTTTCCAGGGCAAAGAGTAGGATGCCCCTTCCTCACAATTTAGAAGGTGGCCAGAAAAGTTGTGAACTCCAAGGTGAGTTAGAATACAAGGAAAAAACAGGATTTAAAAAAAAAAAAGTCACAAAAGTCAGAAAAGCCAGGAAGGTGCTGTCCTGGTTTGCACAAGAAGCGCATTTTGGACCAAGCAGGGAAAACTGCTTTGACAGGGGGAACGTGTGTGGGAAGAAAGAGAGTGGGGAAAAAAAAAAAAAGTTTGGCAACTCTGGTAAAATATTCCCAGTCACTGTGGGAACATCAGCAGCATGTGAAAAAATTCCAGCTGTTAACTGGATGGGTAGAGCAATTCTCCCAGCCAGATAAAAAATTTGATACCAGACTTTTGGAAATACTTACTTGATTTCAGTTCCTCTAGTTCTGGAAGCTCTTCATCTAAATGCCGAGACTTCACCCAATGCTTCCATGCATTTACACCATACGCGTATTTGAATGGAAAACTACACTCTGAGTTTTCAGAGCTGTCATCGTGAGACTGGTACTCTGACACCGCTTTCCTCTTCACCCCCTGCAGTGGTTAACACAGTGGTTAACACAGCCAACAGCCGCTGATGGCAACGGCTGGGCAGAACAAGCAAAGCTGCAGGCCAAATTGCAAACTGAAGGTTCAGTGTAAAGAAACACATGCGTCATTCAGAAGGAAGTTTGTGTTGAACAGACTTCGAAGGACAGCATTTACTTAAGCTGATGGATGATTCTAATTCCTCTTTCAAACTGGTTCCTAACATTGACAAAAGAGTTTTTGATAATGGAGCTGCTGTGGTGGTTATATCGTATTAAGCAACAAACACACAATGCACCAAATAATTCAGGTAGGTTTTCATTGTGTCAATGTGCAGGAAGTTAAAGATTCTACAGATCTGTGTCAGGAGGTCAACTTTTAGGCTCGAGTGAACCCATCAATGGAAAAGCCAGAATTGGTCCCAACTTAAAGCATGCTGAACAGTGGATATATACGGATAATGTCGAGGGGACAATACTGACAAAGTTTAGACTCCAAATTTAAAACTAGAAAGACATTTTCATTCTTAGAAAGTGTTATTGGAAGTTGGCTGTTTGTTTTTTGTTAAAGCTGCGGTATCTACTGCAGTTATCACAATAAAACCGTTTCAGCTTTGTGCCAGGCACCAGAAACTCTCTTATTTGGAAGGAAACTATCAGGAAATAAAATCTAGCTAATTTATGTGCAATGTTTAAACTAAGATTTTTGACTGAAAATAAAATCTGCAAAAATTACAAACAAATAATATTTTTAACTATTTTACATAGGAGATCCTATAGCTCCCATGATAAGCCATGGTAATGCCAACACTCTTGCGTTTTACTATCAACTGAAACCATGAGAGCTTTGTTCAAAGATAGAAAAAGCATTACTAAGAGTAGAGTAAGTATATACATACTAGCACATTACATCAACAGTTCTACGAATGTGACACAAAAATGCGATCACAATTTAGAAATCACACTCCTGTTAAACTCAACAGTTCACTGCAACAGACGTAGCATTGAAATAATTTTATTATTTGAAGTATATCAATCTGCATCATAAAAATAGGATTATTAGATATGAATAGGCAGTAACATGTTTTGGTGCAGCAGGAGAACTGGGAAAAAAAAGCCCAAAACTGGCATATTTTTACCTACTTAAATGTTGTGTTCTGATTTTTTTTAATAGCATGGCAAAGTTACCTTCTTTTTGGACCGAGGTCTTGGCTGTTCCTCATATTCTTCTCCAAAAACAGGAGGTAATAAAAACTCACTTTCTGTATCAAGCTCCTCAGTTGCTGAAAATACATTAACAGAAACTTATTTCTAAACATTTTTTGGATAATATTGGTTTGAAAAAAAACCCCAATGAACTATATCAGCGTGCATTAACAACAGGGGTCTAGAAAAGCACATATATAAAAATTACCAAAGACTGGATTTATCATAGAATCCTAGAATGGTTTGTGTTGGAAGGGACTTCAAAGATCATCTAGTTCCAACCCCCCTGTCATGGGCAGGGACACCCTACACTAGACCAGGTTGCCCAAAGCCCCATCCAACCTGGCCTTGAATGTTTCCAGGGATGGGGCCTCCACAACTTCTCTGGGCAAGTTGTTCCAGTGTCTCACCACCCTCACAGGGAAGAACTTCTTCCTAATAGCTCATCTAAATCTGCCCTCTTTTAGTTTAAAGTGATTACTCCTTGTCCTATCACTACATCCACTTGTAAACAGTCCCTCTCCAGCTCTCATTTTCATAAGAGGAAATAAAACTATTTTATTTTGAAAGTAAGGCAAAGCTATCAAAACATTTATTTCTAAATACATTGTAAAGGATACAATGCTCAACATTTTCAAGCACTATCTCAAGTCACAGAATCATATAATCACAGACTGATTTGGGCTGGAAGGGACCTTAAAGATCATCTAGCTCCCACTCCCCTTCCTTGGGCAGGTACACCCTCCACTAGACTGAGTCACTAAGGCAAGATTTCTTACTACAGACTCTCATTTTTCATGCCCAGGCAGTCTTTGCTATTAAGAAGTTTAAGTTATGATGTGAACGAGCAGCTATGAGTGGAAAAAAATACAAATTAACTTACTATGTGCACTTTCGTTCATGTATTTTCGTAACTTCTATTCATGTTTTGTATTTTAGGTAGCATGCTATACTTGGTTAAAAACATTAAGAATCAGAATGCAAACTCTTTCAGATAAAAACCATGGTTTCAGCCTATATTTACACAAGTGGTGGAGGTCTAGCTCATGATGGATATTACAGTAATTTTGGTAAACAGGTAACATTTCAGGCATTAGGATGAAAGACTATTGCAGGCAACACAGCAGAATGAGACAACATATGAATGGATTTAAAGTTGCCAGTTACACCTCTATTTACTTTACTGAAGATGGTTCATCCCTCATCTAGCCATCAAACAGTGTCTTCACTCAAAACTGAATGCTCTTCTGAGTCTGATTTCACCACCTTACTACTCAAGACATGATTCAAACCGGTCCAGATTTAATAGCACTCACAGGCAAAGATCTAACAACTCTGCTCCAGACCAAACACCAGTCCTTCTGCTACCACAAAGAATCTCATCTCAGAACCTCAGTGTAATCAATATCTATTACAAACTGCTACTGTTTACTAGTCTGCTTTGATTACTTCTATGTTTTTTTGCTTTCTTATGTACCAAGACTCACTTATAAAAAAAGTAAAAAATCTAGTATGCATCTGGCTAATAAACTTCTTAAGACTAAGGTCAGACTAACCCCTAGACCTGATCTTTAAATTAGACATACAGAAAACTGAGAAACCCAGTCTGAGCATCTAGTGCAGATATCTATGGCACAAGGCAAAAGGGAACCTTAAACATCAGATACAAAAGCTATCCAGGTGAGGTGCGAGTTATACGTCCAACAGATGCTATATCAAGGGAGAGGCGAGTTACAGCCAGAGCTTTCTTGGATCTTGGACTGATTAGGATAACGTACAAGCAAACAACCACTGCTGCCTGCTTTCTGTAGCATAGTTGAAATTAATAAATAAAACCCAGACATTCTTTCAAGAAAGGTCTCCAAGCAACGATTCTCCTGCTAATTCAAATACCGCTACCTTTATCAAATACAGGTGTGCACATTAACAAAATTCTAAAAGGTTACACAAGTTACGTGCAGCATAGCAGCTTGCAATTTCCTAACCAACATGAGTGGGAAATCTGCCCTTTTCTAACTTCTGCTCTAAACCACCACTTCCCATGGAAATACCTGGTGTCTGAAGAATGCATTCATTATTGTTTTCCACGACATATGCCATCTGAGTCTTTAAGCCTTCAAAATAGCTTTGTTAAATCCACGTCTAAAACCAAGTGATGCAGCCAGGTTTGTCTGTGAATGGTTAAATTCCCCTCTTTCTGTGTTTCAAATACTGTAGGAACTAATTCAGAAGTCCCCAGTATTGCAAAGGCACGGCAAAGTTTTACCTAACACAGTCAGTCAAGTGAATCTTGCAATCAAATTAAGTTGCTCTGAAAGGACAATAAATCAAAATGCAATAGCTGCCCACAATGTCTATTTCACAATATATATTAGAATCACTGGAAAAAATACCTCTTGGAAAGTCTATTTCAATATCGAGGTCTGGTTCATACGGAACATCCGGCAAGCTTGTCCGTGCCTCTGTTTCCGAATTTAGTAGACTTGACTCAACTATCACACCTGTAAATAAAAGTAAATACCATTTTAAAGAAGGAAAATCCCTTGTATTTTAACCAAAACATGGATTAGTCAAAACAGGGCAGATTTAGAGCATTAGAAGCTGAGTGGCTCTAAAGCTGTTTGTTCTTCTCATCACCATCCTAGGTTTTGTTGTTCTTGGAATCTCAGATGTACTTCTCCAATCTGATTTCCTTCAAACAGGAGAGATACTCACTAGCTCATCTGTCCTTCTTCATTAAGATGAATCAGCAAAGCACTAGTATAAGAAAACAATACTGGGAAATCAGGATCATATCAACCAATTGCAGAACTCGAACAAGTTTGATGGACCTAACTATATTTTTTTCCACAAGATTCTGCCCACAACAGACAGATTTTCAAGTCTGTGAAAGGGATCCTCTAAAGCAAACATGGCAGGCAGAGAGAAACAAAAGCTTGACCTCTTCCCAGCCTCTGGCAAAGACAGATTTCTTCAAATGCAGTTCTCTGCCATCGAGCAAGCTCTGATCCCATACATCCAGTCATTCAGCTAGCTGTACTTAGCAGAAAGGAGCAAGGAACTGCAAAAGACAACCTTGCAGCACTACCAGAAGTGTCCAGTTTTAGTGCAGGAATGGCAGCAATTTGGAAAACAACAAACCTCCTGGGACTGCAGCACTGTTGGCCTCCTATGTTCATGTCATTTATCAACATTCTTTAAGACATCTGTTGAAAGTGCTTGAAAAAAAATCAGAATTTCACCTGAGTCATGGAAAAACCTTAAAATCTAGCTTAAATCTTAAAATCCAGTTTTTGGAAGAGAAGACAAATTCTCTTAGGAAAGCACAGAAGGGACCTGAGGATTTTAGCAGGCAGAGCCAGAAAAGAAGGGCAGAGCTATGTGCACTGTGAAAATATCTTCACAGGACCTGCGGGATTTTTCGATCATCAGCTATAAAAGGTGTCCCAGACACCTTTAAGGTGAGTAGGTGGGATGACAAGCCATTTCAGCATCACAGCCCCAACGATCTACCAGCTGATGCATTACTGTCTTCAAAGAGATGATACTTGCTGACCAGCATTAATCAAGAGCAAAAGCATCATTTGGTCACCTGGTTTTGTTGACCTTTCCACTTGTGAAATGTATGTTTCTCTTAGTTTTAATAGCCCTTGCTTCTCCACACCCAATGTAAGATGTGCCTGAAGTGTTACTACAAAGAGATCAGATGCCTGTTAGATCCCACCTCGGTCACAGAAAGTTGTGTTCGCACCTGTAAGACACAGCTATGGAGATCACTTCCGCTAAACTTCTGCCTTGAGTTTTTCTCAGAGGAAGAATGGATTAATTTTGGTTTGTTTTGAGTTATGCTGAGAAGAAAATGTTTGTGCACTCTTGGATGCCGGTTGCCATCAGCAAGCAAAGGGGATGCCTGTGCTTTTAAAGACAAAGGTCTGGTACAGCACACCAAAGTCACGCAACAGACTTCAGAAAATTTTCTGTATTTCAAATGTGCTAAAATGATCTTTGAAAATTTATTTAAATAATTAAGATTTAACTTAATCTAAGAACTCAGTAATAGCACTGTTGTACTCAAAGAATCTTTCACTAACAGAAAAAAAAACCCAACAAATCTGACCCTTCTCTTGATTCACACACATGCCCCCCAGCATTCCCAAGAGTCAAAAACTCAGTAGGAAACTCACTGGCCACATCAGAAGCTTCAGCTTTTCCATCACGTTCGGGTACCATCCCCGACAAGTTCAGTAGCTCAGTTTCCAGATGATTTGAGGGCACTTTTCCCCTCAGTTCTTCTATTGCTGCAAGAATTTTCTCACTGCTATCCAGAGTAGTGGGCAGGAAAACTGGAACTGGCACCTATGCAGACAGGGAGGAAGAGTCAATTAGGAAAAAAAAAAAAAAAAACTGCAACAAAATATCTACAGGAGTCAACACAGAAACAAACTGTACACCCCTCTTCTAAAAGACAGAGTTAATACAGATCAGAAAAGTATCACTTCGGTGTGGATTAGCAAAAAAAAAAGTTAACAGGTTAAAAGGTTCAATATAAATGATTGAGAACAGAAGGAAAAACAGGCAAGGATACAGAAAAAACCCAAATATGACAAAATCTAGTGGGCCAAAGTAAGAACAGAAGGGACTTTGGAACTTCAAACCTATCTGACTATAACTTCAGACTAACAGTTTGGACAAAACAGCCTTTTGTTTTACTGGTTTGCTCGTGACACAGAATTTTAGGAATTCAGTGGTTTTTTTCCCCACCATTTGGATGAGATTTGGTACATAAGTGCTAAGAAATTTAACTTAAGAGTTATTTTCTTTTGCTGACACAAGGTGGTTTTCTTGGTTTTGTTTGTTTGGGGTTTTTTTGTGGGTTTTTTTGTTTGTTTGTTTGTTTGTTTTGTTTCTTCCTTCCGTTTATCCCACACTGCCATCCCTCCCCAACACAACCTTCCACTGTCCCCATTACCAGAACGAATCTTGCTGTTGAACTCTCATTCAGCAAACTCAAAAGTATCACTCAGAACTATTCCTACAAAGTTCAGTAGCACAAGATTTTCACACTGAAAGCAGGCAGATAGGACCTAAGGAACAATCAGGAAATTAAGTGCCACTGTCAGGTTTTGCATGCTTTTTCAATAAAGAGGGCTGCAGCATCCCGCAATCCTTTAGATGGACCAGACTGAGAACAGTCAACACCACAAAGCAGTCCCACACGTGCATGTGAATGGATGCCAATTTAAAAATGAAGCCGACGTCTCACTTACAGGAACAGGAACTGTTGTAGGAACAGGAACATTTTGACTATACATGTTCATAGGCACCGGAACATAGACGGGTACAGGAATAGGCACTGGGACATACTCTTTTTTCCAATCATCTTCTATTAAAAGAAAAAAGAAAAAGGCAAACACTGCCAGGTACTTAAATATATTTTACACCTGCAGTTTAGGGGAAAAAAATCAGAACATTTGCAATAGTTCCAAGACACTAACAGTTAAAAAAAATCTGCAATGAAGAAATGCATAGTTCCAGTACAGTTCAAGAGTTACCTGTCTGACATGATTTTGTCTGCATATGAGGTTTACAGTACGTGGCTTTCGTCATTGTCAAAGGCTTGCAAAGAACTGCCTTGTTCTTCATTTCTCTGTTAGGTGTTGGAGAAGGTGGTGGTGCTGAGCCCTACAGATGAGGAAATAAAAGAGAAAGTGCTGTTACTCCACACTGATTTCAACACAAAGCTCTTGATTTAATGTTGTTTGTGATACTTTCCACATACGAGATACTGAAGAGAAGCTCACCACAACACAACAGCACCAACTATCATTCTATAATTGCAAGCTATCCTACATTTTTAGTACTGAGCTGCCACTGCCAGGAATGTAGCACAGTTGTATTTTGCTCAGTTGGGGCTAGCACTTTGATTAACAACTTCCGGCTCATTTCCCTTTCTTTTTTTCCTTAAGATATTGTTTTTTACATTCTTGCTTAAATGAAAGTGCAATTTAAGCTATTTTATCACTTAAAAATAATTTAGCTGCGAAAAGAATTCACTATAAGGAGCATAAATTTTTGGCTCAAGACCTAACCTTCTTGAACTATGCTGTAATCCAAAGATCGCATTTAAAAATTGTATTTCTACATAAAATATTATCTCTGAACAATTTTTCAATACCTTAAATATGCAAAGTATCATAGAATCATTAAGGTTGGAAGAGACCTCAAGGATCACCCAGCATGAACTTCGAGCTCCCCCTGCTGGCTCTACAATACTGACAACACACACCTGGGAACATCAGGGAACGCATCCTTACAGCCAACAGGTAACCACCACCCCCCCTTATGCCAGACTTGTCCCCTAGCACATGTTTTAGCACTTGATTTAAGAAACACTGTCACTTTTCGTTGGTCATATGTAGTAAGACTAGCTCCACATTTCCTTTTAACATGGAAAGAAAGTCCAGTCCTAAGAACAGCAGTAAACTTTATTAAACAGGCCTATGCTTTCTAAAATATATTTTAAAAATTATATCACAAAGAGCTTTTACATGATCTCTAAAAATGTTTGGACTGAGTTAACATCATTGGGAACTATTCAATATAAAATACTAGATGTTTTTTAACATGACAGTTTAGCTTGTCTAATATCTTTAGTTACCTAAGAAATCTTATTTTCTTTTTTATTAATATATTTTGTAACGCCATCAAAATACTTTCACTTAAATCTAAGATTTACCTTACACAAGCCTATTTACATTAAAAAGGTGAGTCAATATTTTGTCATGGAAAAATAGGCACTTCTGAGATTTTCCATGCAACAAATCAAAACAAAACTAAGTTTCAAAACAAAATATACTAAGTCAACTGAAAATCATCATTAATAATACTACTTTTGACAAGCTGACAAAAACTGAAACTCAAAACAAAGGTTGCTGCTCCGCTCATGATCCCAACCCTCCCAGGCAGCAATCCTCTAAAAGGTTACGCTTCCCTACTCTGTCACCTGCACCAAAGTCAACTAGACCTTGAGCACCAAGTATTCTACTCTCAGGAATTACAACTGCAGATCTGAACCTTTATATTCAGTCTTTCAAAGCTGAGAAACAACTGCAATATCTTAATCGAGCAGTGAAATTTTCTTCCCTTTCTATACACAATAAATCCACCTGATCAGTCTAAACATGTGAATAAGGTACACATAGGTTCTGGATTAACTTTTAAGCGACTCTGTCATGCACCACAGATGTAAAGTAGATGGCTGATGATTTGGTTTCCCAGAAGACATTGAAAAGACAAAATATGAATATTTAAAAATTTAATTTCAACTACTGATGTGGAAAATACTAAAAAAACTCCGTAAATTTAACTTAGCATCATTCAAAGATACTAATTTTTTGGGTTTTTTAATAGCATTCCTTTAAGCTACCAGGATCTCACATTTTAAATACATCTAATTATGTTGTAGATATGTTGAATATATGTACTTACTGTTAGTTTTGTTCGGGGGGTTTGACAGCCCTGATCTAAAAATGTAAGAAAACGTTTTTAGACAACTTTTTACCCTTTTCAGAACCAAAGCAAATTTCAATAAGCAACTCAGACAACATCCATGATCAGCATCACATTAAATTAACTGCGCTGATTAGTACTGTATTGCAGGTGAGAACTGCACACAAGACTTCTCACTCGTGGGCACCTTACTACTCTGGCATCAGAACCTACACAAAGGCAAACGATAGATCAATGCTCCATCCGCATGCGAATATAACCTCTCTCAGATAAATAAATACCAAAATGTTCAAATATGAAAACAGCCATAGAGAAGTTGTGTTGCTATAATTAATTAAAAAGATGATTTATTTAAACTTTGCCTGAGTTGCCATTTAAACCATGTAAATATGCATTCAGTCCCCATCAGCAAATTTACATGGTATCTATTGCCAACAAAAAAAGCGCAATGTATTCTTCTTATCTAGATACTTTCATTCCATTCTCATTTAGTTTCCATTTAATTTATTTCCTTTTAATTCTTTTTTTCATTCCTAGTGCATTTATCTGCTGTGACCAAAACCCATTTTGAAAAGAAGTGTTTCCACACAGCAAGTAATGACAAACCAGAGCACAATGAAAAACATCTGCTGTCCCCATGAAGATGCAACACTAAAATTATGCTTAACCTGAAAAGATTTGTTTTTTAAAAAGTGATTACAAAACTGTCCGATTACCTGACAATGTTTCAGCTCTCGAAAAAGCAATAAAATAAAGACCTAAGATAAAAAATAGCAAGCAGCTCAATGATGCCTCTGATGAGAGAAGAAAAAAGGGTAATCTTTAGCATGGTTTATTACAACAAATAAATAATTCATGAAGCTTTAAATATTCCATTTAAAGGAAGCATCTTGTTTGCTGTTTAGCAGCCATAAAGCAGCACGTACCATAGTATAAGTTCTCGGGTCCTTTTTGGGTTGCCAGATTTGGTTCGTTTTGTTGACAGTAGAAACGGAGCAAACAGTGCTGATCGCAGAAGTGTTTCATTTCGCCACGCCACTGCACTTTCTCTTTGAGAGTTCCTTGAGACTTACAACAGTCGCATCGTGCAGCCTTAATGCAAAGGAAGATTTTGACATTTTTAAACAAGCCTTGGGAAAAAAAAAAGTCTTCTACATTTTAGAAGCTTATGCTTTTAAGAGTACTGAAGAATTATTACCACCACACAGTTATGTCTCGCTCCCGTAGGCTCTAAGACAGTTACACGCTCTTCTAACTGGTGTATACAGGCACATCTGTCACTATTTTCAATAGTATGCTGGAGGTTAACACTCAGAACAAATCTGCTTTTTTTACTAAGTCTTTAAAAATTGCTCATTTCTAGACAGCAAAAAATGAAATTTATGGCATCAATTTAATTAATTCCACTGAAACATTCTGCAAAACAAGAGCAGAAAGCAACTGAGACTCCTTAATGACTCTCTTGAATCGAGGACAAGTTGGTGTTTTTTTTCCCCAGAAGTTTACTGTCTTAAGTCCCAAACAAAATCACTTCTCTGCGTATCAAATCAGAACCCTTTAGTGTAAATAACTTTTATATTTTCATTATTTTAGTAGTTTGGCAACAATTTTAGATTCCAACTATTTAGCTAACCACAGTTGCTCTGTGATTTATGAACAACAAAAGCTCTCAAGCTAATGAGGTTACCACGAAATCTAGTTAGCACGTAACTTGAAACTCAAAACTTTGTTGTTCTGTACCCCTAGCTAAACATTTAACAAGTAATATATCCTTCGCTAGCCTACGTAATAATTTCATGCGGCATCACTAAGACAGACATTGTTTTTCTTCAAAGTAGATTCCACTGAATTAAATCAGCCATGCTATAAATTATTATCTCCACAGTGGAGGCCCCACTTCCAGATTTTCAAGTAAGCAAAGAATTGTTTGCACTACTGCTCCCCTCGATCCTGCTTGCAACCTCCATCCTAAAGCAGTCCTTAAAATATTTGAAAGCTTTATGGATGCTCAGGAATGCGACGTAAGTCAACCTAATAATACAGCCAGGGGAGGAAGAGGGAAGTTATGATAATACGCAACACAAAACATTAATACATAAGACCGTACGCAACATTGCGGTTATGCACAAGGCTCTGATGGTTTAAAAAAATAAATCCAATTGTAGTTCTTGCAAGTCCAAAAAAATACCAACAGGCCAATTAGTACAGATTTAAAAATTAATTAAATGTTGAGTTCCTTCTCTTTACTTGAACAAGCCGGCACCATCCTCTGGCAATGTAGGAAATTCAGCTCTTAGTTGTAATTTTCAAATATTTACGATGGTAGAGAGAGAAACTTGATTCTAACAGTATAACCAGCTTTAAAGGGTATTTTAAAATAGTCCCTTTAAATGTGTCAGTGTGCAATTAAAGCTGTGGCCTCAGGCTCAGCTGGCAGCAAGAGCCCAGTGCCCCTGGCAGGACAGGTACTCCTTCGCCCCTGCTTGTGCGGGTGTTGGCAGTAGTGAGTATGCACCTGCAGCGTATAGGAGTTCACGGACCTTACAACACTGCATTACCCCCATCCTCCCTCAATTTTTGTTACATTTGTCACTTTGACTTTCTGCTTGAGCTGATCCACAGTTCATTTCAGAGAGAGATGTTCTCACTGGGACAAAAGAGCAAGTTTTGTTCTTGGAAGCGAGTGGGGAAGATGAAGTGTGGAGTGTTGCCAGAAGAGCTGAGATTTATCAGTTCAGAGAAACTGTGAATTCACACCTTTAATGCAAACGCATCTTCCAAAGCCACCAAAAGGCTGAATTACCAGTAGGGAAAAGGCAAAAAAAAAGGTGTAATTCACTAATTTTAAACCTCAAGCCCACCTAACACTATTAAGAATGACAGCTGACCCATGTACAGAAAAGCCCACCTCTTCTGACCTGCTAGCACACTGCTTGACTATCAAAGCATCAGTTTCCTCTGCTCAATTTTCTCTCTCCTTCAAAGAAAGAAAAAGGCGATAAATCTTCTAAAATGCAGCAACTGCAGCCTTCCTGCAACTGTTTTCTCCCTCTCCTGGTTCTGCTCTTTTATTTAGGCCTTTGAATAAGTGTATTACTGTCTCTCTTGGGCTGCTACTAAGGTATTTAGATTGAAAAAGATTTGGTTTGCTTCCGCATGGAAATTACTATTCCTTAGCAAGCCTAAGATTCCTTTATAGGGATGCTTCATTTCTCATCTCTGCATGTGTGGACTCGGCAGTGCCAGGTTAATGGTTGGACTTGATGATCTTAAAGGTCTTTTCCAACCTAAACAATTCTATGATTCTATTTGCTACACCATAATCTACTTCCATAGTCGTGCTTGCAGTCAGTACTACACACCCTTCCATGCACTGAAGTTTCCTACTACCTATGTGCTCTCCCTACTTTGCAGACTGTTCAATTAATGGAAAGCCAAAGTGTGAATTAATGATCTTCTGTTCCTTCTTCCTTCCCTCCTTCCCCTTTCCATTTGTTTTCATTTGGGATGATACTTTGAGTCTCCAAAATGCCTGCCTTCAAGTCTGCTCTATCTCTGTGTTTCCAAAAAGTCCATCTATCCTCTGTGTTCCAATTGCACATAACTCCTTTCGCCACTGGTGACTGCTTTTTGGTCCAATTCTCTTCCCAGGTCCAACCTCAACATGTTCAAATGAGCATAGTGACTTGTATGAATCACTACTGTTTGCCCCAAACTTGGTTTAAAACCAAAGTTTTTGCATGCAGGGCTTTTATTTACATTTTTAATCCTCCAATGACCTGTTCCTAATGTTCTCCAATGATATGGACTGGTATTAATTTGACCTAATCTTAGCTGTCTATTCTGAGTTCAATCCACAATAAGTATGAAACAAGAGATGTTTCCAGAACGTGAGTGATCGTAAGAGAAAGGAGATTAACTGCTCTGAAACAGTACCTGAAACTGAGATGCCTAACTATACAGTGGCTAAATTCATACAGGAAAAGGTCCACAAGGTTGTCTTGCTGCCTTTACCATTTTGATTAATGCTAGCTTCATGGCTTTGAGTGTTTGCACCGCTGACATTGCTATCTGAGCTCACCAGCCAGAATAATTTTTCTAATCCTCAGACTGTAGTTGCCCACCTTCTACTTAGTCTCTGCTGAAGACATCTGACCCTCACTGAATACGCAAGCATCACTGTACATAGTCAGTCCAATCAATACTCCACTGTAGCCTTGAATGACCTGCAAGCGTACTTCAGCTGCAGTATTTTCAGCAGTTTCACAATGTATATTTAAAGAAACAGATTTCTGTGCTGCTCTCAGAACTGTATATTCGTTTTCAATGCTCTAGTATAAATAACATCAAATGATTGAAACTGTCATCAAATATCAGGCTACTGAAATATTCATACTGAAATTTCCCAGGCATTTCTCAGATCAACATCCAAACTGTGGCATGCAATTTAACTTTACAGGAGGAGCTCTAATAACAATAATTTTGAAGAAAATTCTAGATAAGTCTGATGTCCTTCTAATACTTCTAGATAACAGTCTGTTGTGCTTCTACCACTGCTACCTTCTTCTGGCTTTTTGAGAAGGTAATTTTGGCATTCAGGGAAGCTCTCCCATAATCCTTATTTATTTTCAAAAGTCAAGATGTTTTCCAGATAATACTACATGAGAAAGAATTGTCCATAAAAAAAAGTAGACAAAGAAGATGGAGACAAACACTTGTTTAATGAACGCAATGCTGGTGTTAAAACATTACTAGGTTATTACTACTTCTCTTCACGTATACATTCATTGAAACTCCAAAATAACACTGGACATTGCATAAATGAGACAAAGCTCATACATATGTAACTATTCTTTTAAGCAGCTAACAGACAAAACAACAAATGAAGTACAAATTTGGGGAGGGGTCTGTATCTATTCTGTCTTCCTGTATTTTGATCATCATCTACTTATGGCTAGGTAAGAACATTAGCTAACAATGCACTACCAACTCTAAGATATCAGGAGTGACTTTTATTAAAAGAGGGAGAAGTTACCAGCAAGGATGTAAAGAGGAAAAAAAAAACCCAAATCACAAAACAAAAGACAATTTTAGCAAAACACACAACCTCCCAAAACCTAGTACATGTCTTCCCCATGTAATAAATCCCAAACTTTTATAACCAGAACTGAATTAGGCAAAGGCTTTAAGAAGTATTTGCGGGGGGGGGGAAGGCAATCAACAGTTGAACATCATGTAACACTAGTTCCACTAGCAAGTGTAAGATTCAAAAAGTAAAAAATATCTAACACTCAGTATCATCAAAAGTATCAAAAAGTCACTAGTTACCAGCACGTCTGTTTAGACTGAATTGCCTTTTCAGGGCATCACTTCTGACTTTCCTGTACCACAGTTCCAACAGGATTTCTTAAGCAGACTTAATGGGCCAATTAAGTTATTGCCTTATCTCACGGATCAGAAAAATAACCTGAAGTGAGACTTTTCAAGTGGCTCTCAAACCTGAATCAGAATACAACAAGCTTCCGTAGAAGTTTACGTATATGGAACTAGTTTGGTACACACAAGCCCAGTCTGTATTCTTTCTTGAATCACCAAGAGACTCCTAAAGCACGCCAAAGCTTTATTAGGTACTCTATGAGAAGGCACTTTTTACGCAGGGATCAATTTCACACTGTACCCCAAGTTTTAAGGCATGTAGATTAAGAATTATTCTACGAAGTTAACATTTTAGGAAGTTTAGGAACTTTGCAGCCAAGCTTTGTCACCCTATTTTCACATGAGACAGAAGAAACACATTCTACTCCTCAGTAGTTTTCTTTCAGGAATGTCTAACAGGACCCTACATACATTATGCAAAATAAAGACTTTACAATATTTGGCTGTAACATTTCTGGAACCAGCCATTCCAAAATATGAGGTATGTCTTCAGATTCAGTTCTTTTATGGTAGGCAGATCATCTTGCATTATGGGACTTGTATCTAGCTCTCTAACATTTCAAGCTTTTTATGGCCTTCCAGGCTGTGTACAGAGTTTTGGTAAGGTGACGAATTTTGTACTGTCTCTTTTGCAACTGCATCCACAAGTGTAGTTCTTGTTTTGATGTTATCAGTGTAGCTTTCCAGGATGTTCACACCATATTTTTTCCATGGTACTAATCGCAGGTTAAACCCAGTCCAATTTCACCTTCCTTTCTTTCAAAAAAATGAAACCAAAAAACCTCTTAACGTGAACTCTTTGCTGGTTGTGCTTCACAAGGTAGTTAAGCTTCCAGAGATTTAGAAATAGATGCCATCTGTTTGATTTAAACTTTTATTAGAGATCCATTTGGTCTTGCTTTTCCCTTTGGCATCCTTTCCACTGGGAAATACTGAACAATCAAAGCCTCTGCAGTTCAGACTGTGGGAAAAGGGAAAAGGCAAAAAAGGAGGCAAAAACAGGAACAAGAAAAACTCTGCTAACCTAGTTCATCGTCAGTCAACTCAAGGTATCATCCAGTTCCTATTAACAGTGGTTTCATCATTCTGAGTACACATTTAAGAAGTTTTGACAGGAAAAATATGGTATCAATTGAGGAGAAAAAATTGGAATTGGAAAGTAACAAATATACAATAGTAGTTTCTTGGTTTTCTGTAACTCAACACTTCCTTGCCAAATGAATTAATAAAATCAGATGGTAGAAATGCTGCTCTAAGATCTAAGAAAACTCAAATGATGAAATTAATACATTTGCTTATTGTGTAGCAAATGCTTTGCTGAAGTAAGCCATATTTGCTGCACAGTCCTTGAGATATCCTCACATGTGCATTTTCGGTTTTTTTAACTGTGGAGCTCTCGTCAAAAATTCTGAGTTACTTGCCTTGTAGTACCAGTCCTGAAATTTTTTACAGCACTCTTCACTGCAGAAATCTCTCACTACACCATCAAGTTCCTTAGTTGCTCCCTTTTTGCACAGCTGTGAGCAGTAATTACAAGTAACACATCTCAGTCCTAACCGTCTTGCAAAGTCTTGTTTATATAGCAGCTTGCAGCCTGGAAACAGATTTTAAACATTAGGAACAAAGTAATTTTTACAGAGAGATATCACAGTTAAGAGTTAAATATTGAGAATTAGATGAATACAACAACAGCTAACAACTGGGGCTTCAGACAAATTCAGGTTGCATAATAGACTGTATTTCAAAACATTTTTACCTGAATACTTTTCCTGCACAACTCTATGGTTTCATGTGATGTCTGCAACTTTTTCAAAACACTATGCTTCAATCTGTGCTTATCAAATCCCTGAATAAACAGTCAGAAAAAATACATAATTTTCTTTTCATATAAACCCATGCAAAAGCATCGACTTGGAATTGCATTGCTCAGTTACATATCCTCAGAATACTAGATATCCAGACAATGCCAAGCAGAAATTTTAAGTTAGACAACACTAGCCACTGAAACAATACCTATCTTTAAAGATTTCTACTACTGCTTTCATTCGTATTAATACAACAAACCACTTAGGACAACAAGATGATCTAAGAACTAAGGAGCTTCTTAAAAAATATAACTATAAAGTAAGCAATGATCAGTACTGAGAATAATTATGCAATCATAGAAGTTTATATTTGTATAGGATTTGTATGCAACAAATCTTTTATTTTTTCTTCTCACATCAAGTATGTTGGAGTTTTTTGCAATTGCATTTGCTATGCAGTCATAATTTCAAGGTTGCCATGAGAGCTATGTTCTTCAATAAGCTCATCCTCTCTCAAGCAAATTAGAAAAGACATTCTAACGTATTAAATGCATTAAAAGATGAATACTGTAGCTATTACATAGGCTATTTTGAGAATATAATGTATTTAAACTACTTCAAATCTGCTGTCTATTCAGCCGATGCTTAAATCATATACCATGTATCTCTGTAATTGTGCTAATTTTACAAAAGAGAACAGTATGAGAAAATGAAGTTACTGTCTGTATCAGGAAGGGATGAGATAACATCTACACAGACCTTTAATCTAAGGTACTGCACCTGATTTTATCATCTCCCAAGTATCACAGTACTTCCAAGACCAGAACAAGTCTTCTGAGTGCCCACTCTGCTAGGGCGCATAGTCTAACACAGACTTCTGTACTTCTAGTAAGTTATGAAACTCAGTATGTAATACACATACTGCACTTCCTCTGGCACACAGGATATAAAAATACTCTTAATTATAACATATTCAGTAATTTCAAGTAAGTGACTTGTGCTGTTGTCCAATAGGTCAGAATTTCATACGCATGAAACTGAGATGCTGCATCAACCTTTCAAGACTCTGTATTAGCAGAAGTACTCTACTACCAGTCAGGTAAGCTACACGCACGTGGCTACGCAGTCTATAAAAAGGAATGGAAAAAGTTGACATTGTTCTTGGCTGCTAAACTATAGGGAGTAAAACTGAAGATACTGTTGTTAGATTAAAGAAGTTATCGGGTAAGGAATTTTCCATTCTACAGTCAAACATCTCCCACATTTCTGGGACTCATGGAAAATAATGAGTAGCGAACACTAAGAGGAAACAAAAAGTCCAAAATTCCAGCCCTTAAGACCAAATGCCTGAAAAACATGGTGGTTTTGGGGTTGTTGTGTTTTGTTTTTTTTTTAAATAGATCACTGACTGCAGGGCTTCTTCCTGAAGGAAGCCTCTACAGAAGATAGAAAATGCATCTTTATGAAACTTTAGATGTTGAAAGAAGATTGTTACAACTCTGAAGACTTCTAAAACAGAAGTACAGGCCTTTCTGCAAAATCATGAGCAAAATTCTTCAGATTTGTCTGATACTTTACGTCTTTGGAATATGTAACTGAACACACCTGACCAGGGAACTTTTTGTTGCTTGAAGATCTTGTCACTTTAGACAAAGGAAAAACAAAATGCCTTTTATAGGATGTGTTTTAAAGAGGTCCTTGGTACTCTGTGTATATCAAGGATGTAACTTTTTATTACAATGCTATGGTTTTGATGTGAATGGTAAGATTTCCTTGAAGTATGGAAAAAGTTATTCGCTTTTGGTAAAAAGATCCTGAGCTCAAACAACTTGGTATTCACAGTGTACAGTGTAAAACCTGAATCAACAGAGCAGTAGCATCCATGCTGGCTTTGTAAATGTGACCTAGAAGTGAGTTTTAACTGACAGCACGCTGCGGATGAGTAATACAGAAAGCACTGGTTGTTTCATCTTCCCAATATCAGCACTAAAACCCAGCCTAACTCCCCTGGGGACTTGGGGTTCATGAGTGTAAGCACTGCCTAAGACAAAAGGCTGACAGCCCCAACGTTTTGAACAAACACATACAGTAAAACCCTAAAGCTCCTCAGGATTTTTGCTGTAACATAAGACATACAAGTCACAGTGTGACCAGATGGAAATCTCTAGTGCTTTAAAATGATCCTAAGAGAAAACAGCTCTTAATAATTTCAAAGAGAAATGTTATTTGGTTCAAGCTACACAGGTCATTAATTACGTTCTTTAGCGAAGTTCTAACAGAAGACCACCCCACAAGTTAACTGTCTCATAGAGAACATTAAGGAGCATTTTCAGACAAAGTATCTCCAATTCAAGATTTGAATCAGGCACAAAAGAAGCAGCTGAATATCTGCTAAATCAACATAACATATCCTTAATTACACTAATAGAATTCTGGCTTCCAGGCAAAACCCAGCACAAAACCTGTTCTTTCCAACAGCCTTGAACTGCCGTCTCCCAGATAAACTGTAGATCGATCGAGGATAAGCATCTGGACAAATGAAACAGGCTTACTGACACAAGCAGTTCCTCCAAACCTTTACTTCAGACATGTCCCTGGTCAAGAGAGCTTTCTTTCTCTTAACAGTCCCAAGAACTGCCAAGTCCAACCCTGCAGAGCTACCCATGGCAGGAAACATGCTTCACCTGGCTGTCTGCATGCTCAGTGCAAGCAAGCTACCAAAAACTCGATCCTATTCCAGCAGCAGCACCTACCTGAATTTCAGGAAGTTCAGGACATTGACACATCAAGCAGCTGTGAAAAAGGAAGGCTGTACTAGAAATGCTTCCCAAGCGCTCAACACCAGTCTCTTTTTACTGCAGAGAATAAAATCCTTTATAGAATGTAATTTTTTCATCCTAAAAGCAATTAGTTTTTTACCTCTGAAAGGCTGTACTCACTAGAATACCTTTCTCCTCTTTCAAGCTACTTAAAAGACTTGCTGTTCTCTCATCCTGTAATAACTTCAACTATTATCCTTTAACAACTTGATCTAGAGAAGAACAGGCCTGTCATATCACAAGTCTGTAGTATCACGAAGTCTGCAGCATCACAAGCTAGGTCTTGAAGATTTCTGGAGCTATTCTATCCACCTGTTTCTGCTGCCTTCTGTTGCCTCCCCCCGTATTCATCTGAATGCAACAGCCACCTCTTCCATACCCACCTCCCTACATCCACTGTCTCTAGCTTCACAATAAACATCACTATCCTTAGGAAAACAGATACAATGCATCCTATTTTGGGTCCTGCTTGGATTACCATTAAAATATACCCCATTCTCTCAGAGTAAGAGAGAGGCTGTGCATCCCAACTCCTTCCCTGCCTTCTGCGTAAAAACCTTTTATTATTATTAAACTCAACTTTTAAACATCCTCGTTTTATCCTGACATTTTTTGATACTAGACCCTAGCTCCTTCCTTCCTCCTTCCTCTTACTCCTATTCAGTTACTCAGTTTCTGCTTATTCTTAAATCTTTTCAAATTGATTATTCTTTCAGGTTAATAAGAAGCATCTTTATAAGCTTGCTTCTTCTTGTGCTCATAATTTCAGCACCTTGAAATGTCATCACCCCTTACCTGCAAAAGCCAGTGCTGTCTTCACTTAAAGAACTCTCAGACCTCCTCAAAGACACAACAGTGGAATTAACACTAAAGAATGCCAATTTAACAAGGACTACTGTAGTTAACCAATGCGCAGGTTTTCACTTGATATTCTTTACCACATTAGAAATTAGCTCTCCATAAATGAAAAATCTCAAGATTCAGCACAACTCAAAATTTAAATGATGTTACATTAACAGTATCAACATTCTCTCTCTATAGAGGGCAGATAAACACAGAATCTCTTCCTCAGCATGGTTCTATCTTTCGACTTTTTCAACTACAAGAACGCTGCCAGAAGTCTCATAATCCAGGTTAACAAGTTAAAATTTTCAAGTCATTGCAGAAGATACACATCCAACAAGCACAAACTGGAAATTACATCTACACAACCAGATTCTCCCACTTGTGGAATACAAGAGTCAACTCTCCAGTTCTTCCATGTGCGTTTGTCTGGAATGCACAGATCTGTACTTTCCTTCAGCACTGCCATGAACCTTCCCTTGGTGCTTCTGCAGTGAGGAAGCCTGTTAAGGATTTCATAAGGGATTTTCTGATTTGAATATCCTGTCTCTTTTACCCTAACTCATTTTTATCACCAGAAAAGTATCTCGTGAGTTTTTACAGTAACAAAATTTATTTGGAATAGTCATCTGCAGCTCAAAGACTTAATACCAGACTACCAAATAAAACCACATGGCCCAAACAACTGCACTGCGCCAGAGTTCTCCAACAAAAATGGCCATGGCTCAAAGTGATGACAAGGGACATCCCACTGTAACTTTTGTCCATAACAGTCAAAGCAGTCTGTATTCTCTCAGAATAACTTGGGCACCTCAAAATCCCTCCAAAGTTGACTTCCACTTTTCTACTAACTGGAGTTGTGGGAAAGGAATACCTTTCCTCAGTAACAACATGACTCTTGCAATTGTGAAAGGGCATTTTTATAGACCATACACTTTACAATATTTAACATCTGTTTTGCTTTTCATTTGTCCCCTTTTGCCAGGATATTCCAACTCATCACCAAATAAACCTTAAAAAGAAAGCCACAAGGAAGCTAATATTTCAGGTTAGAATTTATTTTAGAAGGTCACTGCCAAAGAATATGGCCAGAAGAAAAATGAAACTGTCTAACAAGGTAGGCTAAACCTGAAAAGACACCATAGCAAGCACAAGTTATTTTAACACGGTAAGCCACGCTGAGAGCTGCAGAGATAGAGATAACAGCTCTGTGAAGCACAAACCTGAGGGTTTCCAACAGAAGATTTTTATTATACAAAACAGTTAAGTATGATATGAAATTTTAAATATATTAAACATCAAATTTTCCCCTGTAACTACATCCTATACTACTTACCAAACCTTGATAGCTTCATGAGGTCCCATTGCAAGGTAGCATGCAGTTAGGCAGTTGCAATTATGCCATAACTTTTTTCATAAAAGTGGTGCTTAACTACTGTCTTCAAAAATTTCTGTACACTAGCCCAAATTCTGTACATTTTTAAAAGGTGTATCTGTGTCTCTAAATAAACTATAAAAATAGCTGTCTTGAAACAGTTTCTGTAGCTCTCACGTTTAACAATAAGGTAACCAAACATCAGGAATGACGGGCTTCAAGCAGGGTTGATGGCAAATCCCTTAACCCAGAGGAACACCACAGCGCAGCTCAGCAGGGCCAGCACACCAAACTTTCTCAGTGCAGTTCTCCACCTACCAGAGAAGCCCAGCAACTATAATTCAGTCTTAGCAATGCTTTGTATCAAACACTTCTTTTTAAAGCTGTTTCCTAATATTTCTAGTAACAACAGGAATCGCTATAAATTTCACGTAATATCTTAATCGGTTGTGAAATATTGTCCTGGTTTCGCCTGGGATAAAGTTAATTTTCTTCCTAGTAGCTGGTATAGCGCTGTGGTATGAAAATAATGTTGATAACACACTGATGTTTAAGTTGTTGCTCAGCAGTATTTACAATTAAGACAAAGACTTAAGTCTATGACTTTTAAGGACATGGACCTGTTGGAGTGAGTCCAGAGGAGGCCACAAAGATGATTGGAGGGCTGGAGCACCTCTCCTATGAAGACAGCCTGAGAGATGTGGGCTTGTTCAGCCTGGAGAAGGCTCCAGGGAAACCTAGCTGCAGCCTTCCAGTACCTAAAGGAGGCCTACAGGAAAGCTGGAGGAAAACTGTTTACAAGGGGAGGGAGCGATAGGACAAGGGATAATGGGTTTAAACTAAAAGAGGAGGGATTTAAATTAGATATTAGGAAGAAATTCTTATTCTCAGGGTGGTGAGGCACTGGAACAGGTTACCCAGAGAAGCTGTGGAAGCCCCATCCCTGGAAGTGTTCAAGGCCAGGTTGGATGGGGCTTTGGGCAACCTGG
>VWZZ01004299.1:0-47387 GCA_013399095.1 Psophia crepitans | reverse complement strand
TTTTCAGCTTCCCAGGCCCTGCCAGCCAGGAGGCATGAGCCTTCCGCAGGAGGTGCATAAGAAGCTGGGAGGAGACACAGCGAGGACAGCTGACCCAAACTGGCCGAAAGGCTTTTCCACACCATATGACATCATCCTCAGGACATAAGCTACGGCAAGCTGTCTGGGGAGCACCACAGCTCAGGAACTAGCTGATTATTGGTTAGTGGGTGGTGAGCAATTGTGCCATGCATCACTTATTTTATATATATTTTTTATTATTATTATCATCATCTTCCTTTTCTGTCCTATTAAATTTTTTGTATTTCAACCCATGAGGTGGGGTTTTTTTTTGATTCTCTCCCCTATCCCACTTGGGGGAGGTGAGACTGAGCAAAGGGCTGTGTGGTTGTTTTAGCTGCCTGCCAGGTTAACCCACAACAAACATTCATATGTAAGCACTGTATAAAGTTTAACACCCTTGTGTTTAGACTAGTCCCAGTATCTGTAATGTTTTCACTTAAATCTAAAAATCAATCAGTATTTAATAGTATACTTTACTGAACAATCCACTGTGCAGCAGCGACGGAAAAAAATGCCACTGTAAATTTAGAATGTTTTAACTAAACATATAACTTTCCTAGAGGTACTCAGTTCTGAAATCACTTAATTTCCTACCTTTCTTTTTCCACTTGTCAGCTCTACAGTATTTCAAATGGGGTTATCTCTACTTAGATGAAACATCATAATTGTTTACACTGAGTTTAATTTGCAGAATCCAGAATTCCCAGAAACTCATTAACATGTGATCAAGATGATAGTACAGTTGCTAGTGCCACAGCTGTCCTTTATCTGTATTATCCATTCGAAAGGAACTCCCAGGCATCAGGTAACTGAGTTTCTTCACAGCTTACTGTCTCCTTCCAAGAAGCAGACTACTGGATATGAATCAATGTTATTAAAATTCACATTATAAAATTATTTAAAAGCCTGTGTTGTTTAAATAGTAACACTTCATTCTATTGAAACGATGAATGAAATGCAAAATAACTCTACAAGTAAAAAAAGTTATGGTGATACTCATCTTAAAATAGTTCCATTGTTGGATTATTAATGACTGATTTGCTCTCCTAAAACCTAAGAAGGGCTATATATTAAAAAAAAAAACCAAACCAAAACCCAGTAACTTGAAGATTTCCTTGGGATTAAAAACTTGCACAGCCTATCCTCAATTGTCACTCACGCAACTACACATACACAAAAAACCACAAGCAACTTTGACCTTCTTGCTTTATATACATCTCATTTAATTTAGATACTGGTATTTTGGAATGAGGCATTCTAGTGGCAAAACACCAGGACAGTTGAGTTTGCAAAGTCTCAGCACCAGGGGAACAGATTAAACTCTCAACTAGTCCGTTCAGGCTGTTCATCCTCCATGTAGCATCCGAGTTTTGGGCAAACAGAAAAAGCATACTGTACTCCATGAAAGAATTAATAACCATCTTCAGCACAAATGATAGGTCAGTTCTAATTACACCTTACTGCAATGGAAGTTTCAGCTGGTCACTGTATATATTTTTAAATAGCTCAAGAGAAACATATAAAGAAAGAGTTGGAATGAAACTGCATAGAAATACTGATCCCAGAGACTTTAATGTGGGTGCCAGTGTTTGTGTGTAAATATAGATGTATGTGCATGTGCAAAAAAAAAAAAAAAAAAAGACAACCCAAAAGAAAAAACAACTCAGGTATGAAGGATGTGAGCCGAGGAATGACGACATCTTCAGTACTCTGGCTAGGCAGGCATAAGCAGTCACGGGGTATTTGTGGTTGATCTCACACATGCTTTCCCATCATTTTGCTTGAAGATGAACAAATAAGCACTCTTGCAGAAATTTCAGCGTTTGTTTAGCTTCCGCTGATTTTATCTAGGAGTCGTCTTTTATAAACACACATCTGAAATTTTCTTGTATTTTCCCTTGAGAGTTCAATTTCTTCCAAAAATGCCAATAACTTTTGTGACTGAGCACCTTAGGTTCTTTCTTCTCAAATCATAATACATTGTCTGGTGAAGAATAATTGAATGCTCAAAATAATCTATGTTGGTGAAGTTTCTAGAACACTTTGCAATATCAAAACCAGCTTGGCCTTCATATCCAACAAGTTTATTTCGTTCATCTACTAGTTTTTCTACTTTACAAACATTTCTGGGAAAAGGCTATAACATCAAAGAAAAACTGGTGGTGTTTGAGTGTCTGGAAAAGGAGAAAATCTATCACCTCTGATGATGGGTGCATGAAGGAAGGTTTAGGTTGGAGATTAGGAAAAACTTCTTCATGGAAAGAGTAGTGAGGAGTTGGAACAGACTGCCCAGAGAGGTGGTTGAATCGCTGTCCCTGGAGACATTCAAAAAATGTGTAGATGTGGCACTCCAGGACATGATGTAGTAGGCATGGTGGTGTTAGGTTGACGGTTGGACTTGATGATCTCAGAGGTCCTTTCCAACCTTAGTGATTCTATGATTTTATGGAACTTCTATTTGTTGACATCCAGTCAGTCCATCTAAAAACCTGGCCCTATCCTCCCCATGTCAGATCTAAACACTATTAATTCTTGGATTCCACTATTTGTGTGGCAATGACAATTGGATTCCCTTTAAAATACAATGTCTGGGTTGTTTCTACAGAGCTTCTGTCCAAGTCAGCAGTTTGTTTTCATCAGGTAACACAGCTAGCTTTTTTCATATGCATCACAAAAATAGACCTTAGCTACAGCTAGCAGATGTGTGCCGCATTTATCCAAGTTACACTCAAAAGCACCATTAAGTAGAATATCTTCCCTCTATTACTGTGATGATCTGAATAACTACGCCAATAAATTTCATTTTAATGGTAACATTTGGCATATTCATCCTCAGAAAGATCACCTTTGCTCTCAAGCTAGCAGTCCAACACATGCAAACTCAGGACCCACACTAAGATGTCCCGCAATGGATTCCCCCCATTCAGTAACTGTATTCATGCAGGAAAGAGTGTTTTTCTTTCTTTCCTTCCTCAGATTTTCCAATAGGAAATACAAGTCCTCACTTATTTCAAGCCTCCTCATACAGAAATAGATCTGTGGAAGTAGTAATATGGCATAGCTTGCATTATGAACCTTACTGACTTCATTGTGACAGCCACCAGGCTTTAAAACGAGGGAGGCACAAGTATTCACAGTAATACTGGCATATACTGTCATCTCCAGGCCAAAGGAAGTTTGCTCTTGTCTTTGAGTATACTCTGTGGAATTGTTCATTCACAGAAACAATTTCTAGCTAGATGTTATTGAGCACTGCAATGATACACTGTAAAACTGGGCCTTGCTTTGTCCTTTTTTCCTCTCCAGCTATCACTGTGCAGTCCAGAGCACAAGAAGAAAGTAATGATGCCAAAGAAACTTAAGCCACCACACTCTATTCATCAGAAACAAAAGACTGCAGCGTCCAGAGCTATAAGAGAACGGTGTGGAAGGAAGGCCGTCTCCAGCCCCGCGTTCCACCCCTCTCTAAGTTAACACCATCCTGCTACAAGTAAATTGGCACGTTGGCTGTTTAATCTGCTTGAAAACACAGAATCATCAAGGTTTATCACATGATAGTGAAAGCATTATAACTAAAGAAAACAAGAAAAATCACTACATCCTCCAGAGAGAGGTCATCCAAACCTGTAGTTAAACTCCTAAGATCAGGATTAAATAGCAGTATCAAAGGAGAGCTCACTAGAAGTGGAAAGGTTCTTACTAAGACTGTATTTTGATGTTTCTATTAAAACCATCAATATTTTAATGCAACATAAAAGAATCCTATGCCCATATACTTCCTCTTCAATTTGTTTTCTTTTTGAAAATCCAAATCAAGTCAGGAAAATTATAATAACAGTAATCGATATACATCAATAGGCAAGTTATTGCTTGAATAATCATTTTAAGCCAACATTGAAAGAATTTCCACTGTTGCATTAGGTTTTGAAAATACAGTTAGTGTTGGTATAAGCTCTGCTACATAGATTTCGAAAAAGAATTTATGTATAATTGTTTTGTGCGAATGTATATATGCGTGTGCATACAGATGTGTACGTATTTATACATACACAGAGTTTTGCCCACTCTTCCTTAACCTGGAGGAAGTGTTGAAAAACTCACCAGAAGACCATAAAAGCAGCTCAGATAAATTATCAGGTACATGCACTTCATTAATAATAATGAAGAAACTTCTGTTTCAGCCTCAAGTACAACAGAATGAGTTGTTACCTTAAATTTTAACACTAAATATTACCATAAGTCAACTGCAGTAAAACTACAATGACCAAAATCTTAAGAAAAAACACAAATACATACATACCTTCACTACAAAATGGTCTTTTGATACCAGAGAAATTCACTGTCTCATGCAGCGTTTTCTCCTCTTGACAGTATTCACAGTACGTAACTATGCAGTGTAGTTTCTTGTAATCATCAGAACATGCTCTGCTGCAGAACTGATACACTTTGCTCTAAATGCAAAGTTGCAAAGCATCAGGAATAGGGTTAATGGATAAAATCTTAGGACCTGGAAAGCGCAACTTTAAGTAACAGTTTGCTATTAAGACACAACTTCAAAATGCAAAGTTAACAGAAGTGCAAACACACAATTAGGGTATGACTTCTAATGCTAAAAATTAACAACTCCCAGTCAAGCTGACAGTGAGAGCTACAAACAGCCATCATTTCATATGAAGATGCTAAACAGAAAATATGCCAATCAGTCTTAGCATACCCTCTTCAGATATTTCTGTAAGTTCAGAGAGAACTGTAACAATAGTCTATCGTATCTACAGTCATGCTATAACTGAAGATGAAAGCAGATTTCAAGCTTACAGCTGATTTGAGAAATTACATTTTTCTTTAAATTCCACAGATGCTTTTTTTAATTTGTTATTTATGAACAAAGACTTCTGCTCTCATCCATACTGATGTTAAATGACGTTATACAGAGCCAGGTACATTTTAACAACTTAAATTTTTCAACTTCAATACCTTATAAAATAGCTAGCTAGAAAAACTGTATTGAGTTACAGGTTTAAACTTTTAAACACTTCATTCTGAAAGTAACACCAAAAACCCCCTTACCTCCCATTCCAGTACTTCTGGCTTTGAACAAAAAGAACTTTTGCAATAATTACATTTCAACTGAATATCACTGGGAGAGACAAACTGACCATTTGTTGAAGATTGCACACTGAGAGTCTGAAAAATATAAAACATATATATACATACACATCACCAAAAAAAGAAAGTTTGTTTAAAATGCGTTTTTTCAATTAAGCTATAGTGTATGAGAATTTGGGAGTTGATAAATAAACTCAGGAGCATTTCTGGCAAAAGCACAGCAGGTTCATCTTTTCCCTGGTCACCTTAAGTTTTCCACTCTTGGATCTTTACCTTTGCTTCTACCATAATTACTTTAGGTCACACTTCTTTTACCTTACCTTGCTAATGCCTGTTATTTAAGAGTCATTATAAATACCAAAAAAAAAAAAATTAGTCTCCCAAAACCGAACACCTGTTAATCACAAACCACGTATTTTCAGATAAATACACTTCACAGCTTTGGTCACAGAAGTTCAAACAAAGACTTACAAATAAATATTTTCAAATCCAAATCTCACTAAGGCAGATTATCAACACCTTACCTAAGCATACCACTTGAAAATACAAACACTGAAGTAAAAAGCCTTCAGTGAGAAACCTACATCAACTCAGATTAAGAGAAAACTAGCCCACAGTCCTGTCTGGCCTCAATCACTGTAGCAGGAAGATGCAATCATTCAAACAGCCAGTCACTAATCAATTAAGGGTTTTCAGATTGAGCAAAACACACTATAGACTGCATGAATAGGTATGAGAATTTAATTCTGTAACTGAATAATTCACTTAATGCATTTCTGAGGCAGTCAGCAGACAGAGAACCCAATTTTACAGCATCTGTAATCTTCCAGTAGTTCTTATATATGTAAAGAACATAATCTTTTACACATTCCCTAGATCAAGCAACAACTATTGGTTTATTACACCTGTGCCACCGAATACAAAATTTGAATCGGTAGTGATTAGACACTTGGAGAAAGCAGAGGACAAATTCCTTACATCCATCTTCTCAACAAACTTTCCCACACTGTTTGCAACAAAACAAATATTTAAAGACAACAAGTTCTCCTCAGACAGATCTATAACTGCCTCCCCACCTCATAACAGTGAAAATGTAAAACATTCCTGTCGTGATACTTTGCTTCAGACTCATGCTACCAAGGGTTCACCTACACTAAAATATATATATATAAGAATTTGCTATAAGACTGATTACTGATATTCGTAAGTGGACTGGTACTGCTGAGTGCTAGCCAGTATCGGTACTGTTTTATGCAGATGCAGTAATTCTGTATCAGGAATTTGCAGACATGTAGTCATGCACATTTCCCAATCGTAGACAAGACCTGAGAACAAAACACCAGATACAGCAGATACACCTTCATCCCAATGGTCTATTTTCCCATAAAAACTTTTAACAGTCTCATGCCCCCATACAGTATTGTCATATTTTTCCCACTATATTCAACAAATGCCACTGTGGTTGAGAGAGGCTTGATAGGCTTTGGCTACTCTAAATAGGCAGCTGAAGACTTGCACTAGCATGGAAGCCACAAATGCGTGTTAAGTTAAGGTCCAATCTGTGCATTCCTGCATTTGCAGGTTTCCTCGCAAAGCAAACACCACGCTCAACACGTACTGCCATATGGGTCATGTAAGCACAATGAAAGTCCCAGAAACTCTGGGATTCATTTCAAAATGAAATCAAGAAGTGAGTATAGCCACCACCTCCAATTCAGGAATGAAGGAAACATTAAAAAACTAGCAGATGGGACAACTTACACAGAAACACTGAAGATGGAGGGAGGAATGAATATGAAATATCTTAAGTGTGCATCAAATGAAAAACCACCACATTTTTTGATGCCTGCAATTACCTTTAAATACAGGACCAAAACATCCTACTGTGAGGGCTACAAGTTAAAAGTACACCATGTTTTTTGTCATTTTCTCACGTATGGCACTGTTAGCTTCTTTTCCTTCTTTTCCCAACTGTTTGCTCTAGTATACATTCAGGCTCTACATAGTCTAAGGGGCTGGTAACTGAACATTGACAAAAGCTAGACATGTGAGAACAACAGAGTTTGACACTGTTGAAAACAGGTTTTAAAGAATATTTACATCGAACTGTAGATATAAAAATTTAGCATTACTGCTTCTAAAACAAAACTAATGTTTTTAATCATAAACTCCTAAACATTTTCCACAGAAACCAGTAAAGAACTGAATTCATATTCCTGAAAGCTCTAAACCAAGCAGAAGATGGTTGTAAAACCAACAGTTAATTGCAACATGATTCTGTATGCTTCAAAGTTTCTACTATCCTGCTCACAATTAAGGACTGCTTCTGTAAAGTGTTTTAATAAGTCAAGATAATATGCACATCGTATTTTCATCATCTTGCTTTGCTTTTAACTTAGAATATGCTTAGAATAGAGAATATCTTTGGTCAGGCATTGGAACAGGCTCCTCAGAGAGGTGGTGGAGTCACTATCTCTGGAAGTGTTCAAAAAGCATGTAGACATGTGGCACTTTGGGACATGGCGTAGTAGACACGGTGGCGCTGGGTTGACAGCTGGACTTGATCTTAGAGGTCTTTTCCAACCTTAAAGATTCTGTTATACTATGATCTTTAGGAGTTATTCGGGAGCGTTATTACAAACAAAGAATAATGCAGCAAAAAGATCATGAATTCACTAAAGTCTTTCACAGGTCACCACCCCAACCAACAAGGTTTTATTGATACTGTGCTTTATCAAAGATATCTTAAATATATATATATTTGCGTCTTTTTGAGTACCTTAAATTCAATCAAGAATAGTTACGTTTAATCTGACTTTTCTTGAGCCTGCCCTGAACAAGAGTACTGGAAGTGCCAAGCAAAGTGAAAAATCATTGTAAAGTCCTTTTCAGTCTCCAATGCAACGACCTCAAAGCGCTCTAAGCTGCCAAATTCCTCCCGAACAGTAGGCAGACACAGCCTCAGACTCTTCTCAGAAGACCTGTCTAGTAGTACAGCTTCTGGCCTGCCCTTGCCACCGCAGCATAACAATACAGGGATTATCTTTGCTCACAGCAACACAAAATCAAGTTGTGGAAACACTTCTGTATATAAATGTGTATGTGGAAGGGCTAGTAGGCATCCAGATTGTGGTTAGTTTTTTCCTAGTTGAGAAAAAAAATAACTTTGAAAGAATCAAGTTGTTCTTAATGTGAAAAAGAGAAACAAATACATATGAGGAAACTTTTACGTAAGGTCATCAAAAGGACTGTTCCACAGGCAAAATCAAGGGCACTAAATTCAGCGGGGAAGGAACCAAACACTCCCCTTAGACTCATGCGCACACAAACCTTCCAGCCTCAATTATGTTGATTATGATCAAATTTGGAGAAGCATTTCTGTGACAAACATGCCAAGCTTCCTCCATGCTTCCCACTGCAACATACTACTTTTTTTAAATATACGCATGTGTGCAAAAAGAGATGCAAGGTATATAACAAAGAACATTTACAGACACCGTAATGGTGGTGAAAGAGCACACAATCTCAGTGAATAACCACAGCAAGCAACCTGCTAAAAAACATTGTACTACTTCTTACACATACTGGTCCTACAACTCTCCAGATACATCCATAAACTTAACAAAAAAACAAAAACAAACAAAAAAACCCCCAAACCCCACAAAAGAATCAAAACTTTAACACAAATTTTCTGAAAATTTTGACTCACGTTTCGCAAGATAGCTTGTACTTTAAGACACTTACACAGTTGCTAACTTTGGGAAGACGCTTGTACTACAGCCTCCATATTCACAATAAAGAAATTAGTAGTTTACTTCTCCTTAAGAGACAAATTCAGAGCAAGATCTTCAACTGACTCAGGAAAGGTACTGATAGCAAAATTGGCTTAAAACAATACAACTTTGGAAAAGTTCTGTCCTTAACTCTGCAATAACATCCTCCAAGACGGAACTTGAAAGACTACAAGATACAGTCACACCATTCTACAACCAATTAGCAAAGTGTGGGGGAGGAAATCACATCAAGCAGGCTATTCTCCCTCTTTTACCCTCTTTATTACAAGGATGAATACCCTTGCAAGCTGTCTGCACAAAGAAGAATATAGATACGGACATAAGTTGCACAACAAACAGCTCAACTGAATCCTTCAAATATTGTAATACATTAAAACAGTTAGCTAGAAACAAAAGGTTATTCGTAAGATAAAATGACAAATCAACCCTAAAGTACTGTAAACAAATTGGGAACTGAAATATTCTAAGCCATCTGTAAACCAAAACAACGAAAATTTTTACAGAAGGGAGACATGGACCTGAAACAGCAGTGATTCTGTTCTAAGAAGGGTAACCCCTAACAAAAGAAAAACATACAGGATGAACAAGCACAGGAAGAAAAGGGGATTAATATAATGCCAGAAAATTAAAACAAGAGTTATCCGTATTAGTAAACAGTGAAAAATATGGAGCACCATAGCAGATCAGCCATTTCTTTCAAAAGATCACTGCAGAAAGCATTGCAATTGCCTGAATGGATTAAACTGTTTTCTCAATTTAGTTCAATCCCTTACGCGTCACGTTGTTATAAAAAAGCCTCAAGGGAACACTTACAGTCCAACGCTCACACTGTGGTACACCATCCTTTCCATCTAAATACCAAACGAACAAAGAAGCTGTTCTCATACAATCAACTCTTGCCTAGCAGTGAATACATTTTGTTCTTCTGGACAGTGAATGTAAGAAAACTATCAAAAGATAGAATCCGACAGAGATGTCTGAGCAAACTAAATGTAAGAAAGTGGCTACCTACCTGTTCTTGACCTTTACGGAGAACTCACAGACTTATGGCTGATTTAATTAAACTCAACATTAAAAGAGACAGATTACATGTAGCACAGAAACTGCAACAGGAACATCAGCAAGGTCTCAGCAAGATCAGAAACACACAACCAGCATCAACTGATCCGGCAGTTCTATTCAATAATGTTGCTTAACGTTGACTTATCTGCAAATCCAAGAAGGCCTGGGCTGTATTTGTCATTCACTAACTTTATTTTTCTCACTCAAATAGCAGAAAGATTTTGTTCTAAGAGCTCTCGGTGCTGCAATCAAGACCATGTAGAATAAAATAGATGTCGAATGAGTTTGTAAGAAGCATTACAGATTTGTCATTACATACTAACAAACCGCATCTATTTTGTTAATCGTTCCACTGACAGACATCTGCTAAACTGGTTAGGATGGAAGCGTAGAAGTGCAGAACAGGGCTACATGATGAAGTATCCTGAGTATGTTAAGGAAGCAATTAAGACATTGATTTGCTTTCCAGTTGACAGAAAACAGACAAGTTTAACGACAAACAGGAAAATCCCGTATGGGTGTAACTGTTCCAACGATACGAGGACAGAATTATCAATTATAGAGTGCACATCAGGAAAAACTGGTTTTACACAGAAAAATGGAAATATTTTCTTTAAAAATGTTCTTTTATCACCTAGAGATTAATCACTACAACACATTTTATATATGCTTTAACCTTAGGTCATATTAAAAAGATGACATTTTCAACAAGCCTAGCCGCCCTTTCCAGTGTGCCTATCACTAGACTTGTGGTTCTGGTTTCTGGACATGATTTAAACAGCTAGTTTAATCCATAAACATTCTAATGGCTTAGGCTCGAATCTTTGATTTCAGAGATAGTCACTATTCCTCATGACACATCTTTGATAGTACAATATTCATCATGAGAATTTTGTTACTGTATTTAGTACAAAAGAGATTAAATTTGTTATCTTCAATGCAAAACAGTAAGGCTCATCTCCATAAAGAGTCTAGGGTGGTAAAAGTAAGATGAGCAGTGCTATTGCTTTGTGTTTTCTTATGGTATTAAGGAGAAATGGATTGTTATTACCCAGTTTTCTAAGTTTAAGACAGCAGCTAGTGTTACCATTATGAAGCAGTACTTCGATCAAATAAATTGTTATGAACCAAAAGCATCTATGTTAACTCATAGACATGTATATACCAGCAAGTTAGTTTAATATTTAAAGACTTAACACAAACACAGGTACACAAATATTTAGGGAGGAAAAGACTTAACACAACAGCTAACCTGAAATTTAGCTACACAACTGGAACTGCAAAAGTTGTACAGTTTTCCATCAGGCATTGTGGCTTGATACTGAGGTAAAGAGTTTCGTTTACAAAAGTGGCAAATAATTCCCACACCTAAAAGAAAAACGTAGTTTACAAACCAAATAAACACAAAATACTAGCACCGAAAAAAAAACCTGGATTACAGGTCAGCTCTTCCCACCATTTAAACGTAAAAAGCCAAGAGACTTGTCTGTTTTCCACTCAGCTTCCATAAGTTACATAAAAAAAAAAAAAAATTGCAGAGGTTTTGCGGAATTCTTCCATTAAAGATCAGCACTAAATATGAAATAACACCTTTTTCTATAAAATTCACTAGAGCGTTTTCAAGTTCAATGAATTGAGATGTATGCCTGCTTTGCTTCTTGAAGAACACATGTTTTGAGTTATTTACCAGTTCCTTTCACCCAGATGAAAAAATTTACCTAGAGAATATCCGTATACATTATAACTACCTATTTCTCCAACTGGAGAAAGAGATGAAACACGGAGATTAAAGATGGAGATATCATTGAGATAAAACACGGCAGGGTTGAATCACAAACAAAAGAATATTAATTCATATGCATGAAAATCATACTATGATTTTGTGGCACTGCAGAGCACATTGTATCTCAACACTTTTTTCCTGGAACCCTTAAGACAGCCAAAAACTGTTTCAACATCAAGCAAAAAGGCCAGTGGAGAAAATGAACCCTCATGGGTCCATTTACTAGTGTTGAACAGAAGATGAATTTATTTTTTTTCTTAAGTTTAGAAACCTATAAAGGTATAATAGATTACTTAACAACCCATCCCCAGTGTTCAAACTTTCAAAGAAAAATGTCTACTCTTGTCAGTGATGAAAATCCATCATCCTTTTCACTTACTTTGTGATTTTGCATATTTTGATTTGTGTATGTTCATGCATGCAGTTGAGCAGTATGGCTCCATATATCCATTTGGTCCTACGCACTGAGTCATGTCAAAAAACCTGCACTGAACTCTGCAGCCAGTACAAGATGTTAATTTGCCATATTTCTAAAACATAAAACAAAGCAAAACAATGCATTAGTTAAAACTATGCTTGACTTTTGGTTTTAAATTATGGTGTGACAAACACAGAAGAAAACTGATTTGTTTACTTCTGTAATTTGGTCCCCCATCAGAACCTTCCTATATTAGCTAACTCTCATGAGCATCCTCTCAAGAGTGTTCAGCACTATGGTTGGGTGTCTTACTCCTGGGTGCAAGCTGGCTAAAACTAAACTTCTGTGTAAAGACAAAAAATAAACACATAGCCCTCAAAAAACCCCAACCAGCCAAAAAAACAAAACAAAACAAAAAACCCACAACCCACCCAACCCAAAAAACATCCCAAACCCCACCATCTGTGAATTGTGCTAGGAGTATATAGCAAGTTGTGTTGAGTTGGAGAGCTTGAAACAACTTTGCTCCTCTCTCCTTGTTGTGACAATGACTCTAAGAAAAGAAACAAGAATCTGGCACAACAAAGATGAAGGATAAATAATGGTGCTAAACTCTGAAAAAAATTGTACTCTCCAAATGATAACATTAATATTATCAAGTATGAGTTAGATATAGCAGTTTCATGGTAACAGCACTGTTGGGAGAATCTCTTAACTTCTCAGTTCTCCTAGTTCCAGTCCTCCCGGCAGTAGGAACACACTGCAGAGTTTCTATGCTCCTCATCAGATCCAGTGAGGAACTGTGACTCCACGAACCTGATAACAGACTCAATTTTGACATCTCTTAACACAGCAGTCAGTCAATCAACAGTTTTCCACAGAAGGGAGCAAATGTTCTACAAAAAGCACAGAAAGTCACACCAAGCAGAAATACCAATGACACAGTTCACACACAAAATCAATAGTTCTGATCTCCTACATGTATCACATACTTCAGTGTTAGGCAAATACCTCAAGCACCATAAAGCAAGTTGCAAGAAAAAATGTCTAGACACTTTCCCTGCCCATAGAAATAGTATCATAGAATCACTAAGGTTGGAAAGGACCTTTGAGATCATCAAGTCCAACCATCAACCTAACACCACCATGCCTACTACATCATGTTCTGGAGTGCCATGTCTACGCGTTTTTTGAACATCTCCAGGGACGACGATTCAACCACCTCTCTGGGCAGTCCATTCCAATGCCTCACTACTCTTTCCGTGAAGAAGTTTTTCCTAATATCCAACCTAACCCTCCCCTGACGCAACTTGAGGCCATTCCCTCTCGTCCTGTCGCTTGCTACTTGGGAGAAGAGACTGACACCCTCCTCACTACAACCTCCTTTCAGGTAGTTGTAGAGAGCGATCAGGCCACCCCTCAGCCTCCTCTTCTCCAGGCTAAACAGCCCCAGTTCCCTCAGTCACTCCTCAAATATCAAAAAAAGATTTGTTTTCCAGTCCCTTCACCAGTTTCGTTGCCCTTCTCTGGACACGCTCCAGCAGCTAAATGTCCTTCTTGTAGTGAGGGGCCCAAAACTGGACACAGTACTCGAGGTGCAGCCTCACCAGAGCCAAGTACAGGGGGACGATCACCTCCCTGCTCCTGCTGGCCACACTATTCCTGATACAGGCCAGGATGCCATTGGCTTTCTTGGCCACCTGGGCACACTGCTGGCTCATGTTCAGCTGGCTGTCAACCGGAACCCCCAGGTCCTTCTCTGCCAGGCTTCTCTGCCATGATTTTGACAGCGATCAGGGAGAATTCCTCATCTGAATCGCGATGAGTCTCCTACCAGACAGACTCTCGCCTTATTGAGCGTTCAGAAGTACCCTATTGACACTTAGGATTTCTTCCCTTCTGTTGATGAATTATTTTGATACTATCTCCCTCTCTTTCCCTTAAGGACTGAAGGAGGAAAGAAAGGCAAAGCATGTTTCACAAGTGCTTCGCTTTGTTCAGAGTAACAGAAGACTCAGTGGAGATCTTCGCTCTTCCCATCTTTACATATCTACATTTGAGAACTAGCTGAATCCAGTTGTACAGCCAGCCAGAGAAGAAGCTTAAGGGTTAATAACATTTATCATCTTCCCTATATTAAAAACACATAGATAAAACTGCACACATACACATGCCTCTGTCTCTTCAGGACCTCACACAGACCAGCATAACTTCGAAGTGCCACACAACTTCACAATTTTCATACGCCGCTTTAATGAAACCCTTGCTGTAGATTTCCTCCAAAATGGAATATATGTCAAGATATCAATCTCCTACTTAGAGGAGGATATTTTATTGGTCTCCAACATCATTCCCTCCCTATCCTTTTTCAATTTATTTTTTTTTTAGTTTGCCATTAGAAGTTTTACCCAGCACCTAATAATCCTTCTAATCAACCACAACATTCACACTAAATACCAAGACCAAAAATGCAGCAATTATACTGTTACACGAGTTGGAGCTATTCTACCCATACATACTCATCTCCTCTGACTAACAGAAAAAAGCAGGGCATCAAGAATACTTCAAGTTATACTGCCAGTGAGAATACAGGAGGTCACAACGTACACAGGACTTGACTTGGAAGAAGCTTTATGGACAACAAGCATCAAAAATCTGCATGCACAAGTAGCCTTTGTGTCTCTAGAGTAAACCAAAAGGTAAATCTAAAAGTACTGATGCAAATATGCTTGCAAACAGCTTAACGAAGAGCCTTCAGGAATGTTATTAGAAAACAATGCACAGGTAAGCGAAGTTTTCGCAAGTTCTAGGTCCGAAAGGGGAAAGGGAGAGAAAAAAAAAAATAAGAAAAAAAAAAAAAATCAAGCTGTGGCCACGATGACTTTAAAAGACAGCAAGATGAAAACAGAGGTTATAATAAACAAATTTTTAGTAAGCTGATTAGAGCATAAATTGGAAAAGATTAATTGTGTCAATAGACTTCATGTTGCAACAAAAATCCCTTGAAAGTAGAAACAGCTTTTCCTAACCAGCATCTCAAGGATCTCGTTATTTAACTGATGTCAAGAAAGGATCATACACACAAGAGTATGGTGCAGCAGCATGTCCATCACTTCTGAATTTGAAACACACTTAGAGTACTCGATTTGCTTACTGATAAGCAAGTAGAATCTTTATTAATATCTAGTAATAATACAGCAAACCTAGATCTAAATTATCGAGACTACAAAGAACATGAATTTCCCAAAAAATGTATCAAGGATGCAGAAGATTCTGTGCGCAGAAACAGAAGCGTGATAGCAAAGCTCTCACTTTATTGAGCTCACAGCAACTAAGAAGAGAGTTTGAGCATTTCTGTATTATTAGTTTAAATATGTTGTTACACAAGCAATGAAAGGACACTGGTGAAGAAAAAGAATAAATTAAAAGGCCTGAAACCTCTTCAAATTTATTGCTCCCAAAATCTTGTTATCATCATCACCTTCCAGATGAACTTTTTGCTACTTTTGCTAGCACTTTCCAAGCTTGTTTGAATATTAAAACCATTCAAAACCCAAGGCGTACAATACTACTATAAAAAAAAAAGATTAAAGCGTACTTGAAAGTATTCATCAATCAGCATTATACAGGTGTCTGAAACATTTATGTTTAATAGTCTAACTCAAAAGCTTCCTCCACTGACATCAGAGAATCCCGTACTGTACTATCCCAAATATTTTTAGATAGCTGTAATGCAAACCAAGAATTTTCTCTTGTTCTTAAGTGTGAAATTTCCAGATGAGACCCTCTCTTCTCAAGGTTCTCAGGTAACTTAAAGTAACCTGTGAGAACTCAAGAGTTCTACTCTCACGTTCATCACAACATGTTATCTTTCATCTCTAAGAATCTGCAGTATTACTCTCAGTCTGAAGAAAAAGTACCGTTTGAGAATCCTTACCCTAAAAGTACCCTTGTAGCTGGAATAAACAAACAGAAGATTCCCTCAAACTACAGAGAACTACGGTAATACTTCAGGTCAAAGAGCATTCTTATGAGGCAAGGAATTTGGGCTGGAAACAAGGTAACTTAAGAGGATAATGACAGAACCACAAATGGTATAACGTGGGGTGCTATGGATTAACTGTTCATTGTCTTTTCCAATATTAACAACTGTGGAAAATCACACAAGTATCAACAGAAGTTTCAAAATAAACAACTGGAGGCAGCTCCTCACATAATGAGCAGGAGGTCAACAGAACTTCTAACCAAAGAGTGTCATGGATGGGAAAACTGCTTATATGGATTCACAAGGAGACTGGACAAGCACTAATTAAAGAGACTCACTAAAGATAACATACAGAAACATTGCATAAATTTCAAGAGATCCCCCGACTTCTACAGAGTCAGAATCTGAGAATTCTCAGGGAAAATAGCTGAAGTACCTGTCCTGTTCTTACTCTTCCCTGCATGCCCACTTGCATACACTGCAGGAGTCTCAATCCCTGATCAGAACAACTGCTCTCATGTTCTTACTACAGAACATTTTTCTTTTTAATTGAATATTTTCATGATCCTCAAGGAAAAGTGGGTGTTCAGAAAAAATATTAAGGCAAATGTAAAGCTGTATCAATGTTGGTATTTCATGGTCAGGAGACAAAAGAAAAGTTCACTGGTAGACAGAGAAACAGAACAAAGAATATGAAAATCTTCATTACTAAGAGGGGACAAACAGAAAACCAAAACTTCCCGAGTCTTACTTTGAAAATCACTGCTTCATTCTTTTGTTATATAGGACAACAGAATCACGTAGACTTGAGGAGACCTCCAGAGGTCAAGTGCAACCTCCTGCTCAAATCAAGTCCAGAGCTGGTGGCTTAGGACCTTGTCCAGTCAAATCTAAGCATCTCAAAGGATGAGCATGCCAAAACCCTTCTGCAGGATTTTACTACCCTCATGGAGAACAAAAAAAAGCTTTTCCTTCTATCTAAATCAAGTTTCCCCTTGTTTTCAAGTTGTGTCTGTTGCCTCTCGTCCTTCCACTGTGCACTTGGAAGATTCCAATTTTGTTCTCTCTATACCCTCCCGCTAGATAACTGATCCCCCTTTAGCCTTCTAAGGCTGAATAAACTAAGGCCCCCCAAGCCTCATGCTCTAGCCCTTTTAACATCTTGGTAAGTTCTCGACTAAACTTGCGTCATTATGTCAACAACTTTCATCCTGTGGAACCTAAAACTGAACTCAGTGCTCCAGATGCAGTCTCAGAAGTGCAGAAGGACTGGGGGTGGGAAGGGGCAGAAATCACTTCCCTTGACCTGCTGGCTACACTTTTGCTAATACAGCAATAGGTTTCCCAGTGAGGCTGCAGAAGTCCCCATCCTTGAAGATACTCAAAACTCGAGTGGACACAGTCCTGAACGGCCTGCTCCCGGTGGCCCTGCTTGAGCAGGGGGTGGACAAGATGACTTCCAGAGGTCTCTTCCAACCTCAACCATTCTGTGATACAACCCAGGATGCAGTTGGCCACCTTTGCTGCAAGGGCACACTGCTAACTCCTGTTCAATTTACTGTCCACCAGGACACCCAAGTCTTTTTCTCTAAAGCTTTCTTGGCAGTTATCTTCCATTCTGGTGCAAATCAAGTATTGGTTTCATCTTGCACTCTCCACGATAATTCAATGGTAGGCAAAACTGATTACAAAAACCTGCACATTCAAACTAGTCTCACTTCCAAGTTTTCTTCAAAGATGGAATTAACTCAAAATCAATACTCAAGCACCAAGCATTTTTCCTTTCAGGCGCCGCTTCTGGTAAACTCAAATCTACAGTGCCCTATGAAAATATATGCAAGTTTAAGGACTGCAATTTTAAGGAAAAAATTAAGTAAAAACACGGCTATCAAATTAGTAAGGAAAATTGCAACAAATAGATTACTAAGTACAAAAAACCTTACTTAATCCAGAGACAAAATTTCTAGAGAATAATGACCCAGTGCTCTCCGAGAGGAAGCTTGATGCAAAGTAGTCTAACTACACTTCTCTCTCCCTACCCCACCTAGATTCTGCATTGAGATGACCTAATTTTAGCTAGATCCCACTGCACATCTTTCAAAGTATCAAGTCTAAGGTAAATGCAGAAGCCTGAATATTCCTCTGTTCTTATTTACTAGACTCTAAACCCACTCATTCTTTCATGACTTGTTTGTATACCTTATTAGAGAAATCAGATCAACTTCATGGCAGGTGTATGATGACAGATAACTGGTAAAAGATGTATTATAAAATACTTTATGTGATTTGAAAATTCTTACAAATTACTAGTTCTATACACATTTAAGATCTTCATTCTGTCCACTAGGACAGTGTTAAACTCAAACTGGCAACTACAAAGGTGGCTATGAAGATGCAAGACAGAAAAGATGAATGGGATATTTTCTGAAAATAGGATTACTGTTGCAACATAAATCCAAATTCCTTGAAATAAGAGAATTCACTTGGAGGGTTTCCAAGGAATTTTTTATTCTTGCCATTACCTGCAACAATAATTTTAAAAGGGAGTCTTAATCTTCCTTTACATCTTACTGAAAGCATCGTGAAAGCTGAAGTCTAGAGCTCTTCTTGCCTACAGAAAAAAGATAAAGCCCCAAAATAAAAATCAGACCAATACTGTAATTTCATGGTATTTTAGAAGTAAGCCTCACTTCTGTTGCAACTGAAATTAATGAAAGTCTCTGTTCTTGAACTTGCCAGCCATAAGAGTAGTTCAATAAAGGTGTTAGTACCTTGCATCTAGGCAGCTGCGCTACAGAGTTCTATTCTTGACTGAAAAAAGCAGTATCTGTTTCATGTGCCTTCAGAATACTAGAGAGCAGGATGAAGAATATGCCTGCAGTGTAAGAGAGCACTTGCTGCAACTCCTTCAATGCAAGGGCCAGTCCATTTGAGAACACCAGACTAACAGATGATTGCTACGCTATGCGGCAGCCCAAAGATTTGCTTCCAGTGGAAGAAAATGCTTTGCAGTTACACTCATATTGTCCATGGTAAAACACATCAGTACATGCTTCTCAATCCAGGTAAACTTCTCTCTGGTAGCTTTACATAGTAACAGCTTCAGATAAGAAATAAGAGAAATACCAGGGAAGCTTCTAGAAAAGACTATACCTGGGACAGAATAGAAAGGTAAAGGAGCAAGAAGACAGAAAATTTCTGTAAGTAGAAAAGCAGAGATATTCACTACATGGAATTCTATGGTAACAGAGATCCATTAGTAAAGCAATTAAGAAAATAGCAGCTAAACTACTCCAGACTTATTTGAAAGAAAGATGTTCCACTTGGATCCAGAAGCAACATGCACATCTAAGAAAAAACCCAGGTATCAGCAGAATCTTAACAGCAAAGAAATTGTATTATTTATTCAGTCTTTTGAAATACTAAACCCAAATCATCTCTCCCTCAAGAATAACAACTGTAAACTCTTCCCTGCTTCAACAAAAGAGATTAAGATTAGCAACACCTCAAAAACACTTGCCCAAGTCTTAGGAGCAAAAATTGAAGCAACTGCTTTGTGGCCCCTGAACACCAAGTGATCTGTGTTTACATTCCATCAGCTGAACTGTGCAAACAGCCAAATCAATAACTTGTCCAGCAACTTTTCTTTGGCACCTCCTGTCGCCAGCACTCCCTCTTTTTGCCAGTTTTGTTCCCACTCTCAAGATACTTGCCTTCACACCTTCAAGAAAAGTGGAGCTGAAAATCCTTTCTTCCTTCTATATTAATCAAATGTTTCAGCTGCTTCTGTTTTGCCTTTTCATCCTTTTCCCCTCAACTCTGTCCAGTTATTGCAGGTACCACGGTGCACGGATGTCATTATATCCATCCTAACTGATATCTGGTCATATCACCTCCTTGCTTCTTCTAATTTCCCATGCTCCCACCCAAATCACACCTCACGATTTTGACTGCTGTAAGTATTTCAGAACTACAAAGCGTTTTAACATTACTGATCTACCTCTCACTCTATCTTCTAAAATATCAACAAAATAACATCCTGAACATTTCCTATGAATGATATTCAGGTGCCTCAGGCAGCTGATTATATACTTTTTATTGAAGAGCAGCAAATTCTACAGCTGAAGACATTTGAAGCAGAAAAGGCAAAATAAGTGGTTCGAGAAAACAGTAGTATATAAAAGGTAGAAAAAAAGGTGGAAGAACAGGACGGTTTCTAGAAAGGCTTGATTTGCATCAGAGATGCAAGAAACTGGAGGCATAAATACCAAGAGGCCTCAAAAAAACTCCACACCACTAAGCAGAAAGGGGAATTGACTATTTCTTGGTTGATAAAGACTTCTGTCATTTCACCATGGTAGACGGGGTAAAAAGCACCTAGCTGTCTCCACTTGCAGAGCACACATAGTATCAGATGTTAGTATTGTGAGATTACTTAACACCAAGCTATTACCTGAGGTGAGACAGAAGTGGTTTACCATATGAGGAAGAGATTCCACTATTAAACCACAAATTCAACTGGCTGAAACCACAAAACGTCTAGGTAAAAGTGACCGGAAATTTAAAAATAAAAAATTTTGCAAAGTTAGTACTTCTAATATTTCAACGTAAAGGGACTGTTCAACTCTCACAATTACTGGTTTTGTCAACTGTATTTACTCTAAAACAGGAAAGTTGGAAACAAAGAGTTTACAAAGCATAACAGCAGGAAGCAGCAGTCCTAAAAAAGAGGACCGATCTGTCTCAATAGCAAAGCAGCACAGAGAAAGAACAGATGCTGCATGGGACCGGGCAAAGCTGAAAACCTTAGATGCTTCCACTGAAGCGCTACGCGACAAGACATTCTAGCATAGCATTCAGTGAGATTTAAAACAGTAGACTCCACTCAAGCAATGAATCGTAAAGGTGCAGAACTGATATGCAGGTTATTGCGTACAGTGAAGGTACCTAAACCCCTGCACACAGATAAAGCTGAAAATGCATTTTAAGAGAGTTTCAAAAAAGCAACTGTTTAGCAAGGAGCGTAATTCGAAACAAGGAAGCGCAACTGCCGAGGCTGGGTTTTTTCTATTGCTTGTAAATGAATAGCTTACAGGGATGGTACAGCCTGGTTAGTCTTGAAGCACATTCAGTAGTAAGTCTCCATCTAACCAAGGAAGTCAATCAAACATACTTTTATTCAGTACTGAAGGAAAATTTTTACTAGATGAGAAGACTGCAAGCACCCTCTCCAACTAGCGAAACACTCATTCGGCTTGCATTCACCCCGTACTCACTTCACGCCAGAGCTATTAAGAAGCCTATGAAGAAATAGCTAGAGCTCCTCCCTCCTCCCCCCCTTTTTTTGACAGAACAGGAAGACCATCACTTTTAAGAAGCACCCAAAGCAAGCGAATCCCAGGTCACATTCTAACAAGAATACTTTTGTTAAGGAAACAAAGCAACAATGCAAAGGAAAGAAATGTAACTAGTAAAGCATTGAACGCTTTCACAGCAGAATCAAGAGCCCTGTGGACTGACCAGGCCAGTAAGCAGAGATGTCGAAGACCGTATTTTTAAAAGGAGACACATTTTTTGGTAGTTGAACAGAAGAAAATGAGAATGTATGGTTGGCTGCACAAGCAAAGTCACAGAATTCACTTGTTCCTTACAAGAAGGTTGCCAAGCCTGTACCCAAACTGAGCTAACCAGAACACAACATTGCAACTGTCTTGAAGAGGCAGTTGACCAATTTTGTAGGGACAGAAAATACGCAATACTATCAGAAACAAGGAAATGAGACATGTCTTCATGGCAGGCATATTTGGGGGTCTGATTAAAAGTGTTGCATAGACACCAATTCTTAAATTAATCACTACAGTAATTTTTAAAATTATTAAGTTGTCAATTATATACAATGCCTTCTCAACGAAATAAAGTATTTCAGCATTTTACACAATTACATAGACAATTTATCAACCTCCTTGTCAGATATGATCTTCTAATGTTTATTTCGTTCATTTTGTTTACATCATTCTTTAAGTCCCTCTTGCCCCTCTACATGTGAGGAGTTTGAACCTCAGTGCAACATGTAAAGAGTTTATGATCTAGAAGTAGGAGTCCTCAGGTTTTAAAAAAAACAAACCACTTCCAATACAGCTTTTGACATTTTATCTGAATTGTCACAGTGATTTAATTCTGGAGGAAGGATTTTGTTGTTGTTTTGTCTTATTTTAAAAAGCCTGACTTGCAATTTTGTCTTCGTGAATGGCTATTGTGCCAGCAGGAAATTAACATGCTCTTGCATACAACCACGAGCATGAGTTAAGCTATTTCTATTATTATTATTTTTTTTACAAATTCTTACACAATTTATTAATCTATTTTTCATTAATTTTTTAATATGAAAGAAACCTAAGGTCTGTAATTACTTCAGTTTTAGGTAAGAAAGAACAGACATCACCTCTCAGAAAAGCAAAACACAGGATGCAATATTCAGGATTATATTTTAAAACAAGTTTTGAAACTGGTACATAGAAAGTTATGTGCAGCCATCACCTTGAAAGGTGACTTAGCTACTTCAGAAAAAAACTACTTCCCATCCCAGGAATAACAGTTTCTTACTCCCACCAACAGTCTAAAGCAGAGGAAAGAAACCCTTTGTAGCCGATGGATTATTTGAACGCAGCGGGCCAGAGAGCCACATTAATTTTCATTACCCAAAATTTTAATTCTTTTCATTCCAGGAAGAAAAAATGTCCATGATAAGTTATTGAAAATTATTTGTTGAAATCAGTGTAATATTTATTCAAAAAAATAGAGCTGAAGTATATAGATAGGTACAAGTAATAAGAACCAGTTTTCCATTTATTACTACTACAAATGTATAGCATGTTGATAGGTGTATAACATTTACAATATAAACTGCTTAATACAAAGCTTATACCAGTAAGACCTATGTATTTTACAACTGTTTGTAAGAAAACATTTGCTAAAACTCTTATGTGACATATGATAATCAGTTGTACAACACAATGCTGTAATCAAATGATACATCAACTTTTCCTATATTATTGATTCCATTGAGTTTATTTCAGTATGTTAATAGTGACTCTCCTATTTCTCTCCATCACTGGTTCTCGTTTAAAAGCAAAATCTAATAAAAAATTCCAAGAAAACATTATTATGACTGAATAAAGCAATTTAAAATTTACCAATTGTGGCCCAGTGAGTTCTGACATTTTCCAAAGTCTAAATTCCTTATATAAAACAGAATTCCGTGAATACATTCAGTTAAAAAAAAACCCACAACAAAAAATCCCAAAAAGACCCCGAAACAAAACCCAAAAAACAAACCTTAATGCAAATGGAAGTTCAAACCTAAATAAATCCTGCTAGGTTAACTAAATATTCTCAAGTAGTTGTGTCCTGAGCAACTCTGACACCTACAACAACATACACTAAAAACACCCGCTACTTTTATAGTTTGAGTTTCTCTTTATGTATCAAAAATACCCCAAAGCCCCCGCACTCCAGCAACATTTGAAACCTACCAGTTAAGAATTACACTTTATCACCACTCCAAACCAGATGCACATAAGCACTAGAATTAAGCTTCTCACAGCCTATTGCAGTTCCCCAGTACAAAATATTTCCACAAAAGAATTAACAACTTGCTTGAATAAAGTCTGCTGTCAGAACTGAATCTCCAGAACAGTATGTCTTAATTGTAAAGGTTCTCTTAAGGATCCTCACAATAATGCACAATACCCGACACTACTTGTGAAGGTTCCTGGTATGCAAACTGCTTCTCCTCCCCAAATCAAGCCAGAACATACAACTTGCTGCCCATATCCTTCTCATTCTCAAATACATGTCTAAACACAAAATACAACAATATCTGAACAAATAAGAGTACAGTCTGTAATGAGTTAAGTACAGATTTATCATTCGACCTCTCAAAATTCCACGTTCATTTCATAATTCCATGTGTAGTGCATGTTATACTGGTTGTGTGGGAATGTCTCAAGTTCAAAGTTAATCTCATCTCTTTTTGTTTCTTCAAGAGACAGTATTCAACGTTTCTTCAAGTCTTTCCATGGCTTCTGGGCATGCCTATGCTTTTAGTATCTTGGAAACCTATCCTGTCCCTTTTCGTATAGCTGTGACAAAAGAATAATGCTTATGTTATGTTTTCAGTTACGCTGTTTACATATGCATGTTTCCAGATTTGCTGTTTGCACATCGCAGGTACACAAGAACAGCCATCCCCAAAAGTATCAAAACTGAATGTCCAAAGACAAAATACAAACATACATGATGCAACATTAGAGAATTTAAACATTCAGCACTGCACTCCCTTTTCTCTTGAACCACTGGTTTCTTAAAAACGGAAAGAGAAGAAGAAAGAACCCAAAGCAAGGTGCAGCACTGGGGCCGCTCACATAATCAAGTGTGAAGTTCAAAATCAGATAAAGAAATTTCTTGCTAGTAAAACAGTACTTTCATATTTCATAACACTATCCCTATAAACTCAGAGCTTGATGCACCAAGCAAAAAAGCCCAAAGGGGAAAAAAAAAAAAATTTACAATTTCAGAGCTATCCTATTATACCATAAATACTGTGATTAGCATTTAAACCTTCCAGCCAGCATTAGCAACAGTTCAGAGCTAAGCTGTCTCTGTAATATTTAAAAGACATCAGTTTCAAATTTCTTCATTTGGAATTATTTTTAACCACAGTGATTATTATTAACAGTCTTAAGAATAAATAAAAATCAAACCAAGTAAAGAAAATGAAAGCACAAAATGTAAAATGTGGAAGGGTGAAAGTTACAACAGATTTTGAAATCTATGCTGTACAGTGAAGGAGATCAGCGATAGCACAGGTACACAGCCAACGTATAATCAGAGCATTCTCACAGCAATATCCAATATGTATGCTCTGCAGAGTTTTGAATGTTTCAATTGCAAACAAACACGCTTTTGTATCTAAAAAAACATCCCTTAAACTTGTGTGTCAGGCTTGCTATTAATATACTCGTGATACAGCTGTTAGGAAGAAATAGAAATTATTAACAGAATGTTTAATTTCCATGTTATTTTAAAGAACAACAAATAAGTATTGCTATTACGGCAACATCAAAAAAGCCAGGACTAAGAAGTCTATTCTGGCTAGTTTGCCCTCACTGGCATTATTTCTTTTTTACAAGCCTGTTATTTAAGACTTCTAAAGAAAAGTAAAACCATGTTATCAATAACAGAATAAATCCAAGGAGTGCTATTGTTTGTTTAATTTATACGTAAATAAGTCATTACCTGCTTGTATTCACCAACGCAGTTCTGACAGCAGAATCTTTTCTGCTGACCATCAACAGTAAGAATATTGTTTCCAGCTCCTTTACTGGGCAAATACTCCCCACAATGCTCACAGCAATTCATTATTAAGCCATTTGCCATCCTGTATCTATTGAAGCAATGGTCACTGCACAGCTTATGAGTCATATTTTTAAAGCTAACTTCATGACGAATCTAAAAAAAACAAAAACAAAAAAGCATTCTGTCACCACAGAAGCACAAAGTTGCCTGAAACTACTAGACAAGCCAAAAGTCTTACATGCAAGTACAATAACTAAAACCAGATTATACTAGCTTACTATCCAAGAACAGAGATGCTTGAAACTACCATGAAATATAGAAACAGAAATTGGGGTTTCTGTTGTCTCCAAAATTCCAGGAAGAAAAAAAAAAAATAAAAACAAACTTGGACTCATTTGTTCTTGTAGCCTAGAAGCAAAGATCACAGAGAAGGATGTAATAATTGCATATTAGAGCAGAAGGTCAATCTATGCAATTTTATAAAATGCTCAATTTGCAGGCTAACAACGTGGCATATAAAGACTGGCCAGACACATACATGCTCTGTGAAGCTGTAGCCTGAACTATGGCAGGCCCAGTAACACCACCAAGAGTAAATTAATAAATTAATGAGAATTTAAATCACGTATATTGTACAGATCTCCAAAAACATTTGCATAAACTTTCAAAATATATGGTAAAAATAAAATTAATAATGCAGTAAAACTTGATTTTTTTCAACAGCAATTCTTCTACATGGGAGTTCTGTTTTATAATTACAAGATTCTACACCTAACCAAACTGCTGACATTAGCTACACAAGGTATCAGCAAGTGCTTCTAGTTTCTGAAACAAAAATCAGTATTAACCTCTTAGAACTCTTTTCTTCCTTCAGTCACTCTTTGTGAATATTAAGCCTGCATATCTTAATATCTCACTGCATATGAAAATACTGAATCATTTTAACTCTCCTCATTTTCACTTCAGAATATAAGTTATTAACATTGTCATTATTGAGAAAGATAAGAGAAAAACCAGTCAACCAGACCTCAGTTAGTTTACCACAAATAGTGCATCTTGATTTATTCAAAACTCCTTTCGAGGGATTCTGTTTATCTTCATAGAAGGCTAAACATGATGTACTGCAAAACTCCTGGAAAGACTCACTTGAATCAACTTGAGCAACAATGGTACCTTTCATTGTTGTTATATCTCTGAAAGACAAAAAAAATAAACACTCTAGTGTGCCTGTGTATAAATACGTATCTATCTTCATTTCAAACTGGTTTTCTGGGTGTACGGTTGTTAGTCACATGTCAAACATTAAGAAGTTTAATAATATTTTTACAACTACTATAAATACTGCAAGTACAATGTCTTTCCTCTGTAAAAACACCTCTTTTTTTGTTTATATTGGGGTTCTTTTTCCCCCCACTACATTATTCTAGAACTGCGACATCAATGCACCACTAGGTACCAGATGTGGCAAACTCAAATCTTATACAAAAAATTAACACATCAAATCTAAACTAGCTCTTTCGCAACTTACACAAAAGCTATATTAAAGTTTCATATGAAAAAATCAAGTTTACAGTAAAAAACGAGAAAAGGTCTTTATTTGTATATAACTCCACCATTTCTGGTATCAACCTCCAGACAGGATGAGGGAAGGAGAGAAGGTTGTTTTCTCATACTTAGAAATACAACGAAAAAACTTAGAACTCTACCACAAATTTACCTAGTTTTATCATTTAAAATTTAAAAAATTCCTTCATTACTTTAAAGTTCCAAAGCACCTGAACAGTTCATGCAGTTGCCCATGAAACTGCACCAATTTAATACACTAAACCAGCCAAGCAACCACCCATAAAATTAATCCGAAACAGAGCAAACCTTCTTCTAACCAAACTGACTTACGTTGTTTTTCACTGAAGTTAATTCTAGACTTCTGTGACCTTCAACTGCATGCTGCGCACATTCGCAAACTTGGCAAAGTCACTAACACTACTGCTTGTCAGTGCACCCTTGTAATCAGGTCTCCCCAACTTCTAAGGTAACATCTTAGCTAGTTTCACTTTTAATCCCAAACTATCACATACCATAAATTAGGAGCAGCAAGAAGAAATAAAAGCCTCCCCCTCTGCCCTCTAAGCAAAAAAAAACCCCCAACTATTACTGACATACAGGGCATGCTATTGGGCAGAATAAATAAAAAAGCTGACTGGGACATCTGGATCTCTACTGACACCACGATGGATCACCATTTGGAAAAGACATGCCCCAGACACTCGTAACTAGGAGCCCTGAAACTAGGATGAGCGGAAAACACTGGAAAAATGCTGTATGCCTCCCTAGACAGACTGCCTTGAAAATAAACTTGTACTGCCCTTGGATATTAACACTTGCAAGCCCACCTTCTTCTATCAAAGGAAAGCAGATTTTGGCTTACTCTTTGGCAGGCTAGTAGGGATTTGTATTGGGGAGTGTCATCGCTTTCCGTTCTGCAGAACAAAACCAGAGCTCCTGCCCTGAGGAGCTTACAGTTTCTGGCTGAACTCCACCAGGACTTACACACACTAATAACTTGCATCAAAGGTGAAGTCAAAAGAGAGTAACATTCTGGGGAATGTCAGATAATTCCTATACTTTCCTTCTTATAGTAATTCCTATGCTACTTACGTAGTTAGAGAGGTTCAGAAGAGTGCTGTAAAAGTGGTTTACAATAAAAATACCTGACTTTTCAGGTAGAATAAAAACTGACTTTTCAGGTAGAATAAAAATATTCTGACTTTTCAGATATGGTCATACAATTTTTTTAAGTTATCGTAGGCTTCACTTTGACCACTTAAAAGTAATCTACGCATTTAAAGATAAATCTGAGCGCTACCTCTGAAACGTATCGACTATTATCATATATTACAACTTACATTCAAAATCTCCTGGACTTTGCCAGTTTCCTTATCTTTTCACTGAACTGCAATGTGATGATAGTCTGCCTTAGCAGGAAAAGAACATTGGAGCAGGTATGGAGCAGAGTACCTTGCTACCACCACATAGTAAAAATTTGGCAATGAGGCAAAAAAGGCTGGATAAGATTGGGCTTCACAGCTGAGCCATGCTACAGAGGAACGACTTCATGCATATACTGCCCTCTATTTAACTGCGATTCAGTAAGCAACTGCATCCCAGTGGAAGAGCGAAGACCAACTTCACCTCAAAAATTGTCAAAGGTGACTTCACAGAGGTTCCCTGGAAATCAAATACACTAAACAAACTATTTTAAGTAACCCCAAAAACTAGAAATAAGTATTTTCCTCATGATTCAAAAACAAAGCTTCTTCATTTAGGGCAGTTTTGTATGCAGCCTCTTACAATACACAGACAAGCATCTCCAAAGTTGCAAGAGAGCACAGATTTAGCCATGAGTTTTCAAGATTTCAGTCAGAAAAAAAGAGATTAGTCTAATCTACACCTTTATACATAATACAGCTAGCTGAATATGGTAGACACCATATTACTTCTAAAAAAAAAGGGTATAAACATGTACAAGCCAACAGAAATAGTACATAGTGCTTGTAACCAACTCTATAGAGGCAAAGATTGAAAGAAATTGAGCTTTTATGTGTATTTTTTAAAAAGCTAAAATACGTTAAATCTGCTAGGTTTACAGTGTACCAACGTACAAATACACAGGATATCAGTATTTTAGTAAAAAACAGAGTCTCAAGAAAAAAAAAAATTCGGATCAGTAGCTTACATCTGAATATATTAATCCACTACGTTGCATACTGCAAAAAACCCCAAACTTTTTAAGTAGTTTAAATCTGCGATTGAGCAAAGATCACCCTGGCAAAAACGTACAATAACCAAGGCAGCCTTTACTGCAAACCTTCTTTAGCTCAGCAAGAATTCATCATTCAACTACTGCCACTCCAGGGTGCAGTGGATTCAGACTTTACTGGAAAAAAATACAAAAAAGTGCAAGTATCTCAGTAATCAGTACACTGAAAGAAAAAGATAGTACAGCTATTCCGTACACCTAACACTACAACAGCACAATTATGGTAGACCTGTCTTTAGTAATTTTAAGTTTGGGAAATAATGAAAAATTACAGGTCAAACCTAAGCAATAATTTAGAACAAGCCACTTCTAGATATACTTGTCACTCCCTGTACTGCCCACTTAAGGCATCTTCAACTTTACAAGTTCTCATAGCTGCCCCTACCTATAGGGGAAAGTCTTAAGGCTTCCCTTCTCCCCAGCTTGTTGCAAGTTTCTACTCCTTCTAAAGCCACTTGATTTTATATCTTCATCTACTCAAAATGAATGCTTTCTGTACAACACAAGGTCCACTTCTTTCGTAAAGGACTTCAGCTATAAGGAATATATCTTGTCAAAGGATAATATTATAACTCGAGCACCCTGTCTTTAAAAAAATTAGTAATTTTCAGTGTATTGGCTTTCATAGAAACAATCTACCATACTCTGAATTCAAAAGCTGGTGGACTTTTTATTTTGTTATAGCAGACAGTGAATTCAACATTTCCAAACAACATTAAGAGTGACACTATATAAAGATTTTAGGTCCTTAATGGAGCAATTGTCACACATGCGTAAGAATCTCAACCATTAGTGGATTTAGCTGCTAGTATGAAACAAAATTTAAAAATCCCTTACTTTCTGCACATAACACAAAGTTTCTTTGGAGTGGGTTTGTGTGAAAACGATGAGAGGCAGGTAGTAGAACAAAAAAGGTGAGCTGATCCTTTCCGCTGATATGCAGTCTGTCCCTTTTGTAAAGGCTTTTTGCAGTTTGCGCACGTGACTTTAACCTGTTTAGAAGGCTGCTGCTGGGCAGAAGGCTGGAAAATCTGTTTAGGAAGCGATGCTACAGGTGACAAGGAATCCACACCTGATTGCTTCTGATTCCTAGGGAAGGAAGCTGACTGGGATATCCAAGAATCTTCAAGACAAAAAAAACACCAAAAACAGAACAACCAAATATAAAACCAAGTGAACAGACATACATATATAGAAATTAATATTCACAGATATATGATCATAAAATAATTTTTTCTGTTGGAACTGACAATCAACAGAAGAAAGATCCCATTTTAGAAATTCAGGTTTAAAGCGAAATGTTGTTTGATGGTACCACTCTCCATTGTTAAAAAGCTTCAAAACATGAACAAATTTCAGGATGGTCCCATCCTACACCTAGTGATGAGTTTTGCAGACCTCAATTCACTCGCACTGGGTTTGCAAACTGGCAATTTTATCTTCAGATGAACAAAACTGCAATTATCAACTGCAATTACAAAAAAAAGAAACCAACAAAGAACTTAAAATTTTTAAACTAAGGTTTGACGTATAAACTCTGCAAATCTGTAGTTAGTTTGTTGTAAAGCTTTAACAAGTATCTGTAAAAGTTCACATGTCTAGCCTCACTGATAAACCCCAGAGGTGAGGTTCCCCATCCTAGTTTCCTGGCCTCGCCTGCAGCCAGAGAACTATACTGTAGTTAAGGCAAAGCACTGTGAGACCACAGCTGTGCCACTGACTCCTGAAAGAGTTCCTGGTTTCCCCAGTAACCTTTTCAATGCAATGAATACCACTTAATGCACAAACTGGCAAAGTCACGAGAATTCCAAGTCTTCCTCAGCAGAAATCAAATGAACCTAGAAAACAATATTTCATTAAGTTCTGGCAGTACACAAATCCACGTCCCTGTGTTCCAGACTCCACTAGTCCTCCACCTGTAATTTTGGACAACAAACTATGGAACTAAGTCATCTTTGCCCAATCTCTTGTAGTGTAACAAGCTACAGAGTAACTTGCTTAACAAGAACTCAAGTTAAACTTTTTCTCCAACAAAAATACATCTAGAAAGACCACATGTTTCTGTTAAATTACACTCTGGCTATCTTGATTTGGAGCCAAATATACAGTTCTGGTGGAAAAAAAAAAATCCCTCAATAAAATGTAATTTCTAGGCTTTTCTCTGGAATTTAAGCTTTCATTTTAAATAATTATCACCAGAATTTAGGAACATTGAGCTTCTGAAGAAGGCCATGAATGATATATTACTTAAGCATGAATTAAAACCTGGATAGAAACTTCTTTCCATTATTAAAAAACACTTACACACATTTTCAATAGCATGTGTCAGTTATGTGAGATACTGTCACAGCATTTGGGACTTACCTTCCAATGTTTTTATTCCCAGCATCTAGAATAGTACTTCACCGTTACTTACTGAATAGTAAACAGCTGCATAAAAATTACTGTAGTTGGTAGTACCTGTGCTACTCCTTTTAAGTAAAGAGTAAACGCAGCATTGACTGTAATTAAATAAAAAAAAAAGCCTTGAATGTCTTACTGCACTAATTCAGTATATTCTATTCCTGGAGATAATTTTAAATTCTGTAACTTCAGATAACAAAAACCTTAACCTCTAGAATTCAGCAACTGTCCAGACCTTCTTTGTTAGGGACATTATCTTAGTCCATAATCGTTCATTAAATAGAAAGCACCCTTTCTTCATACTATTTTCTGAAGTCTTCTCTTGCCCAAGAGAGTTTTATGAACAACATCTTCTGCTGCACAGTTTTAAAAATAATTTTAGGGACAAAGTTCCAAGAACCCTTGTTACAGCAACAAACAACATACATTCTTTAGCAAGTAGAAGAGCGTTTTCCAGTGTCTTTGTAGCCATCAAGGATGTCGTATTTCTCAGATATGTAAGACAAGTTGGAAATGTATCCATTGTAATGCTTGAGGGTAAATAGAATAGTTGGAACAGAGAGGTGAGGGGAAGAGGAAAAGGAAGCAGAAAACAACACGTTCCTCAACACCATTAGGGAAGTTTACCTTTGAAGGCGTGATTATCCATACAGACTAAGGTGTTATCACAGTGCTTAAAGTTAAAATTCACCTGATAGTCCTTACAAACTTTCCTGTACTATCACGTCTACGACTTCAGGCGTACTTATATTCTCGTAGCACTTTAACACCTCAAAATATTTTGAGATTCTCCTCTTTTCTCATAGGTTTCAAGTGGGAGCACACTGTTATCTCTTATCAGGTATATGTAGCACGCGCAGTAAAGTTACACATGCTTATAATTCCAGTAGTGCTGCCGCTCAGGAAAACCTGCATGTACTAGGCTCATTTGGGTTTGAAACTTTTGCCATGACTTCCCAGTACCTCATTAAGATTATTTCAGTATTTCTTTAGTATCTTAAGGCTTTAGACAGCCTCCCGTCATTTACATGTTGTTGCATTTCTCCTTCCACAAACATAGCACATCTAAAGATCTTCTTGTCCTTTTTTTGCTTTCTCTTCTTCCACATCACTTTTATATACATTAATTTTTATATTGTGACTTTTCTTCACATCTCACTTTTTAACACTGTTACCTCCTCCACTTTATATTCTCTACAAAGAGAAAAAAAAAATTCCGTTTTTTATGTCCTTGAAATGAGAATGTGTATCACAACTTGGGGCAGATGTAAAGAGGAAGACAGTAATGAAGTTTTACAGAGGTATGCATCTCTTGGAACATATTCAGCTACATCTGCATTAAAGACATGGTTCAGATTACGGCAATTACGAACTCCATCCTCAATTTACTAGAAGTTGGTTCTGGTTTTGGAACAATTTTGATGCACAAAAACTAGATTCTGATCAGAGAAACAAAACCTAAGTTCCAATCCAAAAGCACTTGAAATTCATCTACATGGACTTCAGATTACCTACCTGGACTTCTACAAGACCTGTGGTAAGGTCCCCCACAACATTCTTGCTGTTAAATTGCAGACATGGATTTGATGGATAAGGAATTGGCTAGATGGTTGTGTCCAAAGAATTAGTTAATGGCCCAATGTCCAAGTGGAAACCAATGAGCTGTGTCCCTCAGAGGTCCATACTGAGACTGATACTATTTAGTATTCACCAGTGATAGTGGGATTAAGTGCACCCTCAGCAAGTTTACAGGTAACACCAAGATGAGTGGTGCAGTTGATAAAATAGAGGGATGGGATGCCATCCAGAGGGACCTTGATAGGCTTGAGGAACAGGCCCATGTGAACCTCATGACGCTCAACAAGGCCAAGTGCAAGGTCTTTCACCTGGGTCAAGGCAATCCTGAATACTAACACAAACTGGGAGATGAATGGATTGAGAACAGCCCTGTGAAGGAGGACTTGTGGACACTGGTAGATGAACAATTGGACATGAGCCAGCAATGTGTGCTCAGTCCAGAATGCCAAACGTATCATGAGCTGCATTAAAATAAGCGTGGCCAGCAGGTCAAGGGAGACAATTCTCTTCCTCAGCTCCACTCTGGTGAGACCCCTCCTGAGAGTAGATTTAGACTGGACACGATGAGTAAGTTTTTATACAATGAAGGCAGCAGGACACTGGAACAGGTTGCCCAGAGAAGCTGTGGATGCCCTCCCCCTCCAGGTGTTCAACGTTAGGCTGCACAGAGCTTTGAACAACCTGACCTAGTGAAAGATATCCCAGCCCATGTCAGGGGTCTTGGACTATGTGATCTTTAAAGGTCCCTTCCAATCTGAACCATTCTATCAAATGTACTCCAATGCTTACTGGGGACATCAGGTTCTAAATTAATGTATTAACAGAAGTGTCTCTGTTATGCAAGTACTGCTTCCCATATAGTGGAGGCAACTTAGCCAAGGAGAATAGACTAATATTGATCCAGCAGAAGTCTTCCAGATAATCATTTAGGTTGGAAAAGACCTTTAAGATCCTTCAAGTCCAACCATTAACCTCACACTGCCAAGTCCATCACGAAACAATGTCCCTAAGCACCACATTTACAGATCTTTTAAATACCTCCAGGGATGGTGATTCAACCACTTCCCTGGGGAGCCTGTTCCAACGACTGACAACCTTTTCAGTGAAGAAATTTTTCCTAATAGCCAATCTAAACCTGCCCTGTTGCAACTGGAGGCTGCTTCCTCTTGTCCTATCACTTATTATTTGGGAGAAGAGACCAACACCCATGTCACTATGACCTCCTGTCAGGTAGTTTTTAGAGAGCAGTAAGGTCTCCCCTCAGCCTCCTTTTCTCCAGACTAAACAACCCCAGCTCCCTCAGCTGCTCCTCATAAGACTTGTGCGCCAGGCCCTTCACCAGCTTTGCTGCCCTTCTCTGGACACACTCTAGCAGCTCAATGTCCTTCTTCGTAGTGAGGGGCCCAAAACTGATCACGGTACTCGAGGTGCGGCCTCATCAGAGCCACGAACAGGGGGAGACCACTTCCCTCATCCTGCTGGCCATACTATCTCTAATACAAATACATATAACGTATTTGCCAGAGCTTTGCTATCAATAATTTTGATCTCCTATTTTTCTAACATGTACATGTCACATATCCTAACTCTTTTGTCACTAGGGGAAAAAAAAATAACTATCAGTAAACAACACATATTTGCATCTTCAAGGCTTCAAATCCTCTATATAGGAAGCAAACATGACTAATATATCCTTTCCAAGATGCAAGCTAGAATGTCTTTAGGTAACAGACCAGTTCCAAGATTTGCAAAACTGCTCTGTGCATTCATTTATTCAGTCCTTATGCAAAGTTTTCACATTCAACAAATGTTAAGCAGCACATCCCTAAAGAAAGTCACAGTATCTGAAAACAAAGTTTGCTATCCAACTTCCTACATCCTATTTCTGAAGTATAAGTAGTGCTTTTCAATCCATGATCTCCAAATTATATAAATCAAAGCATTTTTATCATCAGTATGCTTAAATTTACTAAGCAGGAGTCTCCACCTCCACTGGAAATATTTTAGAAATCTGGAAATCAGAACAGATGGACCACCACTGATCCAGAAAAGATTAATCTATCCTTAGCAATGTTAGACTGGAATTGTGTAGAATATCTTAAACATACTTAAGAACAAATGCTTCCTGTCATATTGTCAAAGTTTCTAACAGGCAGGGTTAACTTCTATCAACAAGATTTTCTAGAAGAAAAGGAGGTAACTTCCAGAGAAAAAGGAACAAAATTGAAACTTCTATCCTGAAAACCTTTCCTTTACATCTTTTAAGTACAATAACCTGTAAATGATCTGCACCTACCATGTTTCAGGCTTTTTCTTGTGTAAAAGCCGTTTCCACTACAGCTGTCTACTCTCGTTCCTCCTCCTGTCTCTTCTTATCTTCTTGGGTAGTCTTCCTAATTCATCTCTTGTTTGGTATTTTTCTCCTTCCCTTTTACCTGTGGTAGCCCTCCCAGCTTCCTTTTGAACCTACTGCTCTTTATTTTTCACATACAAAGATCACAGCCATAAAGAAATCCTCATGATGATGAAATACATCTCTCATATCCACTTGTAAACTTCTCTTTTCCTGCCTTCTCAGTGAGTCTTTTTCATCAAGTCCCTAAAAGAAGTCCCAGCCACTACTCCTGCCTCTGAAGTCCATCTATTTCAATACTACTATGACCTCAGCCTGTCAGACTTCAGACCAGCAAAATCCTGGTATGTATCTGTTAATCATACCAAAAGTAGAAGTTCAGTGGTTTAAGGGAAAGCACATGCTGATTTTCTTAAGATGCGCTTTCCCCAAGAAGAACAAAGGCACAGTTTAAGTTCTCATCCACGACTACTTGATCGTCTGTGATAACAGAATAATCATATCCCTTGTTCAAGGGATCAACTAGCACTAGTGGGAATACTGGTTTTAATATAGAAATTCAGACCATGATCTTTTAAGTGAGACATTCAGACTATAAAAACTTTCCAGTTTTCAACTTCAGAAGTCAAATCCTGACCTCAGTTGCACATTAACACAAAAAAACCCCACAACCTAACATCCAACTTAAAGCTTAGCCTCATACTGCCATTTCCATAATACATTATGAAAGGTATTAATACTTGCGCAAAAATTTGGTAATATGTGATCAAACTGAAGACCTGTGCTATTTAAATATTTGTTGAAAAACAGGGAAAAAAAATCCATGTGTTTTAACTGGCATATTAGCAAGTAAGAAATAGCACATCAACAAGGGTCTACTGCACCTAGATTCTAATGGTTTAAAATTTTCCTTTTAAACTGGTCCTAACTAGTCTCAAGTTAAACCTGTAGCAAAAGTAGTAATTTGACTTCTTCCTCCACTTCTAACCTAACAGAGCAGCAGAGTACCAGTGTATGTTGAACTTGTAAGGTTTTAAATTGCTTATGTGAAAGCTTAGATTCTGTAGAACTGCAACTCCAGAAGACCATTCATGGCTGCTCCATTTGGCTTTTAGCAATACCTGTTTACTTGCTAAATCAGGAGACAATATACTGCTATTTACACAGAGAGACAGAACAAACCCAGCCAATTCAAACTAATTAATATTGTATGATATGAATATGTATTATCACAGGCAACTAAAGAGCAATTATAAAGTGTGTATAACTTACTGCAGGAATATGTGAGTCCACAACTTGGCTCCCATTTTATTAAGCATTGTAAATACCAAGAATTGCTCGGTATGCAATGAATTATGAAAGCTTGCTACTTAGAACTTCAGATCAGACTTCCAAATTCAATTTTTTTGCATGTCAAATTACATTTAGATGGCAAGCCAACGAATCAGTAAAATACTTAAGTTATGTTAGTCACAGAACTCCACAAAAAGGTATAAATTACATAGATATGCTAACCTTTGTGTCTATTAAAGACATATATTTAAGTCATAAAGAAAGCTTTGCTTTAGATACACATACTTGTGTCTCAAAACTTCTGAAGATATCACCAACTGCTAAACTGGGATAATATACCTACCTAACACGTTATGTCATTGAGCGTATTTTATTCCACAGTCACAGATAATGCTGTGATGGGGATGAAGGGAACCAAGATCTTTCACACAAATTAAGCTAAAAAAACTAAGCAGTGCCACTGCCAAGAATATTTTAATCAAACATTCTCTTATTTATTTCCAGGCTTTAAGGAAGTGTTCAGAATTGCAACTTACCAGGATTATGATGAGTCACAGATTCTCCATTTTGAAATACATCTCCAGCCACATTCATTCTACCAGGATTGAAAGGTCCTACACCAGGCTTGGTCTGTTGAGTCAAAGATGGGGTGTATGTTTGCATATTAACACCAAAATTACTTGACTGTAGTCCATTAGATACATCTCCCAAGTTGGCATTCTGTAGTGATGTTACATGTGTAATCATTAAGTTCATGTCACGCCCTTCAGTATTTTCTAAATGACCATCACTCACAGAGCTCATAGCACCTGTTTCTAATGTAGTAACATTAGCAATTTGAATTTCAGAGTCTGGTTCTGTGGTTATACAACTATTACCTATTCCTGAATTTACCTTACTTCTTGAAAAACTGGAAGCTGAGAATTCCATATTGTTGGTTCTATTTTTACACTCTGGAAGTCTTCGTTCATTAAAATTGGAAGCATTCTTCTCTTGTCCTTCGTTTGTTTCAATGTCTTCTTCATCATCAATAATAATAGTTTCACTTATACTCCCCTTCTGAGAATTTAAGTCTTTTGGAGGAGGAAGCATTTTGCAATCATTCCCCTGAAGTTCTTCATTTTTTGATGATGTAAATGCAGTGTTCCTTTGATCTGCTATCAGTGATGTAGAATTTTGTGGAGGTTGTACAGGTTCGATAAAAACTACATCATCATCATCTTCTATAGGTGAATTTTGGAATTTATTAGGTCTAGAAACTAAAGAACTTGGTGGACCTCCAAATGTATTTCCTACATTTGCAAGACCTGCTGCCATGGCGGTATTCCTGAGTAGACCAGGAGTATGTTCAGGCAGTTCTAATCCTCCCAGAGGACTCGTGTCCATTCCAGATCTGCTGTTTAAAGAAAAAGATAAAGCAAGAAAAACACCCAACTTCAGAGTAAGATATAACTTTCTGACATAAGTTCTTAAAAATAACTACAGAATTAATAGTACCAGCTTTTACTTTTTCTTCCTGAGATCATGTAAAGAAAAGAGTTTCTCTATGCTGCTCTTTGAATGTTTTAACATTCATTTACCTTCTAATCTTATACTAGCAAAAAAATTTGCCATTTCCCACACAATAGCTAAACATCATTATGTTTAGAAATACATACACAGGCAACAGAATTTTTGATGGCATTTATTACATGACCCCGATTTCTCCGTCCCTTTCCCACCCACATATGCACACAGTGATCCTGTAACATTGCTTTTGCTAGACTGCAAAGCAAGATCAAAAGTTAGACATGCAGAGAGAAAATCTGAATTTCTACTTAACATTTCTAAAAGGAATAAAATTTGAGTTTTCATATCAATGCATTTATACAATGAAAGACTGAAGTGCATATCCAAGTGCCTAGCAAAAAAAAAATAAAAAAGGCAACATCATTTTGCATATTAACGACTTTGAAATTGACTGATTTTCCCCCAATCCCATGCTGCCAAAGCTCCTTAGGCAGCCCCAATATAACCAGAACACAGAAGCAAGAGAGATATAGAACTGCTGCACATGACAAGAACAGAGGCATTATTGAGCTGCAGAAGGTGCAGAGCAACCTCTAATTTCTAGCCATTACGAGAGGCAGCTCATCTGAGGTCTTGACTTACTACTCCATGTTCCACTTTCAACAACTTTTATCTCTTAATAGCAAGTGATGCTACTCCAGGCTCCTTCCCAACAGCTACTTTGCCTGGGGGTTTCTGTTTGCTTTTAGTAATTTTTCAGTTGGAAATGTCTTGTTTATAACTGTCAGTTCTACCATGAATTTTTCAAGAAAAATCTGTATCTGTAATTCCAAAGCTGTATATAATCAGTGCTAAAGGACCTAAGATCTCTAAAAAACATCTGTACTAAAAAACAGTATGTTAACTTGATCTTGATATACACAAAAAGAAAAATACATTTCACATATACATACATGCATAATTACATATGTTGTGTATATCTTAAGAGTATACACTAATGTGTGGCATCACTGAGCTTTTGTGAAAGGCTAGAAGTATCTTTCTGTCCTTTTTTATAAATCCTTTATAAAGGAAGATAAATAGAGGAAGTAGAAATAGCCTGCTCATCAATACTTACCCATCCAGAAATCCACTGCAATCTGTTTACCTTAATAAGTTGCTCCAAGAGCTTTTATTCTCTTTGCTGTAGGGAACCTGCTCTTCTTGTGTCAACTTGTTGCCCTCCACAAAACCAGTGTGTTCTGAAACAGGGTTAAAACAAACATCAGATACCCAAAACAGTTTCTTCTTCATCTCAAACCTCTTCTACCACCTGCCTTCATTCCACTGACTTCCTTCTCAATTTGCAGTTTAAGTTCAAACCCAACTTTTAGCACTATCTGAGAGAGAGTCCATCTATACAGTCCCTGCCATGAGTAATGCAGCAGCAGTATTGTTTATTCTAGATTTTCCACTCTGTTGCATCACATTTCCAGAATCCTCTGTTTGACACTCCAGAGATAGATGGAAAAAATACAGTGTTTGGTAAGAAACAGACAGACATAACTGCAGTTAAGTAATCAAACACCAGAATTAACAAATATATATTTGTAATAGAATATCCAGAAAATAAACGGTTCGAGTAAACTGAGCTATCGAGAAAAGAAACCTCAGTGAGAAACCTTAGCAGTTATGTTTCTTTGCTTTTTATCGCATCAAGCTCCTTGATGCTTGTAACAGAATATACTATGCTAAAATTAAGATCAAGCAAAAAGGAAAATTGCAGAACATACATTATAGATCAGGCTTACAATGCAACATAAACCTCACATCGCTAATAATTTTCAAATTGCATATATGAATATACATTTAAGAGATACTTAGCACAGGTTCAGGCATCCATAGGTTATATTAACACGTGATCATTCACAGGAGACCGAAAACGTTCACAGTTCAAGCCTATATTTATTCTTCAGGTTTTATAACAGTCATTAGGTTTCCCAGACTTGGCAGCATTTTTAAAATAGAAAGTATCAACTTTTGTAGTTATCTACTGTTTGAGGACAGCCCTTAAGATCTCCAGGGGAATAAACCTCAAATATTCTACACATTTACAACATTATTCAAGCTCTCCTGTCCATTCACTGAGCAGGAGTGGGGGGAGGGAAGCGGGACAACGACCAAACAGCAATGCTGTGAACCAGATTATCCTAGAAGAGAGGCGACCACCTTTTAATTCCTTCATATGTTAGCCTTACAGCCAAACACCGTTACGTAATAGCATTTGAACTGCAATAAAGGTAACATTCAACTGGAACAAAAGAGGTTTTCTTACCAAAAAAAAAAAAGTATTATCAATGCAGTTGGCTTGTACCTGCCTGAAAATCAGTCAGTTACACTGAAGATTAATTTAATCCAATATTCTCTTTTACCTATTTTATTTTTCCCTCCAGGGCTGAATAATTCAAAGTTAGATTCCCCTACATCTCAGCTTTTGCTGAAAAGAATTAATTCAGTTCACTGATTCTTAAAAGTTTCCCAGGTTTATTCCATGTATTTTCTTTCTCTACAAGGACAAGAGCAACACAAGCACATAAAGCTTTTAATAAAGTTTTAAATATACCTGAACAGATGGGAGCAAAGAAGAAATGAGACTATGCCAAGACTATATACCTCAGGCCTCACTCAAACCCTTGCTATTCCTATTTTTACAGATCCTTAGTAGAAAGACAGTCTTGGGCTGTATTACAGCACATGCACATAATATGTAGCAAAGTCAAGACCTAAAACACCTACTTGCCTAAATACATTTGTTTCCACAAAGGCTCTTAAAAAAGTTTTAATGACCTGTGTTGAGTCTGACATAAAAATAAAAGCTTGTGTGATTAACTGTTAGTGCATGGTCATAAGCAAAATCTGCATATATATCCTCACAAGTATCAGCTCCTACCTCTGCAAGACTCCGCAAAAGAATTATGCAAAAAGATTTTTTTTTTTCCCAGAAATTGCAAAACTAGGTAGCTTGTTTTCTAAAAATGCTAGCTCGAAGGAAAAACACAGAAACTACATAGGCAATGTCACAGACAGTACTTCTAAATGAACTACCAAAAAATGATTTACCTACAGAGTGAAAAGAATAGGGTTAAAATGGGAAACTAGGAAAAACCTCACACTTCACAAGGGCTTAACAGTGAAAGAGGCTTAACAATAGAAATGCAATTGCTAGAAACCCGTACGATTGAGTAGGCTGATCACTGGATAAATTCCTGAGATTTTGAACAAGCTCAACAAAACACAAGCTGGTAAGACCTAGTCTGAAGAAAATGCACATTCAACACTGTTGCAGAATGAGCTCAAGGCTTTGTGGTAGTGCACAGGCACCAAAATTACAGCTGGGTGGGAAGAGAGCCATTACCAATACACAACAGCCCTTCCTGAACCAGGCACTGTGTGTCTTCCTTTTGAATTAGGGTACGTCACTCATCTGTTAAAGTCTTCATGCTGAAATAAATTACAATAAATTACAACATTCCATAGGCCAAGTCTTAACTCCACTGTTGAATGACAAAATAGAATTTTAAATTTATCATGAATTGCAGAAATTGAGGTGGAGTGTGTCTACCAAAAAAAAAAATAAATATCAACTACACTTTAACAAAAGTGGAAACTAGAACTTAAAACCCATTACTAAGTGTCATTAATAACACCTGTGTGAGAAACACTTGCCCACATATTAAATGTAAAGAGGACAAAGTCTTCGAAGCAAAGATAAAAAAATTTATTAAAAACAAACGAGTCAGCTGAGTCGGGTGCACCTCAAAGGAAGCACACCCCAAGTACAAAAGTTTCAGGTATTTATACCCTTCCCACTCCCCTTTTTCAGTTGCCCAAGTTCCTGTCCCTGTCCCCACTGGTTTGAGACTTTCAGGCGCACATTCTTTCACTATCTATTAGCTTATCACAGACTCACTTTGCATTTAACTCCTTCCAAGGAGCTATTCCCTTGAATTGTTTAACTTTGCCTACGTGTCATGTCCCCCCACACCAAATGGCAATGGCCCATAAAATGGCTGAAGCAAAATTCCTGAGTCATTTTCTCACACCTGGGATGAAGGTGACAAGAGCACAATCAGAGTTACGCACACTTCGAGCAAAGTCACAAAAATCAAGTCACTGAAATCCAGCCAAAACTACAGTTCCACCAACACAGGACACTTGAAAGAGACACCCAAAGTAGGACCAGCATGTGCAAGTGCTTCCATATAAAGGACAGAAGCCTAAAAAAACAAAAGGAAAACTTGAAAGATTATTTTAAAAGAATACATAACTGAGACATCTCCAAAAGTCAATGGATGAACAAAATTCAGGAGACAGCATTATACTAAGGCACAAACACAAGAACAAGAAGAGAGCAATTGATTTGCCTCAGTGAAGAAATACTATTTTCTGATAGGAAAGCACAATATCCTAACTAAATTATTTACCTCAACAGGTACTGTGCTGCATTTAAATTCCATATCCAAACTGGAAGAAACAATGTATTAATAGTATACTGAATCACTTCCACTCAAGAGTGACAGCACATGTGAAATAAGGGGAACAAGAGAGACTGCAAAGTAATCACTGAAGACCTCAACTACTGATGTGCAGACTAGGGCAGACAAAAAAAACCCAAACCAAAACAAACAAACAAAAAAAAAACAACAACAAAAAGCCCACCACGCAAAAAGCCCACAATCCACCACCGAATGATGAAGACAAATTCTTACAACATAGCCAACTGCAATCAGCTAGAAGACTAACAGATGGAAAAAGAACTCCTGATCTAATTCTGAGCCATGCAACATAGTTAACGATGTAATTATTAACAGCACTCCAGAAAAAGCGTATCTAAACTCCCAGGGGAATAAATAAAAAAAGTTTTTAAAAAATTCAGTACTGCAACATTTGACTTCAAAAAGAACATCATACATGTGAGGAACCCAGTTAAAGGGAAACTAAATTGAGCAGCTAGAAGAAGCTTCTTGAGAACACAAAGGCTATTTAAGAACTCGCCATATTAAGTAGACAATCTAAAAAGACCCAAAACCCCCCATAAAGACCACTATCAGGAAGTCTCTGAGCTACAAATATGCTGGAATTGTACTAGGGGGAAGTTTCATAGACATTTGCCCTACTCTTTACCCTCTGCTAGGCATGATTCAAGACAGGCTACTGAACTATGCCATAGCAAAGCTGTCTGAAATGCCAGTTCTTGCCAATTTTACAAACAGTAAAATTTTCCTGAAGAGTATCCAAGAAGCCTGAACCACAGCAGAAACTACAGAATAAACTCTTAGCACTGATGTTCAGTAAGGAAAAGATCAGAGAAGACCACACCTAAGTTCTCTTTCTAGGGGTCAAGTCAGAGGAAAAATGTTGTATCGAAGTGCTAACAGAAGAGGATTTTAGAAAAAATCACTGGGGCCACATGGCATTCACCTAAGATTTCTAAAGACAGCCAGCAATTTTGTATTTCAGCATCTGAAACCAATAACTTAAGCAGAAGGTGATAACAATTACCCAAATAATTGCAGACTGCAGTCCTATCTCCATCACTAAACACACTGATAGAAAACTACAGCTGAATAAATAGACAAAAGAAAAAATTACAATATATGGAGAGAGAATTAACCTGGATTTTGTGAAGAAAAAGTAATGCTCCACAGGACTACTGGAGAGACCTTTTGAAGGGTTCACATACTTGTTGACCAACCCTGATTAAACAGGTATACAGCACTTAAAGACTTCCAAAAGGCATTCAAACACGTTGCTCACTGCAGCCTGCACTGAAAATTATCTCGAATAAAGATTTGATAAAACATTCTCTAGCGGATTTGTAATTATTTAAAGAGAAAAATACCATGTGTGGTTTGTTGTTATCACAACAAGGAGAAGTCACCAGAGGTGTTCCAAAATAAAATTATATAGGTTAACACACAATCAACCTTAAGAGACAGGGACTACTAAAAGTGACAGTTTCCTAACCATATAAAATCATTCACAGCAGTTGAAAACAGAAACTGGTTATTAAGAACTACAGAAGGATATCACAGTGCTGAATGCTCAGACAGTATGGTAGGCAAAATCACTAGCAATAAATGCAAGGTAATGAACACGGAGAAAAGATTAACTACATACATAACAATTCCTCTGAAGTGGAAGTCTAAGATCCAAGTTGCAACTCTTTTACTCTTTCAAATCAAAGCTACTCTTATTATCAATGACCAAAGAGGAAAAACAATATAAAAGAACAATCAAGGACAATACAGAACACATTTTTCACTACATAAGCAAAGACACTGATGAACTATGACTTTTATCACAAGATGTTCAGGTCACTCCCTTTTCAGAGAAAGGAAAACACAGATGAGTTACATGAACGATTTGTATTAAAGGAAAAATTTTCTCATTGGAAAAGACAGACAACTTCAGGAAGATAAATCTGCAAGGAAAAAAACCCATACATAAAAGATTGTCCTGAGTTTTGGCTGGGATAGAGTTAATATTCATAAGAAACTGTGAGAGGACACAGTCAGGATAGCTAACACAAATGAGTCAAAGGAATACCCAATACCATATGACACCATGCTCAGTGTATACCAGGGGCTGGCTGGGGAGGAGGGGTAATGCTCCAGGATGGGCTGGGCATTGGGCTCCAGGTGGTGAGCAAATTGCATTGTGTATCATCTGCTTTCTATGTTCCTGTATTCGTACTGTTGTTGGTATTTTCCTCTTCCTTTGCTGTCCTAGTAAACAGTCCTTATCCCAACTCACGAGTTTCATCTTTTTTTTCCAATTCTCCTCCCCATCCCACCAGGGAGGTGGAGGAGTGAGCAAGCAGTGACATGGTGCTCAGCAGCTGGCTGGGACTAAACCACAACAAACATAAACAGAGACCTATGCCCAGTGTCTTAAAACACACAAAACAAAAAGGTGCCCAGTGAAAGAATTAAATAGCTTCAATAATCTATTGTGCAGGAACAGATTTTCTTTTCTTCTAATTGTGAGAGTCACTCTTGTAGAACACTACAGAGGCCAGAAATGCAACCAGTTCAAATGGTCTAACACTTTAACAGAAGTTTTAATACTTCCGAAGGGCCACCTTGTTATTAGGTCCAAAGACTCATTTTGTTATGCTAACATGTTGTACAGCTATTTCTGCAACCACACACATAACCAGACAAAAGTTGATCCAGCTGACAGACTTTCCAGCTGGAGTCCTTTCTAGGCAGATCAGCTCCCCAAAACAAAAATCTCTGTGCAACAATATTTACAGCTGTGCCTGAACGTAACACAGCTGGTGCCACAACTTTGGAGTGCAGTGTAGAGATCATTTTAGCAGATAGGACAGTAGTGACAAGCTGATAGCTATAGACTGAACTGCACAACCCTCACAGCAAATACTGCATAAAACACTCCAAAACACACATGCTAACTGACAACGAAGCAAGCAATGACAGACTGAATATTAAAACCCGTGTATATCCACTGGTCACAATCAGTAGTGTATCTGAAACTTGTAAGACTTTAAGCAAACCTAACATACTACATTAAGGCCACAATCATAGAATCATAGAACATCCCGAGTTGGAAGGGACCCATAAGGATCATCGAGTCCAACTCCTGGCTCCACACAGGACCAGCCCAATCACAGCAGATGACTGAGAGCGTTGGCCAGACACTTCTTGAACTCAGCCAAGCTCAGTGCTGTGCCCACCTCCCTGGGGAGCCTGTTCCAGGGCCTGACCACCCTCTCAGTGAAGAACCTTTTCCTGATCTCCAACCTAAACCTCCCCGATGCAGCTTCACGCCATTCCTGTGGGTTCTGTTGCTGGTCACCAGAGGGAGGAGATTAGCACCCGCCCCTTCACTCACCCTTGTGAGGATGCCGTAGGCCGCCATGAGGTCACCCCTCAGCCTTCTCTTCTCTAGACTGAAGAAACCAAGGGACTTCAGCCTCTCTTCATACATCTTTCCCTCCAGACTCCCCACCACCTTAGTTGCCCTCCTTTGGACACTCTCCAATAGCTTCACGTCTGTCTTGTACTGTGGTGCCCAAAACCACGCACAGTACTTGAGGTGAGGTTGCACCAGTGCAGTGTAGTGCAATGACACAACTATTTCATCAGTCTACCAGCTTCAACCACAAACTCAAGTGCAAGTATTCACAACAAAGTAAAACACAGGTCTGTCTGAAAATATTACACAGGTCAATTATAAATATTAATCAAGAGTCTGAATAACATTTAACACTAATTCATCAATATATTTATACTGCTGTTTTTCAGAACACTCCAGAGCTTTCAGGAACACTGTACTAAGTTTAAGTCCACAAATCCATCCTATCAGTTGTCAGAGTACCATCATTAGAAAAGCCTGAGATCAAATTACTTCAGCCCAGAATTTATTTTCCACCAAGTTTGGAGCTGCTTCAAATTTCATTCTTTCCCCACATTTTCAAAGCAGTTGCAAGGATTGAAGAAACTAGCTTACTAAAAGTCATTAGGTAACACTCAAAATGTCTGTCGTCACACAGGAAATTTAAGAGAAAAGCATATGCACACAAAGACCTGCAATCCAGCAAAGACAGTGACTAAGAACAGTAAAAAGGCAAGATTTAAATAGTGAAAGAAATATTTTGAAGCAGTAAGTTTTGGGTTTACTCAAAAGAGAAACTATTTACACACAAACTAGAGCTTACTGAAAACATGCAAGCTTCTGTATCTCCTGAGCATCTATCTGCTGGAATGTGTACGAAGGCAACAAAGCTGGTGAACGGTCTGGAGGAGCACAAGTCACTAAACCATGTCCTGAAGACATGGCTGTTGAGGGCAGCCTTGGC
>VWZZ01004298.1:55737-148974 GCA_013399095.1 Psophia crepitans | reverse complement strand
GTGGCTGCTCTCCAGCATGTCATGCCCTAGTCTGTATGTACAGGGCTTTTGTTTTTCTAACCTGATCCCTGGCTTTCCATACAGTTTCCCTGTATTGCTCCCAGGCTACCTGCCCTCGCTTCCACCCTCTGTAAGCTTCCCTTTTTAGTCTGAGCTTGCCTAGGAGCTCCTTACTCATCCATGCAGGCCTTTTGGTGTTTTTGCCTGACTTCCTTTTGGTCAGGATGCATCGCTCCTGAGCTTGGAGGAGGTGATCCTTGAGTACTGCCCAGCTGTCTTGGGCCCCTCTTCCCTCCATGGCTTTGTCCCACAGTACTCTAGCAAGCAGCTCCCTGAAGAGGCCGAAGTCTGCTCTCCTGAAGTCCAGGGTAGCGAGCTTGCTGCACATCCTCTTAGCAGCAAAAGTAGCCTTTGCACAAATACGTTGCAAACAACTCAAAACCTGATACACTTCTCTATAAAGGGGTTGTGCTGTCCTCTCACAGCTCTGTAAAAGAGCAACAGGGTCACAGTACTGGTTCTTCTGGGTCTACTCAGTGCAAATAATAAAGCATTACCATAATATAACTACCTGATGTTAGGTGTCATGGTTCAGCCCCAGCCACAGCTGAGCACCACACAGCCGCTCGCTTACAACCCCTGCCCCTCTGCTGGTGGGATGGGGAGGAGAATGAGAACAACAAAGGGGAAGCCTTCTCGAGCAGAGATACTGACTGTGTAATGGGTCAGCAAAGGGACAGGAAAACAGCGACAAAGCAGCAGTGGTTATAATGCAATGTAAACAAACGCGATGACAAATGGAGCACTTTACCGATTAATGGCCGACCCTACAGACCAGCCACTCATCCCCCAGCCAGCCCGTCTGGGAGCAGTGCCGGGTCGCCCTTCCCCAGCCAGCCCCCTTTTATGGGGGACATGAGGGCATACGGTATGGAATAGCCAGCTCACCTGGCCTGGCTCCTGGAAATTAACCCTAGATTGGCCAAAGCCAGGACAATAGGGTATAGAGAAAATGGTGCTTGTTGGAAGGACAAAAGACAATGGACATTAGCTGGAACAAGGAAAGTTCTGACTAGATATACTAGATATAAGTTTAAAAAAAAAATCCCATGAGAGTGGTCAAACACTGGAGCACACTGCTCAGAAAGGCTGTGGAGTCTCCATCCTTTGAGAGATTCAAAACCCACCAGGACATGGCCCTGAGCGACCTCCTTTAGCTGAACATGCTTTGAGAAGGAGGTTGAACAGGACACCTTCAGGGGTCCCTGTCAACCTCTGTGGTTCTGTAATAATTAATTCCAAGTATCAGCAAAACATTTCTAAGTAATTAATGTTTCACTGTTAGTACCAGCTCTCAGCTTGGCAAACAAAGAAAGGTTGTCCTGGGGCAGGACCGTGGGTTGTGTAACCTTTCTCTGTCCCCTCCAGCACATTTTGTGACCGTATTTCTAATACGTCCTACCTGTATACAAACCAACTGAACAGCCCTGAATGTGGACAGGACCTCTGCCAGCTGCAAATATGCAGTAAAGGTGATTCTGCTCAAAGTGAAAAAATAATACCCTGCCTGTATGGCTTATTAAACCAAGCAATGGGTTATTCATATTGCCCAAATTATTTAAGAAACAGAGTTACAGGACAGTTGAGGTTGAGAGAGACCTCTGGAGGTCACCTATTCCAACACTCTCCAGTCCACTTATTTGTGGTCTCTCACTGTTGTGCCACTGGTCTCCAGTAACAATCCTGTATTTTATAATGATGATGGCTATTATACTCTACACCGCACATCACATTCAGTTCAGTCATCAACTTCTGGTTCTGAACCCCGTCACACCCAGCTTGCTTCACCACCACATGACTATCCCAAGACACATCTTAGTCTCCCTTACCGACAAGGCCAGTATAAAATACTTATACTAATGCTGTAGAAAGTCATCAGCTCAGACTTTGTCTCTGCCACTGGTCTACTGTATGAGCAGCAGAGGTTATCCCTTTCTTGTAGTAGCCTTAGGTATAAATTAATGAAAATTATAAATCAGAGCACATGGACATGACTGGGTATTGTATTAAAGAGTTAAGCAGTTTGGAATTGGGTAGCATAAGCATGCAGAATACGAAAAACTAACGCGGTGTATGTGAACACTGCCAGAGAGGTCTTGGGATGGAGAGATTTGGCTCTCGGGCAGAATTTTTGCCAGCAGAAAGCCAGATTCTGCTCTGATCCTCCACTGACACTGAAAGCATTAGCGGAAATGAATGCTACAGGCATTAAATGCCTGCACAGAGGTCAGCACAGGCACAACCTCGTCTTTGTGGTTGTATTTTAGGAAAAGCATTACCAGCTTATTGAAGCCCAGATCACACTTGCTACACATTTAGGTGTAACATAACCCTTCTCATGTGTTCATCATACACAAAATGAGTTTTCACCCTGCTATATTCTTTTTCATGCTGTGTCATGGAACAATAAAATAAAGACTATTTTGCTCCGTACAGAGACATTCTGATGTGTGCACACACTCCTCTAGCCTCTCATTAGTTAGCTGGTCGATCTGAAAAGCTGTACCATATCAGAAACTCCAGTGCAGTTGCTTACTGACTGTAAACATTTATTGACTGTAAGGAAACTTTATCTAACTCCCTATGTGTTTACAATTAGTTACAAGAAATCAATTTCTTATATGGCCCTTTGAGCCTACCAGTTATAAAAAAGCTGCTAGGGCATGTATGGCAAAAGTCAGGATTCCAACTTCTTTTCTTTTGAAAAATAAATAAAAAATAAATAAATAAATAGCACACAAGAGAAAAACCCTGGTTATTTTTTCACTGACATCTGACATTCTGTTTTGCACATGAATTCTTGTCATTAGTAATAAAAATGGGCATATTTCTCCTCAGGCTGATCACTGTGAACTGTTTAGACTGTTGGTCTGAGCTGATCTTCCACTCAGGAAAAAAAAAGTCGTTTACATGCACAAACCCTCAGCAATTATACTCCAGTTGTAGTAGAAGCAAGCATGAAAATACAGTTTTGATGGCTTAAGTGGAAGGAGACTATTGATTCAAATCACAGAAGATCCTTCAGTACTCAAAGGACTAACTCCAGCTCTGAAGCAGGTTGGCAAGAGTGTTGCCATGGGCTTCAGTGGGACTTGGGATTTGCTCCTAAATAATGTATTAGCAGAAGAATCACAAAGACAGCTGTCCCAGCTTGCTGGCTCACTGCATGTCCCCTGATGCTGTCAGAGCTGTGACTAATGGCACCCGTTAGGTGCTTAGTGCCACCTCCATGGCTGAGGGAAGCGTTTTAGGAAAGGAACACGAGAGCAGACAGGGAAGCAACCCCCCACAGGACTGCAGGATGCAGTGAGAATGACATAGCCCTGAGAGAGTCATAACCCTATAGACCTCTGCATTCTCCAGCCCAATGTGGTCAACCACTTCCAGAGACAGTACAGCCATGTGGTGTACAGCCATACTGCTTCATTCTTCCTCCTCCCAGGAGGGCCGCAGTTTCTAAACAAACCCAGATCAGCACATTGAGAAGACGCCTGAGCCAGCAGAGCAAGAAGTTTGAGCAGAACCACAGGTACCGTGGTGATTTGGTGGGACTAGCTGTGCAGCCAGGACAGGTCACCTCTCAGTTCCCTGCCTTTCTTGACCTCCCATTCTATTAATGCTCACCATTTCTTTGTAGCTTAGGTCTGTGTGTGCTACCCCCTTTCTCCTCTGGTCTATTTGCAGCACACTTTCTCTTCTAGTTGTCTTTAAATTTGGCTAATCATTGCCTGCCAATGGTGAATCATGAGACAGAGCCCCATGCCTTAAAAAAACAGCAGCTACCACGAGATGGTAAAGGAGTCTCTTGATGGCATGGCTGGCATGCTTTTAAACTGTAAACTCTGGGCCAGAAACCCTTTTTTCTACTATTACCAAATGCATTTGTTCAGTGTTCAACGCAGTCAGCCCCTGTTCCAAGGCAAACCCCAGTCCCCATCTTAGACAGCAAGTGGTGAGCATCTAACAGGTTTAGGCCATAAGCACCGACACTCAACGAAAGTATTTAATTCCTGTAAGTGTTACTATTAAACTTTATGTTCAAAGGGTTTAACAGTTATTAAAATATGATTTGTTGCAACAGCACGACAAAGATTTGTGTTGCTAATGAGAATCCAGAAGTTCAAAGGAAGACCTGATGACATAAGCCTCTGCTTTCAAGAGGCTGATTGTGTTGCAAATAAAAATAAATCGAGTTTGACAAACAGTAGCTAGTCCATTTCTCATTAAGTTACTCTGACTAAATCAGATTTCAGTGGAAAGACATTTGCATGCACCCCTTGTTACCTGAAGAGTCAGGCAGGGAGCACTGGGTGGAGATGTGAGGTAAACTGAGGAACCAAAGGAAACACAAAACCAAAAGTTATTTTAACAAGAGGGACCAAACTCAACATGTTTGAAGAACCTTATACCCCATACAGAGACCAGAAGTGAATGTGGTTTGGGGTTCAGGTTTTAACACTTGTCTTCACCCATATCACCTGCGCAGACAGGGCAGTTTTATCATGAGCCGCCTGTTACAAATCTGTACTGCACACAGAAATCAACATGAGTGATGATGCAGAGTTGGGTTTAAAATGATAGGTTTTCTATCATAGCACATCCGCCATGACTAGGATTTGTAAATGCATGCAGCATACTAATGCTTTTTGCTTTTAATATAATGTATCCAGAAAATATAAACACTTTGGATCTCTAACAGGGCTACAAGTGTCATGAAGATATTTCACACTGAATTATTAATGTGGATTGGAGAGTCATAATCTTGATGGTTGAGGCTTAGTGATACTGACTTTAAATGGCAAACAGCTTTTTGCAGTTAAGAAATCCAAAATATTTCATATATCCACATGCAGAAGTGCAGAGAAGATTTCTATACTGCATAATAGATGCAACACATCCACGTATGTCTTGTTTATAACCACGGAGCTTACAATTTATACCTCTTATTACAAGCTACCAAAAAGCATTCCCAGCAGTTCAGCTTTAACATGCTGGCAACTTTGTCAAAACTTTAATCCTCTCTTTCTTTGACGTAAGCTTAAATATGTGCCTAAATATGCAATAGTGTTTCTCATCCCACTTCCCATTCTTAAAGGGTTTCCATTATCATCTGATTTTTCAGCTTGAAAAATCCAGAATCTTTTGTGCAGACTAAAAACCAATATGAAACAAACATATGATGAGCTACCATTACCAGTTGAGCTTCATTATTTTCAATAAATTGTTCTGAATTATTTTTTATTTTTTAAGCTATTCGCTGTGTCTGTTAGATTGCGTATTTGACATCTCTCTTCAAACACAAAACTAAAGTGTATTTGATGCTGTTAACCAATTTTGCCATTTCTGGTAGCACACTGGGGTATTGTGAATAGTGATTTTCATAAGAAATTTTGCTATACAAATCCACGTAAAAATATTAATTTCCAAATACAAGAGCTTTCACTTTGAGGACACCTTTGCCCTTAGTTTCTGAAGTGCAAATGGGTGGTGGGGAAAACAAAGATCACCTTTACTAATTTAAAATAATCCTGTTCTTAGTGAGTTTTGACAGTCTCTTCTGTGCTCGCAGATGAGTTCCAAGATGTAGCAGACAGTTCACTACAGTAAAAATAGTTACTCTGTCTACACAGAGAATTTGACATAAGATCTAGGTGTTAATTTTTTTCTTGAAAATGCTGGAAACACATAGTAAGAAGAGATTACCTCCAGCTTGGGACTAGAAGCTTTAATGAAGTAATTATTGCTGGCCTTTTTAATTTAGTCCTTTTCCAAAGTAATTTCTACTAGTCTGCAATTAAAAAATAGAAGAATAAACATTTTAGGTCTTGTCTTTGATGGAGTCTCAACTACCTGCAATTCCCTTATACTAAATTCTGAAAGGCACTGCAGCCATCATTCATGGCTTTAGAAGTATTCCTTAGGAGTCTTACTTCATGTATGACAATAACGTATGCCAACAACAATGATCAGTAAGTTAGATATGATACACCGACCAGCAGCCAGGGTTTCATGCATAATGAAAAATAGAATATTAGTATGCATCTGTAATTCTCCAGCACGGTGAAATAAATTGCACCAGAGAAGGGAGAGAGGCACCTGGGCTTGGCAAAGTAATTGTAAGAACACATAAGGGACGGTCCTAGGTTCCAAATATTTGAACATCCATATTTTCCATGGACTTCACGTTTAACCATTGAGCACCTCTGAAAATGCAGACCTCCATGACTCATGTTTTGTAAATGCATTTAGAAAAGCACGTGGGAGTTTTGAGTTTCTAAATACACAGTAAATCTTTGGCATATTTCCACTTAATCAGAGAATCTTCAGAAGTATTTCAGAGTAGGCTTTGGTAGAAAATCCTCGTGGTTACCCTGCTGTTTTGTGCACAGGAGGCGTTTGAAAGCTGGTGAAGAAAAGCACTTGTGTAAATGCCAATCTCCACTCAGATTTTCCATCAAGTGTGACATTTGACCTCAGCTGACTAGATCAGCACAAAGATTTATAAAATTGCTCAAGAGAAGCAGTGGTCTGACTCACTGGTGGAGCTTCAGACAACTCATTTACTCTTTCCTGTAACCAGTGGGCAGAATTAAAGAAGAAACCACATAAATCCGCTCATTGGGAAGCAATTTAAACTAATAGGAGCAAATCACGGACAGAAGCTGAGAAGATTAAGCTTATAGGGAACTACATTCTGTCCAGATCAAGTAGATTTGCTTGAAAGAAACTTCAAGAAAGAGACTGCTTTCCTCCAGTTCATGTTTTGAACGAGTGCACTTGCAAGTGATAAACCCTGATAGTTAATGCTTATAGGGTTACAGCACAGTGTTCAAATCCCCGACTGGAATTTGGGACTTGAAATCATACTTCCCAGGGCTTGAAATCATACTTCACAGGGCTGCTATAAACACCTAGTTCACTGGGTCTTCTTATAGTCTGCTTATAGTCTGGTGGCAGATTACATACCACGGAAAAATAGTTAATTTCAGTAGACTGAGTTAAACCTGGTGAATCTAACTCCAGGGCATTGTGTGTCCTGAACCTTCTTCCCACTTTATACTCACCATCAAACACATTTTTTGCTTTGTACATTATCTATTTCTGGATAGAAAAGGACTATACCATTTATAACAAAAGAGCTGGGTCCCAAGATCACTGACATCAGTGAGGGTCATTAGAAGCACTTTCTTGGATTTTGTCTAATGACTTCAGAGTTTGATTCAAGTCTGTGGTTTGTAACAGTCAAAACCTACATTGCCTAGCCAAAGAGAGGAATAATCACTTCATCTGGAGTCTAAGAAGAAGATATATAATGGAAATGAGGTAAAATTACTGCACAGTGAAACTTGTGCCAATTTACAGGTTAGGGTTTAGAGTCAGATGGGTGGCAGCAACACTCCAAACCTTCTTACATTTCAAGCTATACACCATTTAAAAGTTTTCATTTAAATTTTTTATGCTTCACTTTATAAAAAATTAAAAGAGAGAGAGTTTTCCTGCAATTAAGAGGTACTCCGTGTACTTTTAGAAGAGGCTACATTTTTTAAAATGTTGGGAGATCGCATTCTGTAATTGGAGTTGACACTTGGCAAAGTGAACATGCACACTTGACCCTGCCAGGATGTCTCTCATCTTGCCTCCGTGCACGTGGACACATCCTTCTACAGCATCTGACTGGCAGGCAGCAGCCCTCAGTCAGCTCTTCAGCTTGCTGAAATATCCGGGTAGAGCACTGGAAACAGGCAGAAGGTATTTATAGTACACAACAAAGAATCAGGGGATTTATGAAAAGGAAATTAAAAAGGAGCAATTTCTGGCTTCCTTCAAATTCATAGAAAATATTAATAGCATAAGGAAATAAGAGACTTTTGCATAAAAGTGAAAGGCCAGGGACAAACACAAAGCAAATTCCCTTTCAAACAACAAAGGGACATCTACCTGCCAACTGTCACGTAAGCGAAAGGAGTTAATGTCAGACCTTGACAGGCAAGTCTGAGAAATTTGTTACGCTCATAGGGCTCAGATTATTTTTTTTTTTCTTTACAAGGCCCTTTTAGACAGTAGCAAATGAAGAAAGAGAAGGAAAGGGAAGCTTTGTAAATAACACAAAGGGGAGAAAATCAAGTCAATCTCATAAAGGTTATGACATGAATGTAAGGGATATAAATGAAAACCTATTACCCACGGCAACAAGAAGTTACTTCTGCGATTTCTCTTTGAATGACATACCTGAGACTATCCCAGCTTTTCCATAGCTAGCCAAAACTGTGGATAGATAAATCTCTCTGTGCTGGCAATCTCGGCGTGTTTGCTGCGTGGGTCTGGCAGCAGTGCTCGCAGCCCTGTGCTGACAACACGAAAAGCCCACTGTTTCTAAGAATCAGAGATTCTTGAATTTGTAATGAGAAGTTACTGTCACTTTGGAAAAATGTTGCCATCCAGCTTCACATCATATTTTTCTGCAGCCAAGTCATCCGAAGTCACTCTATATGCATCATGTGAGTTCTTCAGTCAGAAGGCTGTGGCCAGGTACTGACTGAGAAGATAATCTACTTTGCTTGATGAGATGCAGCCAAGGCCTTTTGTGTTTATTAGTACTCTAAGAATTTCTTGATAGCGGCAACTGTGTGGTAGTTAATGTTAATAAAAGCATTGATACATCCCCCTACACCTAATCAGAACTAGCACCATGCAAATCCTATAAATTACAACAAGCTACATTTTTGTTCATTAAAACTGTATAAATAAAGAAAATGTCACCCGTCCGCATTCCAATTTTTAGTGTGGTTAATAAAGAGAGACATTAGCTTGCAGCGAAAGAGACAGCACCATGCCAATGTTTGCAAAACTGTTATTGGCAGAGAAAATAATTCATTTGCAATAATACATTCTCTACATTTTTGACTCAGGATACATATCGAAAACTGGAAGAAAAGAATGTGCAAAGTCATTTAATTTATTTATGAAAAATGTATGATTAGAAGCTTGATTCTAATTAGGTCATACAATTACAGTAAGTCTCTTTGAATCAAGACCTTGGCTTTGATAACAATAAAAAAGCTTCCAAGCATAAAACGCAACAGAAAATTAAAAAAACACCACAACCAAATACTGATTTCTTTAACCATTTCTTGCTAAGAAAGGCAATCTCTTCCAAACTGGTCGCACTCAAAGAGTTGCAGTCAACAACTTGATGTCCAAGTGGAGACCAGTGATGAGTGGCGTTCCTCAGGTGTCAATGTTGGGACCAGCACTGTTTAACATCTTTGTCAATGACATGGACAGTGGGAACAAGTGCACTCTCAGCAAGGGGGTCGGCCTCTTCTTGCAGANGGACATGGTTTAGTGGGTAATCGGTGGGGGGGGGTCAGTTGGACTAGATGATCCTTGAGGTCTCTTCCAACCTTAATGATTCTATGATTCTATGATTCTAAGGCCAGGTTGGATAGGGCTTTGGGCAATCTGGTCTAGTGGAGCATGTCCCTACCCCTGGCAGGGAGGGTTGGAATTACATGATCTTTAAGGCCCTTTCCAACCCAAATAATTCTATGATTCTATGAAACTACTGTGAACTGCATTGGCGTACATCATTTATTTATGTACAGATCATAAAAACCAAACTAACAGCATCACTGGCCTTATATGCAGGAATTCAAGGAAGGATTCAGCCTTAGTAGATCCAGATCTCCAGCCATATGCCCTAGCCCTGTGTTTCTCATGTTATGCACCTACCATACAAGAGATTATTCTTCCTAATCCCAAATCTTCCGATTTGCAGGCCAATAGAGATTAGGAATACTACAAAAATAAATGAGGGCTTTCAGGAATTAAAAAAGGGGGTGTGGAAAGGAAAAATATTTTTTTGGCACTCTTGGCAAACTATTAAGCAAGTTAAAAGGGAAGAGTCAAAAGGGCTATTTCTCTTTCATATGAATGTGTAAATATATAGGATTCAGGGGGCAAGGGGACCATGCCACTTCCACTGAATCAATGATAAAGTTTATATTTAAGAGCAGAAGAAGCTGTTTATCACATGAGAGGTATGCATATTTTTGTGACTCCTAATCATACATCAAGGGCTTAGCAGATATATGGTTTATTCTACTTTTGCAAGCTTCCATTTATCTTACAATGGGTAAAAAAAAAAATTAACCTCACACAAAGAGACAAGTAAAATTCTATGCAATGCAGAACTAGGTCTTGTCAGAGATTTTGAAATTCCCACATCAATTTACTCGTTAGTAAGCTCAGGTAGGACAAAGTGACAAAATACAAGTGTGGGATCCTTATTGTTACACAAGACAGCAAAAAGATGTTTAAAAAAATGCTTTTCAATGGTCAGAGACAGCTTCATGGTAGCGATAGATGAAGCTGGCCTCTCTCTTCAGGTTGCACCAGGGGAGGTTTAGGTTGGAGATGAGGAGAAATTTCTTCTTGGAAAGGGTGGTCGGGCACTGGAACGGGTTGCCCAGGGAGGTGGTGGAGTCACCGTCCCTGCGGGTGTTTAAAGAAAGGTTGGATGTGATACTTAGGGACGTGGTTTAGTGGGTAATAGGTGGTGGGAGGGCGGTTGGACTAGATGATCCTTGAGATCTCTTCCAACGTTAATGATTCTATGATTCTATGATTCACTTCCCATATTTCTCCCTTTCTAGTGGGGAGAAAGAGATAGTTGCACTTACTCAGGGATACAGAAGGAAATATTTTTCATGCCGTAAGAACTTGAAAAGTGAAATTCTTGAAACATGTATTTCTATACACAACACTCAGAAAAAGCGTCCAAGCCTGTCATTCCAGGTTGTGCAAACTCTGCTAGGCTTACAGTTGAAAAAAAATAACCCAACCCTTCAGCATTTATATTTCTTGACATCTATGAGTACTGTATAATAAAGCAATTAATAATAATAATAGTTTGGCTTATATAGTGCTTCTCAGCTGAAGTTATCAAAATACTTCACAAAGCTTGACATTCAGAAGGGATTTAAAGCCTCAGTACTCCATGGTATAAACCAGCCTTAATATGAGGTAAAAAGAATAGCAGGAGGAAAACAACACTCAGAAAAAGCGAATCTCTTTGCTTTACTATTCTTGCACCTTTCTCTGGAGCCTATATTACTGATCTTTCTTAAGGACCAGCCAATATTTTGGTCAGTAAGATAACAATTTTTGTTTCTACTCCATTTTTTCAGACGTGAAAGCTGTGAGGTATGGCTGAGGTACCACTGTATATAACCAAACTGCCTTTGAGATGATCAGACAGAATGATTTAGGCACCACTGCAGACCCAGACCTACAGTATAAATTTCCCCTTTCTCAGTCCTCTGCTTTGACCAGTAGATCACACTCATGCTCCCTAAAGCCTAATGCCATTCAGCAGTTTCATAGCTGTGGTATAAAATATTGTAACCGGGGCTATTTGTAGCACAGGAAGGAATGAAGTATTACTATGTATATACCTCAAAGATCTGTATATTATTCTCTTTTATTATAATCTTTCATAACGTAACTAGCAGTGTTATGTATTGCTGTTCCATTCTCTAAAGTGGAAAACCAAGATAAAGCAGATAAAGCAGAAAAGCTGATTTTCATGTGACACTTTCTGAAATGAGAAAAATACTCTTTTTTAAACTACTGATGTTCATTGCTACATTTTAAAAAAAAGTGAAAGATTACGGAGGTTTGTCACCTCCTATTGAGGACTAAATGTGTTCAAATAACAAAAGAGACTTAGTTGTCACAGTATTTGTCATAACTATCAGGCCACATCCTAACAAAATTATGAAAAACAATCATCTTTGGCTTGCACACATGCAAGCTCCACGGAAAGCTACACGGAAATCCTGATGCAGGTGATGTTGATGGAAAGGATCAGAAGGTGATCAGTGGTGCTGGGGGGTGAGGAGGAGCTATACCGGCAGAAACAGTCGGAGAACGTTTTGAACCGAGCTTTATCCCCGTAATGCACAGCTCTGCCCTAGGTTTCCAAGCTATGTGCTGCAGAGCCAGGGTAAAGCCACTGATTTAGGAAATGTTGCAGAAAATTTGAACATTGTGAGCAAACTGTCCCTAGAACTACAGCCAGGGTGTAGTTCAAGCTTGGGTGAATCTTGACATTTATGAGCCAGCAAAATTAGTACGCTTGTGCTATTACATATAACTACAATAATAAATATTGTAATGCTAATATTTATTATTGTAGTTATATGTAATAGCACATATATGTGAAAAACATACGTGGCGACACTGTACACACTAATGCCATAATACTTATTGTTGAGTGAGCTGCTTAAACTTGTTTTTAAACAAGTTGAGGAAGCAACTCTTTTTGGCAGAATCTGTTTTCCTCTCTTTTTAATGTTTTTTTTTTCTTCATTTTTATTTTAAAGAGCAACTCCAACCACTCTGAACCAATCTCCATTCTGACGCACAGCTCCCCTGACCTGCGAGCCATTGCTTTCCTTCAGGAGGTGCTCACCGTGCACACAGAACCTTGCAACAGATTTGGGGTTCCTTTCATTTACTAGGATGAGGAATGGACTAGGACAAGGACACTGACATCGCTTCCAGTGAGATGTTATGTAAAGCAGAAGACTTAATCCTTATTCAGCAAGGTCCCTATGACCTTAAGCAGAAAGCAAAAATCAGGTCTGGAAGAACAAAATTCAAAACCTGAAAAGCTTCAATAATGTTTGTTTCATTACACACTAAATATTTATAAGATTGACAAATTCAGCATTCTACAGCAAACTGCCTTGTGCTGGGAAAATTAATCAATAATACTAGAAGACAGAGAGAAATTAGTCAAGTGACCAAGGCAATGCCTGTAGCACATCCTCCGTGTCAGGCTGCTAGCAAAGCTGCCAACGCTGTCATGCTGGAGAACGTGCATCCCTTAACTTACATCCGATCCAGTCTGAAAATCTGGGTGACCTGCTGACAGAAAGCACCAATTGCTTGGCCTCCACGAGCAACACCTACGGGGGAAAGGCTCCTATACCGAGTCATGTGTGTATAACCTAGGAAAGAGCTTTTACGTTTTTGGTAGCCTGAGTTTCTCGTGCACAGCCTGAAGATGTCATTACCAGTTCCCCTGAAATCATCTGTACTGAATCGTAGAAAATGGTTCGACAATTTTGCATTTCTGTCTGACATTAATCGGGGTTAATTGATGATAATGGTAAGGGTAATTACTTTTAACAGGCACTAAATCCCATACCCCAAGCCTCGTATGACTGAAATAGAACAGCAGTCAAAATGTGGCATGAAAAATAACATGGCAACATCCAGTTATCTGCAGATGTAGGGAGGTGGGGATTACATATGCATTTGTATGCACTTGCATGTGTTTGTGTGTATCAAACTGCTTTAAAAACAGCGAAGTCTTGTCCAGCGTGCAATTTATTGCTTTTTTGTTACTGATGTTGGCTGAAATGCAGCAAGCTGACGTTTGCCAACAAACGCTCCAGCATCAGGTTGGGAAGATGCACCATTTTTCCCAGGAAGAAACAATTCCTTGAACTATCATTTAAAATTACATGAAGCTGTGAGTTCCAGGTTTGCAAAGCTTAGCTAAATCTTGTAGGTTTGGGTTTGTTGTTTTTTTTTCCAAGTTTTGTGAAACATCCTGTTTGAGAATAGAAGAGACAGTAAAGTCCAAAGGTGAAGTTACAGTTCATCTGGCTAGTGCAGTAGCTTTGACACCTCAGGCAGGAGCTGTCACACTGAGAATTGAGATGATGACATGCAAAAATTAAAATACTCTAACTTGTTCTTCCCACATACCCCTCCCATCTCCTCTGACGTCAGAGGTTTTGTCGTTGTAAGCCTGGTACCCCTTGGTTTGGCATCAGACTGTTTGGGGCTTGTCTCCCCAACAGTGCATTCAGGTGACCCACGACAGCTGTACCAACCTGCCATCACCCATGTTCCTGCTGATCAGCTGAGACTGGCCTACACAACATGTGCTGGGACCTAGGCTTTCACATATTATTAAAATTATTGTTTTATTGAAATATCAGGGGAAAAAAATCACCAAAAAAGCAGTGTTGCCCCAGTTTTACCTGCAAGTACAGTAAAGCATGAAAGATGGGTGAAACTATTGGTCTGTGAAATTCAGCAGAGTATGGATAAGAACACCTTCAATTGTAGAGATGAGGCAAAGCAATCACCTCATACTGAGGTTAATGCAATTCACATTTATAAAATTAACTTGTCCCAGAAAGCCTGACAAATATTTGAGACTGAGACACAAATATTTGAGAAGACAGGAGATTCTCTTCTTAGGATGAAGGGAAGATGACCCTTCCCAGGACTACAGCACAACAGTAACTTGTGGCTGGGCTGATGGAAGAAGACTGAGGATGTGATTGCAGTGTGACAAGGAAAGTTTACAGTTGGATTGCATAAAAGCCTCTTCCTAAATTTTCCTAAAGTTTTAAGACAGATATTAAAATAGTAATGCAGGCAGCAAGCACTTGTAATCGCACCGAGTTCAATTACTTCTGAATGTGCTCAGCACTTTTGAACACAAAGCTATTTATTTACTTGTCTCTATGTACATACAGACACACAGTTCAGTATCTTGTTTTAGGCAAGCAAACTTGACAACACAGGGTTTAATCTTTCAACTGTCTCACCCTAAAATGCTATTATAACTCCTTTAAAAGGAATGGTCTTCCTTCACTTCTGTTTTCATGGGAATAATCTGGCTTTCAGACACCAAAAGCAAGACAAACCAGAGAAGACATTTTACAATTTCATTATCACCTACTTGAGCCTGGAGCATGAAAGCTGGATGGCCACTTCATTCACACTTGTGTTACAGAGCCAACGTGAGTGAAAGCTGATTATAATTCACCAATCTGTGAATAATTCCAGTTTAGGCTTGAGACTGAGAAACGAGGTAACTGTTAGCAAGGTATCCTGTTCCTCACCAGCATTCAGTAGCTTTCAGTCTACTGATAACTCCACATAACTTAAGTTGTATCACTCACAACTAAGTTTTACTGCTCCCCTACTTACAGAAACACACAATCATTCAATCCAAGGATTTTTAAGCATTTTGTGAATACTGGCACTATGAACATCACAGCCATCCCGTGAGAGGAATTGGGCATTACTACCGTACAACACATTTCAAAGTCACCAGGGAACTTTTTGGGAGGCCCGGGTGTACGGCCAATTGTATAGGTTCATCTAATACACTGGAAATTAATAGGTCATAAGACCAAAAGTAACTGGCTGTGATCCCGTAGCCACACTGTGCAGTGCAGGCCAGAGGAATCCCCTGAATTAATTCCTTTTCTGTCTAAAGAACATCTTTTGGAGGGAAAAAGAAAACCCAGCACAATCTTGATATGGCAACTTCCAGTTATGGGCAATGCACAACAACCTTTGGGAAGTTGTTCCAATTCCCAGTGACCTCATGGTTAAAAACTAAAGAACAGATCAGCCCTAGCACAATATAATATAATCAGGTATTATCACTGTTTTCTAAAATGCACACAGTAATATTAGGATCCTAATTTAATAGATCCTGGTGTCCAAAACATCTTTTTCTAATGAAAGCATCCTAAACACAAAGGTCTGTTGAATACTGATGAGATACTGTACAGGTAAACTCTCTACACAGCTTAGTGTCACTTAAATGCTATAGGCAAGACCTTTAGCCCTATTGCTTGTGAAAAACCAGACATGATTAATCAGCACCTCAGGAAATGTTGCCTTTGATGCTGCCTCTGTTATCATCCATCTAGCACAACATTCATCTTTTGACTCACTTTAGACACTGCTTCATAAGAAATATTTTCCAGGAGTTTTGTGGATAGAAGATAATATAAAATATTGACTCCATTAATATTTATGATTCCAGGAAACCTGTGGCAGACAAGGTTTCCAAATTAAGCCAAATGTCTCCTTGAACCAGGCATCAGGAATGTCAGCAGAAATGTTAATGTGAACCCTTGCCAGTAAAGCACAGTCATGAACCTCCAGGCCTGCTTTGAAGAGAGCAAGCTATTTTAACATATCTAGAAGCATAAAAGGTTGTGGCAAATTTAAAACCTATAGTCCTTTCTCCTTGCTATAAGAACAAAGTCTTTCCTTTTGGTAATTATTTCTGGTTTTGAATCTGGGGAACTACGTCCCTGCAGACTCCAACCTCGGTGTTTTTCTGAGCTTTCAGAAGATGGAGGATTTACTTTTTATCACAAGTTCCTAACAGTGCCTGGCAGCATGTGTCCGCAGTGATGAGCTCTCTAGCAGAACAGACCTACAGCAGCAGGGTTCTTCTTTGGATCTCCATTCTTGAGGGTCAGCTTATGTTAAAATAGAAAATTACTTTAAAACTAAATAGAAGAGACGTACTTCCTCTGGGAATAGTTCAGGTCTGCAAGCACCCTTAAAAGGAATTCTCTATGCATTTTTGCCTGCTTTTTGAAAGTTTTACTCCAGGAGCGTAGTATTTCCTCATTCTACTTTGAATCATTTGTGAGGGTAAAGCAGGATGCTAAGGTGGAGTGGGTGGGGAAAATCAAAGAGCGTGCCAATACTGATAAGAGATCAAGTTCCCTGATTTTGATGAGACAAGCACTCACCACGCAGAGGATGTAAAGGAACTGAAAACATTTATCATGCACTATTTCATCTGTGAGCTGATTAAACAACTTCCATGGAAGCAGTTTTCTACTGAAAGATGCTAAGTCAATGAAATTTAGATGCATGTCATGTAGTAGTATTATAAAATGCTGACAAAAAGTTATCACCGCATCGTGATACAGTTGGAAAGGTTTGTTTTTAACCACACACAAAGGTCAAATGAGCATTAACTCACAACAAGACATTTTCAGTATGGATTACTTTGTTTAAATTTCTCATCCTGATCTGGAAAGAAATTAAATCTTGATAAATCCTGCCATTTCCTACAGAATGGACATTCTGTTCTTTGACTAGCTCTGTTTAGTATATCTCCATAAATACATTACCGACTTGTTTGGTTTGCAAATAATCTCTCCTTGCTCCTTTCGTTATTCAATTCTTCATAATCCTGCTGGGTTCTTTGTCAAGAATACTCATTAGTCATAACTGTTTTTTGCTAAATCTCATCCTCAGGTATTCCTGCATAGCCTCCAGGTCTCTGATTGTGCTTTCCATGACAGTTATCCTCTTTTTTGCCTTTGATATGTTCTGTGAATGGTTCTTAACAAACAATTCTGTTGATAAAGTACAAGAAAAAGAAATCAAAGCGTCTCTCAGCAGTGGTACGTCTGCAGGGCAAACAGGAATAAAGCACAGTAAAAGTGTATTTGTGTCACTCAAATTAGCAGATGGGAGTCTGAAAGTACACTGCAAGAGATATGGTGAGAAAAGCTACCACTTTAATGTAGGTTCATTTCAGAAAAGCACTATACTTTAGGAAAAATAACTCTCTCCCACTAGAAGTGTTTTTCAAGATCTAAATGACTATCTTTAGGCTCATAAAAGTTACTCTTACACTAATAGATTGCAATTTTTTTAAGGACAGGTAGAAGTACAGAAAAAAATGGAAATGTGGAAAAATAATTTCTCTGAACAGTGTTTGCATTGGTATTAAATACGGCAAATGCAAGTATTTCTGGAGTTCACAGCTTTTTTGAAAAGCATAGTCAATATGAAGAAAAACTTAGGGCCATTAGCTTTGATACCTCTGTGTGTTACTGGCAAAGCATGATGTTAAATACAACATCAGCATCCTACTTAGTATAAAAATTTGAACCCTATCACAATATTAGATTAAAGAGGGAGAAAAAGCCCAGTTCAACATTCTGGCAGAAATGGAACAGAGGGTATTCTGAATTTCTTATCTGTTCTGCTTGCTAATTTTCTTTGCCTGCTCATGTGGTTTAAAATCAGTAAGAAATTGCCAGCCTCACCACAGCAGTCCTGAAAAACATCTGGACAGGTGTCTGAAAACAAGCACGCTGAAGAAGCTTAACTACAGTAATTTTAATCAATGCTGTTTCAGTTATAAACTATCTTAACATAGAATTAAAAAACTGGGAAAATAATGGAACTGGATGATATTCACCTGCACTCAAAACTGCTCCAGTTAGTCTTCAGATTTGAATATTGTGTGATTTAACGCATCTGATACCATTGACATCACTACTGTGCTACGAAGACAATACACAGGCAGTACTATAATTCACTCTGATATCCACCCAGATTGTAAATTAGCTGCACCACAACAAATTCAAAGGAGAAAAAAAAAAAAATCAATCAATAGTTTGATGCTGATCTGACAGTTAAGAAACAAAGTATGCCACAGGTAAGTGGCAGGGCCCATTTTGCTCAGTATCTTCATCAGTGGATTTGATAGCAACAGAGCAAATCCTCAGCAGATCTATAAGGAAGTTCAGTGCAGAAAGACCTTGATAAACTTGAGGAATGAGCCAACAGAAGCCTCAGGAAGCTCAACAAAAAGCCCAAAGTGTTGCACAGGGTATGAGGTGACCCCATGTGTCAGTACAGCTGGAAGACAACTGGCCGAGGAGAAGTGCTGCTAAAAAGGACTTGGGGGTTGCTGTGGACACTAGACCAAGTATGAGCTATCTCTGATGTCATTGTCAATACAGGAAACTGGTACTGGGATACATACAGTGAAGCTTTGCTCTCATTGCTGTTGAGACTGCAGCTAGAATACTGTGTTCTATTTTGGGCCTCCCAGTTCAGGAAGAATGCTGAGAAACTGGAGAGGGGCCAGTAGGTTCCTGTCAAGGTGGCTAGGTCCTACAACTGCTCTTCAGAAACTGTACATAGTTTGATGAAGAGAAGACTAAGGGGTAATTTGATAATGGCCTACAGCTGCCGGAAAGAGTTAAAAGGCAATGGAACCAACCTCTTCTCAGCAGTGGTAGATGGTGTAAAATAAGGGGAAATGGCCAGAACCTGCAGTTTGAGAGGTTCAGACTTCCCAACAGAAAGAATTTATTCTCTCAGAGAGTAGCACAGCACCAGAATAAGTTATTTTTGTAGATGATGGCATTTTTTTTTAAGAGTTTTCTTACTTAGCTTCATAAAACCACTGCTAAAATCTACTCCAGTGTTGGAGACACATGCTTTAAGTGGTTGAAGTAGATGGTTCTTTGGCAGTGATTGAAGTAGACAACCTCCAGAGGTCCCTAACAATCAACACTTCTATGACTGTGTCATCAGTTGCTGATGGTCTGTTTGCAGCTCTCATCAAGGACACAGAGCTGGCTTAACCTAGTTCTCTTCCCTCTTTTCCAGTTGAAAGAACTGTCACAACAGACAACTCTTCTTTCATCTCTTAAGACTGATCTAATTTTTCCAACACTAACACCAACCTACTTTGGAAGCATGTGAGGCAATGCTAATGGAGTGCCTCAAAGCAACCCCTGAAAAGCTCACAGTCAGCAAAACAACTGCACATCTATTTCTACCACCCTCATTAATATGCTCTAGATTTAGTGAATTCTTGCTGATTTTTACAGGAGTGTTTGTCATAGATCTAGGGTGATAGGGAGGCCTTAATATAAATGGCCTCTATTTCCACCTCCAGCAAGAATACATGATGCTTTTTACATAAATAGCATTAAAAGTCATAAAGAGTGCTTTAGAAGCAATCATGTTAGAATAGAATTTGGGAGCATCTTCAGTTCTGCGCAGCTTTAATTTTCACATCCCCCTGGAGATTCTTATTGGTCATGAAAAATATTCTGAAGAAAAAGTTTGTTCCTTTAAAAGTTTCAAACTTCTCAAAAGTGCTTTTTGGACACTTGCAGGTAACAAGTTTCCATATTAGGAAAGTAAAGGGGAATTAATAAACACTGAAGAGAAATTTTCACCTCAAAATATAAAATAATTTATATTTTTTAACTTTTCCTTTATTTCTCATAGGGCTGACATCAAAAGAAAACATTCAACTTAGCACAGATGTTTCAGTTGATCCATCCTGAAGTATTCTCGGTGGATGGAAATTTTAGACATTGACTTTTGTTACCAATATAGGACAAGGATGTCTTTCAATTTTAAAGTTATTCTCACACGAGGAAATCATATCCTGCTTCATTCCACTTCAAAGTTTCAAACTAATGCTATATATGCAACCACGAAGAAGGCAACTATAAATTTACACACAGCAATACATACTTCCTAATTATTAGGAAATATAATGGCTTTACCATAATTACCTTAATTTGGGTTTTTAATGTAGCCATTTATATCCCATAGCTTCTTTTTGGATATATATGATTAGATGTGGAAGTATACAGTGTAAGCAATACCCATACTGCTTTTTTATCCTATGTTGAGAGCTGACCTCACTCCTTTGAGGTTAGAGAAACTGACAGCTTGATGCCATACCAGCCGTGTGTGGTGCAAGGCAGCTTGTCACCTGCCTTCTGCACGTTTTTACCATACAGTTCTCCAAACGAGAAGGAAAAAAAATAAATCCAGTTGATCACTGTGCTTAAGCTCAGAAATGCTTCTCTTTCATTAGCTAACTTTTAAAATTAAAATAAGAACCAGTTAACCTTAGTTTCATGAGGAATTTGCACGACTTCTTCCACAGAAATAAAGATAACTTCTACAAAAAGAATTCAAATGTGGAACCAGGCATCAGCTCAGCTGGTACAGGTTGTCAATTATTGAAAGTCTGAGCACTTACTGTGTTCTGGTTTTTTTCCTACTCTTCTTGACAAAATGATGAGATTGAAAAACCCCATGCTTTTCCATTAAAGGTATCCTGAAAATTGGAAGTGGGACCTCCAAGTGTGCTGATACAGTAATGTGCCTTTTTTTTTTTTTTTAAATTCCACTTGCTCACATGAAAGTAGAATTAGATTTCCCCATAAAAATGTCTAAATAACAGCTTGCTCTGTTTTCAGGGGATAAAGTGAAGTCAAGGAATTACACCCACAAAGTGTTCCTTTGCCTTCCAGAGCATCTTTCAGTTTGCTATAGCACGTATCAAGTGGAGCCACAGTGTCTGCTGATGCTCTGGGTGGGGAACTTCAGAGCCTGGCAGGGAGCTTGTGCTGTTGCCATGCAGAAGCAGAGGGGAACATTTGATCCAGTGTTATTTCGGTTCTGCAACTACCTTCTGCTAAGCCTGGTATGTGTATGATAAAGTTATTTTAATCTGTTGTTTATTCTTTTGTTTCTCATTTTATTTTTAGCTATATAAAAGAAAAATGTTTGAAGTAATAAAGGCCAGCTGCTGTAGTACTACTTACTTGTTAGAACAGTATTTCAAATGCCTGTTGTATTCCTTTATCTGCGATTATAATACCTTGTGGAGCCTCAGTTGCTGCAGCACCAACCTATAATTATGATCGTTCAATCAATATTATAGATTTAAAAAAATAAGTAACTTTTCTTCTCTTCCTTATCTTGTAATCAGAGCAATGTTCAATTTGTATATACAGATATGCTCTTGGGATCTGTGAGGTTTTTCTTCCTCATTTCAATACTGTACCCCGCTCATCACAGGATCATTCTGATTTCATTCAGGGTAGGAAAATGCCTACCTCATTAGAAAAAAAAAACGAACAACAACAAACCAGTGAACTGAGTCATCAGAAAAAACAAAGTCCAGCTGGGAACAGCTCAAAAAACTTTCAGCCCCTGACACTGTGGGGGCAGATGCCTCGAGGAGTGCAGCTTCAGGCAGCAAAGGCTAAAATGTATACCTGCTCTTAGTGTATTCATTCCACTTCTGTGAGAAAATACATCTTGCTCCCAAGCAGATTTGTAGCTCCTCCACATGGGCATAACACAACCCTTTCACACCTCACAAAAAGCCACGGGCCCTTTCCTGTCACCCACAGGTCCCCTGGCTCACACTGCTCTCCTCTCAAAAGCCTTATTTCAGGCAGTGAAACCAGTGTCCCGTTCCTGAGATTGCTTCTCCCAGTTTCTTTAACTGGAGGTTGCATTTGCTGAACGTGAGAGCTGGCTGTTGTGCATCAGAAGAGGCATCACTGCAAACAGGAAGGGAAGGCAAAAGCTTTCACCTTCACTTGAGTAGGAAAAAAAGTAAGTCAGTGGGTGATGAAGATGCCCAGTCTCCTACATATCTGGCTCCCAGGATGAGAATCTCAAGCACCTAAAGGTGCAAGATTTACCATGAGTTTCTCCTGTGACTAGCATCACTTGCCTATGGAGTGGCACATATGTACCTACATAGCTGCACCAGAGAGGAGGAGTTTATATTCCTGTTTTTCTCTTACCAGAACCAACAATAAAGCCCTCTAGTCTGACCACGTCTTCTTTGAAGCCTGTTGATACTAAATCTTCAAGACAACTGTTCTCTAATAAGTTTGACTGAAACAGGCCACTAAACAGTTTTTGTGGATAGAGATATGTAATCTCTTTAGACAGATGAGGAGTTGGCTGGCAAAAAGAAAAGGCTCAACTGTTGCTAGAATTTATCATCACCCATCCCGTGATGGATGATGACCAGCTTTCTTGTTCTGGCTGAATGAAATCCACCACTATCCAAACTTGTACCATGCTTTCGCCCTTCCCTGCCTCCATTTAAATGCAGTGCATTGCTGTGGTATCTCAAGCACTGCATGTTCGAATGCTCTTGAGACAAGCAGTCTCAGGGTGCACTTAGTAGTGCATAGTAGTCTGCCTATGAACTTTGAGCCAGCATACAATTTGTTTTATAAGATATTCAAGCTCCTTGGTCAAGACCATATTTGTGTCTACTAAGCTGGAGGCCGAAAGGAAAGTTCAACCTCCATGCTATCAGCTTGCCCTCCTTCATTCGTAGCTTCCCTAGGGATTCCTCTCCTCTTGGTTGGTACCTCAAGAACTGTACAGCTTCTCCCCTCCTTTACTGTGCTTTCATCAATGATTATAGCAAGACATGGGCAAGAAAGAAAAAAATGGGATGACAACTCACTCATGAAGTCCTGAGCTAGATTTTCAGATGGGATAAGCAGGCATAGCTCTGTGTGGTCTGTTCGAGCTACACTCTTTTGCATCATCTGCAGATTCATCTACTGCCTTCAGAGAGTGAAAAAGGTTCTTTTTCAAATGACAAGAAGATAAAGGTCATGGTCAGTGGATTGAGCCTCCCTCCCTTCTGCCCAGCTAGGTGACAGATTCCTTTTGTTTCCACAGTAAATTCACACCTTAAGCTATCCACTGTGAAATGTTGTTTGAGATTCTACTATAATACCTATTATTCTATTGCTGAATCATAGTCAGCACATCAGAGTTAGGAAAGTCAGGAAAGGGAAGCGAAGTCAAGGAGGAAGCAGCACAGGACAAGAGTCAGGAGTCATGGACCAAAGATTAGGTTCTGCCGAGAGTTATTTAGCCCGGTTTGGGTGCAGATCAAGGGAAATCTGGCTTTGTGAAAAGTATTGAAGCAACTTTTTTTGGTCAATGATATAAATGCTTGTTGGGTAAACAACATTTACTAGGGTGATATTTATTTCTTTATCATCATTATCATCTGTGTGCTCATAAACCCAGAATGGTACCATAAAATGAGGATTTCAATGCTGATGGAAACACAGTTGGACATCACGATTATGTAGCAAAGTTCCCATATACATGGATTACACTTTCTCATTGAACAGAAGGTATCTACTTTTGAAACTCTGAGACAAAAAGGGAAGCCCTACTGTAGTTTGAAATTATGAAGTAAAGGGGTAAAACTGAGATATTGCCCCTAACTAAAGGGTAATACAGGACGCTTCACCTAAATGGGTATTATATATAGGCAACTGAATGGATAAAATATTTAGTGGTGGGAATAAAAAAAAACTGAATAAGAGAGCTGTCCTGGTTTCAGCTGGGAGAGAGTTAATTTTCTCCAAGAAAGTCAGTATGGGGCTGTGTTTTGGATTTGCGCTGGAAGCAGCGCTGATAGTGGAGATGTTTTTGCTGTTGTTGGGCGATGTTTACATAGAGCCAAGGACTTTTCTGCTTCTCAAACCGCCCCGCTGGTGGGATGGCTGGGGGTGTGCGGGGAGTTGGGAGTGGACAGACAGGACAGCTGACCCCAACTGACCAAAGGGGTATTCCATACCATATGGCGTCATGCTGGGTTTATAAGGGGCTTGGGAGAAAGAAGAAGGGGGGGGCAGTGGTGTTTGGAGTGATGGCGTTTGTCTTCCCAAGTAACCATTACGTGTGACAGAGCCCTGCTGTCCTGGGGATGGCTGAACCCCTGCCTGCCATGGGGAGCGGTGAATTAATTCCTTGTTTTGCTTTGCTTGTGCACGCGGCTTTTGCTTCACTTATTAAACTCTTGTATCTGAACCCACGAGTTTTCTCACTTTCGCTCTTCTGATTCTCTCCTCCTTTTCCAATGAGGGGGACTGAGCGCGTGTGTATGTGGTGCCCAGCCAACGGCTGGAGTAAAACCACGACAAGAGCCAAATTTAATTTAGGAACTGGGATAAGTATGATAAAAATGGATATAGGCAGATGGAACAGACTGAAACATCTCTCTAGGGAAAGGTTAATATTGTTAAGATGAATATCCTAAACTACTGTATATTTTTAGCAACTTAGTATACACATCGTATGGTTTCCAGTAAGATGGTGCTGTTGGTTTACTCTCAAAGTTAAGTTTCTTTTAAAGACTTTACAAGATCTAGCATTACCAAAAGTGTGTTCCATCACAGAAAATGAATAGGGAATGCTTCATTTGTATGAAAACAATTCCTCAAAATGTTTGCTATCCAGACAGTACAGCATCATGGATAAAAACTATAGGTAAAGTAACTAGAAAGCTAAGTAAAAGAAAAATAAGTGGATTTTTTTTTCCATTCTCTTCACTGGGTGAGGCATTTAGCCATTAAAAAAATAGTAAAAAAAGATAACCAATAGCACTGGTACAAGGCATGATTAGAATCTGCTGATTTGTTGTTGTTGTTGTTTTTGTTGTTGTTGAGTGAGGTTTAGTTACACAGATAAGAACTTCTCCATTTTATATTCAGCTACTCTGGGCATTGTCTGTAAAACAGAGTAAAAGCCTTTCAAAAAAATAGTGTGGGAGTCCCAACTGTCTGGGAGGTGAGGGGCAGTGCAACTCCTGATTGAAAGCTGGAGGACAACAGGTCTGAAGAAAAGCCTAATGAATAGGTTTACTCCTGACAGTAGTCTTTGTCTTTCAAAGGCACCCGATTCTTCCCCCATGCCATCCCTCTTCAATGGGGCTTTTAGCAAGGTCTCCAAATCTCACATTCGGCCCTGCCGGGCACAGATAATGCAGGTAGAGCCTCTGGGGTGGCCCCCCTCAGCACAGTTTGTCTGTATGCTGGGTAAGTAGGTTTTCCTTCTTTTCCTGTATGGAAGTTGTAGTGAGGAAGGGGGTGTCAGTCTCTTCTCCCATGTAACAAGAGGCAGGACGAGAGGGAATGGCCTCAAGTTGCATCAGGGGAGGTTTTGATTGGATATTAGGAAAAACTTCTTCATGGAACAAGTAGTGAGGTGTTGGAATAGGCTGCCCAGAGAGGTGGTTGATTCACCGTCCCTGGAGACATTCAAAAAACGTGTAGACGTGGCACTCCAGGATATGATCTAGTAGACATGGTGGTGGTGGGTTGATGGTTGGACTTGATGATCTTGGAGGTCCTTTCTAACCTTAGGGATTCTATGATTCTATGATTCCTGATGCTTTGTGATGGAATAGGCAAAGGATTTATTCCTTTGTCTCAAGAAGCCTGAAAAGTGTCTGGTGGAAACTTGACAGCCAACGCCCCTTACCTTGCCGATGTGGTCTTACTCAAACCAGGGGTTTTGATCCTGCTCCAAAATTCCACAGATTGTTGACTTTTCTTAATGTGTTTCCAGTGACCAGAGCTTCTGTTCAGCAAAGCCACTCAAGGTAAAGGTGTGCCTAAAGGTAGAGTTGGCTTTAATGCTTTCCTGACTGGAGAAGGCAAACAGAAGCAGCAGCATGGAACTGTAAAGTCTTCTCTGATGAAATGGAAGCACCCAGGAAACATTGGATTTTCATCTCTAATACTAGAATCCATGGATTCATACAGCTCTATTTTCCAGGAACTGTTCCTGATTTACACCTGTGTGTAGCCTTAAAATAGATTCCAAACCAGGTATAGAAACTGTGGTCCCAGTTCATCCCTGTACTACTTTATTTTGACATCTGTATCAACCTACTGACACCAAGAGACTAAGGTGGGCACAATGAGCAAACACCCTAATTAAGCTCTTGGATGCTGACTTTGCTGTGCCTCCTCATTTGTGGTTTTCTTAGAGAAAAAAAAAAACTAATGAAGTTTGAGACTGTCCAGCTCCTCAAAGTCTGAAGGGGTTCAGAGAAGGAGATTCAGTTTTGGTCTGCCTATATTTTGAGTTTTGCCTCGCTCATATTATGTGAGAATAAGGTTTTGAACAGGTGAAAGGTTTTTCCTCTACTTCCAATGCTGTCCCTGTCCTCCCTACCCTATCCACCTTTCTCAGTAAAAAATATAACCTGCTATCACTGATCTCTTGTATTTTAAAAGAGGCTTATAGATTATAGCCTAGTTCTGTATAACGCTACTTTTTACCTCTTTGGTAACATAGTTCTTTCTACGTCAGAGTTGGGTGAACCAGCCAGCAAATACCATTGTGATCATCTGAATGTGTTACTGCCTGTCTGGAGGAATAGTTCTTACAGGCACCTACCAAAAGATTACACTTCATTAACTGTATGTATAAGGCACTAGAGACTGTATAAAATGCACCTATGTTAGGAGACTTCTAAATACTGAGAGAAAATGCACACACTCCTAGAGAGACAACCAAAATAATCTGCTTGCAATAAAATTGTGTCTAAAACCGGCAGCAATACGTCAATCAAAATCACCTGCTGTACAGAGCAAGAAGTGCATGGAGTCTGTTACTCAAATCACCGCAGGATAAAACGCCGTTTGCTTGCCCAGCCTGTCCTCTGCTGCAGTGGCGAAACATCTTTCTCTCGCCCTCCAGGGTGGAACAAGTGACTTTGCCAGCTGTCCCGTCAGTCAGAGCTTTACGAGAGCATCGTTCTCATGCCTTAGATTTCAGGGAGACAAGCTCAGAATGCATCTGCAAACCGCATGTTTGCTCCCAAGGTAAAGAAAAGGCAGACAGACTTCGCATTCGTAAAGCCGCTGTATAAAGGCGTGCAGATCCTTGCCATGCTCTTAATTTCCTGCTGAAGAAAAGCAGTTGTTTCGCTGAAGGCTAAGGAAAACACAAGGTGCATCTTATCTCAGGTATTGCTGGGATAAATATGATAAAGTTAATTACTTGGCCACCTGAATTCAATACATAAATCATAAGATAGCTCGGTTGACTTGTGATTGGTAATCTATTACAAATATATTTATTTATTCACATTTGTGTCATTAAGAAATGTGTATGCCTTTGGGAGAAAAAAAATGATACTGGGTTTAGTTACTCTTATTTTTTACTAATATATGCAGATTTAAACAGTTTATGTGGAATTTAAAGATAAATTGCATTAGGTTGTCCAGATGCTGGAAATAACTTACTTTGCCTGTCCTGCAGCATGACTGTTTGTTTATCATTTCAAAGTTCACAAGGTAATTGCCTCATTATCTGTTCATCTAATTTCACAGAGAAATGACAATCCCTAGCTGCTGAGGTCATGGCCCATCAAAAATTATACTGTCTCTAATTTTATATCTGATCTCTGGTAGATCTTAATTTGCTTATCTCAGTTCTCATATATCGACTAAATTGCTGAATTCTATTAAAATCTCCTCCAGCTGCCCAAGATTTAAGACTGAACTACTGAATTGAGACTTATTGAATTATTAAGACATTATTGCCAATGTGAGCCAGTAAAACAATAATTAAAATATACAAGATTAATATGCCTTTTAGTTTTCTGTATACCATTTGAATTCGATCTCAATGTGGCTGTGTGCACACATACATAAAATATCCTATCACCTCAGTTAGCATTACAAAAAAAAGTCTCTCTGGATTTGTTTTCCTTTATACGGTTATACTGACCTTAGCTGCAAGAGCTTTGAAAAATAAAGGTAATATTAAAATTATTGTGGAAATTTTCTTGCATGGATAGTGTAATATTTTTCAAGTTGTATTTTCCTATATAATGCTTAAGATTGAACCCTCTAAAATGTTATTCTGCTGTGCATACTGAAGATCACTTTATCTAAAGCATTATACTTAATATGGTATTTACCTTCCTGCTCTAATTTCCAAGTGTGTCCGTATTCCCTACACAAAGAGAACGTCAGATATTCCAGTGATGGTCACTCCTGGATTCAGGGTTTCCATTTCGTGGCACTGCTGCCACGTTTCTGTTACTGGAGGAGGGAGGGGATTTGCGTAAGCAGACAAAACCGGTATTTAATAACTCCCTGTTGTCCTTGCTTGGTCTGACAGGTCATTGGGAAATTTGACCTCTTCACATCCGCCTTCGTCCTTCTGCATCCTTGCTGAGGGAGACTGTTGACCCCAAGAACATCCCACTTAAACAGATAGCTCCCCAAAAGTATTATCTTACTCTGCTACCATATCACAGTGCCAAGCGCTATACTTTTCTACTTCTCTTCCCGCAAACCTCTTGCTTTTGACAGCAGTTGCATCTCCACCACCACTGGGATCGCAGCAGTTAAAAGGGCTGTCAGTGTAAGTGAGAGGCAGGGGTAGCTGCTGCATGTTCTTCGCCACTCACAAATCTCTAAATTTGGAGACAAGTATATCGCAGCTAGATTTGTGGTCCCAGTGCCTGCTGACTAGTGCCTCTGCTTCACCACTTTGTCACGGCAAAACTAAACTAAAGCACACGTCTGTAAAAGATCGCTTCCTTTCTGAAGAGCGGCTTCCCAAGGTGACATGCAGACTTACAGTTTCCTACTAAAGCACAAAGGTAGTCTCTAAATGAAAGATGTAATAGAGAAAACAGATCTTCTTGATATGCCCAGAAAACCTGATTCTTCACAGGAAAGATTTAACTTCTCATTGCTATGTTTCTTACATGGCAGAAATACACTCAAAGTCAAAGAATTTTGTAGCATTCATCACCAAAGGAGGGGGAGGGAGACAAAAGATGCTTACCAGCACCTCCCACAGTGCAGCTAACTGGGTGTGCATGGAAGCCGAGAGATGATTAATCACAGGACTGAAAGATCAGGATTTCATAAGCTGTTTTAGATATCCTTGGTACTTCATCATCAGCTCAGGACTGTGCAGCAGGGAGGAAAGTCAGGCATCAGGCTCAACGCACTCTGAGGTCACTTGCCTCTCATGCCTTGCTGGAGGTAAAATTTTGATTGCTTTTGTTCTTGTAAGTCATTTGGCCATTTGTTCACAGTCTGGCACCGCATCACTTTCTGTTTGTGACTTCACTTGTGCGTCGGTCTCGTGATAGCCTCAGAAGTACCCTGTTATGATGTTTCACATTCAGGTTTTTCTGAAGCTTGGTCCATTTCAGGAAAGTGAAGAGATCTTGCTACAGGTTGGTTTGAGGGGCCAGGAAGGAAGGAAGGGAAAATATACTGCTGTGGCAAAGTGCTATTTACCATGCATGTTGGTGCTCTGCATAGGGATCTGAAATCCTGTCACTGCAGGAGGGAACACAAAAGGAACCAACAGTCCATCTGCAAAGGGTAGAAGCTGATATAGAAAGGCACATGGGATATTAATGAAATAGCACATGATACAATGACATCAGGGAGACACTGAGACTGCATGGCGAACCTGCTATCGTTTTCGACAGGGTGTGCTGTATGCCAGCTTTTGTAGCATTCTGCACATAAAAGCCTTAAGCATGGCCCTAATAAAGTTTGTACAAAATATAACAACTGTATTCCCCCCTTTCCCTTGCTGCCACAGTTTGGACCAGACATCACATGAAGACAAACCAAGGTTTTAAGGGCATCGTGAGGGAAGTCTCTGATAAAATTTGCATCCCACAAAGCAGAATACATGTAGAGAGCTTATCTATAAATCATTTTAAGCTTCAAGCTTTTCCTCTTGGGTCCATTCTGCAGCTACATAACATGGCTCATAGTTAAAGCAAAGCCAAACAAAATTCCACCTGGCATTTGTGCTTCATCCTCCGACAAGAAAAAGAGGTCCTCAGCCTCATGGAAGTCTCCGTCGTTTGTGCTTGAAGCTACACCGTACAAGGCAATGTGTTCAACTATAAAGGTGCTCTTATTTTAGACATATCTTTCATGAACATGGTCTTCCAGGGCATCTAACAAGAGACTTATTCCATAAGAGTATTTAATTAAAACTGAGTGAATGAATATTGACTGGGAATCAATTTCTTTTTTGCTTCAAACAGTTTATGAGCAAGTACTCATTTCTATTAACATATTCCTTAATGGAAGGTATTTGTCAAGTAATTTGGACATAGTGTTTTTGGTGTCAAACTGTTCCATTTTGCCTGCTTGCTCTTCATGGTTCATAGTTAGTCCTAAGTTACCAGACAATATTTGTGCCTCTCGATTAGATATACAAAACTTTTTAAACAAAAGACAACAAAGCAATAAATAGCAAATACTGACTTAATGAATAACAAACAGCACACTTCTGGTAAGAACCATGTGATGAAAAAATCCCCTACAACAAGACATCATGAATTATCCAGAATTCATGGACGTTTTCAAGAGTATCTGGCAGCTGCTACAAACAACAAATAATACAGCTAAAGAACAGCTGCAGAATGAAGCAAGCCTATTTATTCAGAATTGTATTGATGAACCTACATTTCCTTCATGCAGTATTTATTGTCCCATAAGGATCTTTCTCCCCACTGCTACGAAAAGTTTTGAAATATCTTCTTTCCTCTCACTCTGGCCTCAGACAATCACAAACACAACGTTAAGCCTAGCACAACACAGTTATTCAGAATCTGCTTTTACGTTACGTGAATAATGTGGTACAGAACTTCCCAGCAATCTGCCCTTTCTTTGCTGAGGTGATGAGTCTGGCTGCTCCTTCAGCAACCTGCTAGCTACAATTTCAGTACGCTGCTATTTACATCAAGGGTCTTGGCTAGCAGGCTGATGAAAATACTTTTGGTTGTATTGGGAACCTGAAGAAGGTGGCGTGCCAACTCCAGCACCTGTGGTCTCCTCTTTACTTCACCTTTATCTTCTGTTTCACAACATCTGGTTGTCCTTTCACTCTCAGTTTAATAGGTTGTGAGAAGAGACAGAACCGCATTTTTTTATAGGGATTTTTGTTTGGCCTTTCTCCAAATTTTTCCTTCTTCTGACAACAAAACAGGTTGTTCTGCCCTGAAATTTTGTGTTGAAAGTCAGTGGTCATGAGAATACATAAAAACATAAGAAAACCCATACTGAGTTAGATAAAAGGTCTGCATAGCCTAGCACCTGCCTCCAGTCGTATGCTAATAGCTAATGCCCAAGGAAGAGTTGCAGGGAGAGGCATGGTGCCGCTGGCCCAGCATCCTCTCCTAACCTCGGGTGCTACCTGCTTCAAGGACTTCCTGAAGTGGATATGGCACCTTTAATATTTAATAACCTTAATTAATGTTTCTTCCAGTAACACACCCGATTCCTTTTCCAACTAAGGACTTTGAGTGTCCGTAGCACCCTATGGCCAGGCACTCCACAGCTCGACCACAGACTGTGCCACAGGGCAATTCCCTGTTTGGTTTGAAGCTGGTCCGTGCTAGTTTTATTTGATGCCCTGTAGTCCTTGTATGCACAAGGACTTTTATTCCTGCAAAAATAAATATTAGCTGACTTTTATATAACAATATCAGATCACAAAGCATGTTGTCAATGAGGTCATCTCTGTATTAGCAAAGGCAAACAGGCAGGACAGGAATAGGCTGGGTAGATGTGATAGCAGGGCCACAGCAGAGATCCTGCCTGGTGCTCTAATGTGAGGACTGTAACCGCTGCCTTTCAGCGTTAGTTGTACTCACAGCCAAAGACAGTCTCCCTAACATGGCCTCTCCCCTCAAAGCACACAAATTCCAAATCTCATTAAAATAACAACATTTATTTATCTGCCCGGGAGGAGGTCAGTCTGCCTCGAGTCCTCTCAGGATGACTCTGGATGCCTTGCAGACTGGAAAGCACTGCAGAGGCAGAGCGTGCTCCTTGCAGAGGAGACAGAGCAGAGACACCCGAGCCCACTTATACCTGGGCATGGATCCATCTGTCAAATCCTCTTGGTGGTGAAGCTGCTGAAGACCAGATCCTGCACTGCCATTACAGGTAAAAGCATCAGCTATAAAGCAGTCCAGATCCTGAAAAGACTTCACTAGGACTGTTTACCTGAGTAAAGGTACCACAGGCCTCTCATCTATCAGAGCCTGAATACATGTGAAATCTTCAGGGCTGGGTCAGCATACCCCTCTGTGTTCAAAGACTGCCAGACACATCCTCTGAGAATATAAAGTAGCAGCTAAGGTTATTTGGCCTCAGATCTGACTGGAAAATTTCCAAGGGTAAGTTTTTCAAAACCTGCAAAGTGCTGTTGTTTGAAATGAAACATCCCGCCATAACAGAGATCTGGCTGCGTATTCAAGATGCTGTCAATGGCCAGAGCAAAAGAGGTCAAGCAAAAAAACCCACCACAGAAGAGCCAGTAACCTTATGATTAGATCACATGAAAGAGCTAGGTATTTGCCCTAATTCTGAATTGGTGAGGAGGTTTGAACCAGCGTTTCCTTAGAAGCCAGCATATTGCCTGCTCTGTGAACAGAAGCTCTGTCACTGACACCCGATTCTCACGAGATGCTGAGAAGATTTGGCTTGAAGGGCGGTAAGCGGGCCAAAACTGAGTTACGAAAATCAGGTAGTAACTGGAAAATGAATAAAGTCGTTCAGGCTTAAATACTTCCCTTATGCTTGGGGGAAAAAAAAACACAACACTTTTCTGTGTAGGTTTTAACCAGTTAATTGTAAGTCATCAAAAGAAGATCTTACAGGTCTTTTCCAACCTAAATGATCCTATAATTCTAAATAAACATGAGTCATGCCAGTCCTTATGTCGTATATGAAATAAAAAAGGCCCCACTACGTGCACATTGTGCAACATCGCTGAAAAAGTGTCAAGGGATGGAGATCCTACCAAGCATCATTACTCCTCCTTGATGAGGTGTCTTCTATTTAATTTCTCTAGGATCCTGCTTCTGGAAATGTTGTCACTCTGATTAGGTCTGTTTACATGTTAGCCATTTTCTGCAGATCCAAAGAGGAACGTGTTTTGGAAATCTATGATTAAAGTTATTTGCTTTAACTTAGATGTTGATACTACTTGTGATGTAGTGCCTGCCATAATTCTAAGGTATTCCCTGCAGAGATAAATCTGAAGGAAATGAGCAGTCTATCCAGAGCTTGCCATGGAAAATTACAAATGCATAAAAATCAATCTTTGTAGCTTAAACTACATGAACAGTGTGGCATCCTAATTCTATACAGTTGTGTAGAATTTGTTTTTATGTAGATTGCACTTCATCTCGTTAACTACCATCATATAAACAACATCGTTAGTATTCTGAGAGAATGTCTTAATAAAACAAGTATATAATATTGTGTTGCTTTATCTGTTCTCAGAAATCACTATCATTTTAATTTTATATAGGAGTGCAACTATTGCTGCCATATTACTATACTTGGACCAGATTCTGCTGCTGTCTTGTCCCTGAAAACAGCCCCACTGGCCTGGCTGCAAATTGCAAAGAAAAGGTTTTGCACTTGGACAAATATCACTTTGATCAGAAAGAAAGAATAACTAATTTTTTTTTACTACAGTCTCTGAAGCGAAAGGGCACTTTTAGTGCCCAGGCAAGTGCTTCTGCTCTTTGGGGCAGGTGGAACCAGATAAATCAATTGCATAAACTCAGCAGCAGTTCTCATCCAGTTCACATGGGCAAGGTCCATCCCACTAACTGGAAGCTGGAAAATCATACTCTCTGCCTGCACAGAACTAATTGGTTTGCAGCAAGTTTCATGCATTTTTCATTTTAAACAAATCTCTGAAGTCTCATAAATCTAGGTTTACCATGTTCATAAAGCTACAGACCTCCCAATTTGTACTCTAATTATGTTTTGTTATTGTTATTATCAGCTTATTCTTGCTATGAATGTTTTTGTATCACTTGAAATTGATGCTAATACTCCCTGACATACAGCCTGACATATATTAAGAATGCAGAAAATGAAATGACAGAACTAATTAAAAATCCATCTGTTCAGTTAATTTAGAGGTGTGCCAAACAGTTCAAATGAGACTTGGTCAGCAGCAAATCACATCCACCTGTACCATTTGCTTAGCAGTTACTGTCCTGAGTAATGTTATTTCCTGAGAAACACTCCTACTACGCAGTTCAGAGACTGCATGCTGAGCGGTGAGAGCATGAAAAACACAGCTATTACTCTTGAACAGAAATACTACACGTAAAAATGTAGTATGAGCCGACTAAATGAAAAAAAGACGTACGACAAAATGCTGTATATCATGTTGACTCACTCCATTAATTGCAATGACTGTGCCTCTAAGACACAGAACAATCACATCAGTATTACCTATAGAGATATTGCAGCTCTCTATCCAGGAAAAAATTTCCCCCTTAATGTCAATGGTCTGTGCTTTTCTCTCCTGTAAGCCCATCAAAGTTAATAGAGTTGTACCAGGAATACATTTGGTCCCATCTGATTATGGCACACTGAACATGTTATCTTATAGCCTGGCTGCTGTGTTATTGCTTTACATGCAAAAAACATAATAATTCAAAAAGCATTCAACTGGCAAGCTAGATTTTTTTTTTCCTTTTAAAAAGAAAGGAAAATAAGCATGTCTCAGTCTGCTGAGCAGCGGTCTGTCATATGACAAACCTATATTATCACAGGTTAGGTATATTTCCTCTGTACCAAAGACATTTTCCTGGAATAAAAAAAGAATCTACATGCAAAATAAGTTACTCAGCATATTCTTCCTGCTCGTTCTGCAGTCAGCCTCCCTCCAGCATGTTCCACTCGGATTTGTACTCCAGGCTCCAGAGAAGGCAGTGCGTGCACACTCCCATGCACAGAGGGACTCCCTTAGCTGGTCACGTTGACTTTGAAAGCTACAACCAGTGGACAAATTTAAAGAGTTTAAAGACAACAGCTTCAATGGAAGGCAACGCAGACAGCAGTCACTTGCTTTTAGCATGAAACTAACAAAACAGCAGTTGCAATGGCATGAACCAAGTATTTCTCACCAGCAAAAACTTTTGCCATTTCCTGTGCTCAGCATGGTTTCAGGTCTGTATTTTTATCACTGTTCCCCAACTTCTAATTTTTATTTACACAGAGCGTCCTTCTGGTACTCTCGGGAATTGAACAAGCAACAAATGAGCAAGTGCAAAGACACTGCAAGTTGCAGTAGAGCCAGGAAGGGAAAGCCCATCAGCACGAAGACCTCAGGGTACCAGCTTCCATGGAAAGTCACGGAGTCATTCATAGGGTCCCTTGAACATAGGAACATGACCCATTACCCACCTTAAACATGGGCATTAGGAAGGACCTTCATGAATGCACACCCTTGGCATGCTTTTCTACATTGCTACAATTAAGAGAATGAGCACAACATCGGAGAAACAGGGGGAAAGGCGGATGCAGAGAGCAGAGCTGGCTAAGGGCCACAGTGTCAGCATGGGCAAACACAACCCAGAAGACCCAGAGAGAGGGATGGAAGAACCCTTTTATTGACTGAGGTAGATCTGGGAACTTCAAAACTCATCACTTAGCAGTGGCAGGGAAGGCCTTCAGAGAAAAGCGAGCAAGAGAGATGAGCAAAAAAAGGTTGGATAAGCCAAAGTGGACAGGGAGATGGGAAGCAGGACTGTAGCAAGGTCCCTCACTCACTTCCCCTGAGTGAGAACACACCTGCTGACAGTTCTTCAGCTGCAGGGAGAGTATTTGTCTCCTATTCATTACAAAATTACTAAGGGGAGCTGTATTGGGTTTTGTGTGGCAAGGTTTTGGTAGTGGGAGGGAGGGCACTTCCTGGCAGGACCTGTGGCCTCACGGGGAGAGGAGCCCACACTGGAGCAGGTTTGCTGGCAGGACTTGTGACCCCCTGGGGGACCCACGGTGGAGCAGTCTGCTCCTGAAGGTTTGCACTCCATGGGAGGTACCCATGCTGGAGCAGGGAAGAGTGTGAGGAGTCCTCCCTCTGAGGAGGAAGGAGTGGCAGAGACAAGGTATGAACTAACCACAACCCCCATTCCCCGTCCTCCTGTGCTACTTGGCAGGGAGGAGGTAGAGAAATCGGGAGTGCAGTTGAGCCCAGAAAGAAGGGGGAGGGGTGAGGGGAGGCCTTTTAAACTTTGCTTTTATTCCTCATTGCCCCTTTCTGATTTGATTGGTAATAAATTTGTGCCTAGTCAAGTCTATTTTGCCCATAATGGTAGTAGCTGAGTGATCTCTCCCTGCCCTTATCTTGCCCCGTGAGCCTTTTGTTATATTTGTCTCCCCTGTCCAGCTGAGGAGTGGAGTGACAGAGTGGCTTGGTGGGCACATGGCCTCCAGCCAGGGTCAACCCACCACTTGAACATATGTCTCTAGCTATATTAAGCGTGCGAAAGTCTGATGTCCTATTCTATAAAGGTTTGTATTGGGTAGAGGTGTGTTCATTTCAGAAGCATTCACTGAGCAAGGAAGCAACATGACAGAAATCGCATTTCACGAATTCACTGGGATACTGGTTATTGTACGTCCAACTGATGTCTGGGATAGCAGGAAGCTGACTATGCACAGAGGTGTAAGAGAGAGGCTAGTAAGAAATGCTGTATTGATCCCAGAATGTGGGATCTGATCAGCACTTTAGTTATCTTCTATTGTCAACATAAATAATCATTCATCATCCTGTTCAGTGACAGCAACCCATTGAGACCAAAATATCTGACAACTGATTTATACATCTCACTAGAATGAATTTAAACTCCAGTAACCAGCTAGGGGGGCATCACTGCTATTGACTAAGAAAGGACAGGTTCCTAAAACTCTGGGTTCCTGAGATGAGAAATAGCATCTCAGCTCACCCTCTGTGTGTAATGTGGCTTTTTTGGATTGAAGGGGCAGATTTTCTAGATGATGCTGCCTTGGGGACCATTTTCTTAGACAATCCTATGGGAATCTCATCTGATGTTACAGGCATATCTTGGCATTTCTGGTCCAAGCCATAGCTCTTACTATATAGTCAAGTATCTTTAGGATTTCCACAGTAAAAGAGATAAGGCTGTGACCCTGAATAATCTTTTCTGGTCTTTCTGCACAATTTTGGGGCAGAGTTGACCTAAGCCTGTTCTTACACACCCACATCAAGAGCCAGCTGTGAGAGCATATGGCTAGGCTGTGGGAGACTTCATTTTAGAGCAGGATCTTCACCCTTAGTGCTGAAATTCAGAGAGGAGTTCTTTAACCATGAGGTAATAGTGAGAGTACTGAGTTTGCACTCTCAGTGGAAGTCAGGAAGACTTCCCTGTTCATATACCATGTTAATGAGCTTCAGCAGAAAAAAACAGACCAATTCTGTTTCGGCCGGTGGGGTAAATCCAGGCTCCCAGCATCTCACTCAGTGAGTAAGTATTTTGCTCAAAGTGGGAGAGCTTCAATAGGAGAGATCAAGTCCCTGGGGTCTTGTAGGAGCACTCTAGCCAGATGATCATATGCTTGTTAAAGCGTGTTGAGAGGAGGGCCACAAAAATGATGAGGGCTGGAGCACTTCTCCCATGAGAACAGGCTGAGGGAGCTGGGGTTGCTCAGGCTGGAGAAGAGAAGGCTCCAGGGAGACTCAGTTGTGGTCTTCCAGTACCTGAAGGGCCCTACAGAAAAGCTGGAGAGGGGCTGTTTATCAGGGAGTGTAGTGACAGGACAAGGGGGAATGGCCTTAAGTTGAAGGAGGGGAGGTTTACATTAGATGTTAGGAAGAAATTCTTTACTCTGAGAGTGGTGAGGCACTGGACCAGGTTGCCCAGAGAAGCTGTGGATGCCCCCATCCCTGGAAGTGTTCAAGGCCAGGTTGGTTGGTGCTTGAAGCAGCCTTGTCTGGGTGTCCCTGCCCCGGGCAGGGAGGTTGGAACTACATGATCTTTAAGGTCTCTTCCTAACCCAAAACATTATATGATTCTATGATGTGAAATAGGTGGTTGTCCTAGATTCAAATCCCAAAGATTAAAGAGAAGGGCAGCACAGGAGCTTGCTGTCCTCTCTTGTGGATGAACACTCCACCTAGAAGGCTCTTTTCCTCCTCTCTGGGCTTTGTGCAAGGTTCACACCAGCAGCTGTGCTCCCACTTAGACTTCACAGGTGACACCAGCATAGCACTGCCTGGTTTTCGGACATCAGTACGAGTTTAACTGCTGAGCTGTTTAGTGCCAGCAGGACTGACTGATTATGTCTAGCAGCAAATGCAGAGAAACATAGGCACTTCAGGGGTTAGGTTGATTCCAGGCTTTGGAGCTGGAACTAGTGGTAGCTGCCAGACAGTGTGACTCTAAAACCTTGTTAAGGTACAGGTAGGATGGGGAAAAATAATTCTGTATCTTAGAAGGTAAACTAATTAGTAGAGGTGTAAGGACAAGGTGAAAACTCAATTTATAGAAAAGAAGACGGGACAGTTCAGTCAAGATTTAGGTGGTGATCACTGAGCTTTATTAACAAGTGCTCAGTTACATTTTGGTGGTGCCACCCTAAATTTCTCCTCCCTTAAAACATATACTCAGTAAGCAATATATGTGCTGCTTCCTCACAATATAACTCTCTCATTTCTCACCACCTCTAGGAAAAGATTTGCATGATAACAAATCTGTAGCGTCTGTGTACCCTGGGGGAAATTAGCATGCTGTTATGATTTGTGTTGATATTTGGGTTATTTCCCAGTCAAAATTTTGCTTTTTTTAAAAAAAAACACCTGGGATAAATTAAATTCAATCAATATAATGGGTGTTGAATTGTTTTGTTGCTTTCAGATAACTTCCTTGATAACTTTTATAATCTAGAAATCCCGTGTCTGAAATATCTGTTACAAAGTTCTGAAGCTGAAGGGCTGTACTCATAACAGCCCCAGTTTCCAGACTCCTTGAGCTCACAACGTTGTGCAGGGAGTTGACATCTGATAGAACTTAAATGTTTCCCTGATACAAAAGCAACATCCATGTTCACTGCTGGGAAGAGTGAACTGCCGTTCAGTAAGCCAGTACTCCAGGAAAAAGTTAGGAAAGATTTAGGTCTATGTTAGAGCATTCTCTGAGAATATTTCCTGCAATCACAGTTAGATCAAGGCTGTCTGCACCAATTTCCTCATCTGATCTCAAATGCCATTTGCAAGGGTTTCCAGGTTTGCATGCCAAGACCATTGAATTCTGACACCATCTGAAACCCATATTTAGAAGCCCCAAGACTGAGGAAGCTGCAGCCCTCACTACCAGAAAATATTGGTAGATTTACAGAGTGATTGTAAAAGCATGAAGAGTTCTGAAAAGATGATTCATGCCACTTGAGTGAAGAATTGTGTTTGGGGTTCATTTAGTGTATTATGCCATGCAAGTTGTTTCAACTCTTTTTTTTAAATATCCAGGAAAAGTTATTTTCCCTAAATTGGTGGAAAGTACCTTGCATTTTGAAGTACAGGTATACGGTACACATATTTTTATCCTTTGCACGTTGTTGACGTTGCTTCGCATTTCTACACCCCACAATGGACTGAAATCCAAGTTCCTCATTCTGTCTCTCAATATATTTATACTGCACAGTCTAAAAAATCTTGATGCTACTGTTATTAAAAGTTAGATCCAATTTAACATTCACTCTCTGAAACATATTTATAGCAGCAAATAGGTTTTTTCTCTTCATCTATGCAACATTTTGCCTAATGAGCTAAAACTTACTGATTCATTTTATTTTACTGAATGAAGATATTTATATGCAACTAGAGTCATCTTGTTAAAAGGGTAAGCCTGGTAACCAAGATTCACTGAGCCAAGAACTAAAGGCTATGTGCATAGCAGTGTAATTTAGCGTTGGGTCAATAGATGTATGGTCAAAGCAAGTTGCCTATCACAAAGACAGGAAAGAGTGGTGAGGCAGGAAAAACAGAGTACTGCATATTTTAACTTACACCTTCTTATGTTTCCTCCCCAGCACCTGCATTCCTGAGTGTAGCATATCGTGTATGTTGAATTATAACCACAAAGCTATAATTTCCTGATGTAAAATTCTCTCTCCAATGCTAGTGTTCATTTGCTAAAAAGCATGATGAAAAATTTAAGAGAAGAACAAAAAAATACTGAAGCACCAGAGAAAATGCCCTTCAGTGAAAGAACTCCATCAATGTATGCTATCTGAAAGAAACATAAGACATGTCTTCACAACACAATCTTACCTCATTTGCAGGGAAATAAAAGAGTTAAGGAGGTGGTCCTTAATCAGATAAGAAAGGGCCAATACCTGAAAGCTGATACACAACAAATTTGGATTTGAACTAAGATGTTCCTTGAAAATTGATCAACTATTGGAATAAATTTCGAGGGGAGGTGACTCCACCCTCACTTGTTATCACTGTAAAGCAGAACATCATTGCTCAGAGGGATTCTTGAAGGCACTCCACAGTGCCCACCACCCTCCTGAGAGCACACAGGCCACCTCCACACTACATGCTGCTGCCTTAGAAGCACACCTCAGCATCCTGCTGCTGCGGGGCATAGTCACCTACAACAGTTTCAAAGCACAGGTAGAGCAAACTCAAGCTGGCTGCTCAACAAAGCAAGATATCTTCATCAAAAACAAGTTATTCAGTTCAGTACAGGAAAAGGAAATGAGACAAAATATAATACTCTGATATTTGGAGGTCAGGCAGCAGGGTTTCCCGTCAGCCTCAGTGCACAGCTAATACACACCAAATGCTAGCTCCTTCATAGCAGTGTGCCCTCTGGTACAGCAAAATATTCATGTCACCCACCACTTCCATACTGGAGTATTGTCCAAGCATTTCTGACATAAACTTCATAAACTACAGCTAAGCAGCAGAACAGTTATACAAATTTCACAGGCTGCAGAACAGTTGAGTAGCTTGCCCAAAGTCACAAATGTTGCAACAAAGAATTCACAAGAAGGCATCCTAATCCCAATATGGAGAAGTAAACCGTAAAACTGCAATGTCCTCATTATAATACAGAAACACTAAACATGCAGAGGGGATGAGCAAGCCAATTCCTGGGGACTTGTCTGCTGAAGGTAAATTCACCCTCTGGGTGAATTTCTGCCCAAATCTTTCTGCTCTATAGACTATTTCAGTGGAAGCTGACATATTCCAGGGAGAACCTGACTGCAAACGTAGATTTTATTGTCTTTTCTTTTTTTTTTTTTTAAGATGAGGAAAGACTAAGAGTTTGAGAAAACTGTGCCAGATCCATAGGGGGCAGAAGTTTGCTGTAACTGCTGACCCGGAGAACTAAAATGTAGACAAATAGAAGTCTAAGTGGGGGCTTTTTCAGTTCACTACAATGTGAAAAGGGCAGCTCATCTATTGCACTAAGGAGACATACAACTGTCTCTGCTGCAGTTTGCTTCTTTGCAAAAGCCCAGAATGAACTTCACTAATGATGGCCAGGTGCAAACTTTGCACTATCCCATAACATTTGGGTTCTAGGATTTAACATGATGGAAGGGGAAGACTAACAAAATTTAGATCTTATTTCCAGCTGAGACAACTTTGTGTTTAAGTTTGGGCAAGACACTGAAACAAAAATGTTGGTTGCCTAGGCTCCTAGGCAGTTTCTTGTGATTTCAAGGTTAGATCTAAATCCAAACTAATACTGTTAATTTTTCTAAGAAACGCATTATAAAGCTTAAAGAGTTTGTGGGTTGGAACCTCAGATAGTGTTTGCTTAAAGTATTCTGGGATCCTGAGTAATCTGGCACCAGGGAAGCATACCATCAGAGGGTCGGAGCACCTCTCCTATGAGGACAGGCTGAGGGAGTTGGGCTGGTTCAGCCTGGAGGAGAAAAGGCTTCAGGGAGACCTAATTGCAATTTTCTAGTACCTAAAGGGGGCCTACAGAAAAGCTGGAGAGGGGCTGTTTACAAGGGCAGGGAGTGATAGGGCAAGGGATAATGGCTTTAAACTAAAAGAGGGAAGATTTAGGTTAGATATTAGGAAGAAATTCTTCCCTGTGAGGTTGGTGAGGCACTGGAACAGGTTGTCCAGAGAAGCTGTGGAGGCCCTATCCCTGGAAGTGCCCAAGGCCAGGTTGGATGGGGCTTTGGGCACCCTGGTCTAGTGTAGGCTGTCCCTGCCCGTGGCAGGGGGGTTGGAACTAGATAGACTTTGAGGTCCCTTCCAACCCACACCACTTTATGATTCTATGAGTAAGATCAATAGCATTAGTATTCTTGACAGCCTTCAGAGTTTTTTGCTCTGATAGGAAGAGAACATGTTTTCCCTGTACAGAGTAGTTTTTCCAGGTTTGATGCTGCATCCTCATGCTGGTACTTGTGCTCCTTTCCTTGTCCCTCTGCCTTATTTTTTTTTTCAAAAAAAATAATAATATAGTAAAGAGCTACACAGCAATAATTTCCTACTGAAAAGGTTGCCCATGCAAAATTCTTGAGGTACTCTTCAGATACCTCCCCCACCCTTTTTTCCTCTTGCCAATGATAATGTACTTAAGATTAAAGTGTGAATTTTATATTTTTTCTTTGAAGAAGAGATGAATGTGTTTTCCCACTTTACTAATTACAACATGATATATGAGGCAGAAAGCCTTGCAAGAGGTAGCTCAGCATGCAAGTGCAGATGAATAATAATTAGGCTTACATGTTTTAGAAATTAAGATTTTTATTAGAAGGCTGTTATTTGAAAGTTTTAGTGCTGTGTGTGTAAGTGCAGTTAATAGAAGTAGGCTTTTTTTTTTTTTAATCCAATCAACCAAGTCCTGCTTATAATGTAGGGGCCTCAACTAACTCTCAGGAAATTCAAAGACTTCCACTGACTTCAAAGGGAGTTGACTCAAGCCCTAGAAAAAGGATTTGTAAAAGTGATTAGTGTCAGGGCTTTGTTTTAAAGCTAAATTGTAACTAACCACAAAAAATGGTTTTATTATAAAGATTTAATATGCATCTGGGAATAAGAATTTCTCTTCCAGTTATTGTAAGACACTCAACACTGAGGGAGAAAGGGAAGTCCTATCGCTTTGTTACAACCCCCATCTCTTCATTGCTGGTAAGTTTGTGCTGTCTTTCAGCATGGCAGAACAGCATTCATGTTACCAAAGTGTATATCTCCAGGGTCGTACCGGGAGTGAAGCCCTGGAAAGTTGACTAAACAGATCATACAAACCCATTTTTTCCAGCAAGGTATAGGACAACATGTATCCTTATCTTCATTCTATCTAACCTTAAAAAGAACAACCACCAAAAAACATTACTGTCCCCAGGTGACGTCTGTATAATAAATCCCCTCTACTCCTACAGCCCAGTGTTTCCATGAATTACGAAGCTATTCAGCATGGCAGAATGTTGATTACGCCAACCAGGAGCACCGGAGACTCTTGGGTTTGGCTGTGCCGATCCAAATTGCCCTTCTGGCTTTAAGTTGCCAATTCTCTGAATAGATTACTTCTTTAATTGGCATTAGATATTCCTCAGTTATGAACACTATCCTCACCATTTCCATCTCAGGCACTGCATCTCTTACCTCCCCATCCTCCTTCAGTCTTGTATAGATCCAGCTCAAGCCTCACTGTTTAGATCAATCCCCTTACCCTGCACCCAGATCTGTACCAACAGGGAAACATACCGGTCTCCATAAAGACTGCAAGGTCCACCAACACTGAGTAGATTCTAGGACTAGGGATTCCAGAATTATTCATTGCTTTAAGCCACGCTTATCTTTTAGCATTAAAGAAATGGTTGCCTGGCAGTTTCTTAACTAAAATGCCTTGAGAAAGGTAGAAGATTTAAAAAATGCTATAAACCCCACCACCACCACCATATCTGAGGAACCGAGACAGCGTTTGTGATTATGGAAAGATCACAGGTTATGATTTGTGGGTTTGTTCAGTGAAAACATAAATTGTCAGTAGGGACATATTCAGTCTGCAGCCCATGGAGGAAAATCCTTCAAAGCCTTGTATACCAGACTAACCTTTAAACTAAGGAGATCAGGCACCAGTACGGGTGTCATAGTGGCAGCACAGATTCCACCCAGAGCACTCTTTGCAGACCGCAGTGAATGCTAGGTTGTGACATGCAGCGTTACAAGCATCCGCTCTGGTTTAAATGGGCAGTATGGGCACACCGCACCTTTCACAGCGGTACAGGTACAGCAGATAGCAACACGGGAAAAAGTGCAGCTCTAATGATGCTTTATTTATACTGTGAGCATTTCCAAGTATTTAGGACTTTTAGTGTAAAAAAAAATCTGGAAGAAAGAAAGAAACAGAACAAATGATGGGTATGCAGTTCAGCTACTATGTTCAAGTCCAGGTTCAAGCTTTCTCAAAGCTTAACATCACATTCTGCTGATGTGAAAGTTTGGGGTTTGGGTTCAGCTTAAAGATCTAGAAGTGACAGCACAGGGAGCCAGCCAGAGACCTGCAGCCACAGCATAAGAGGAGCTGTACGCCTGGTAACACTGAGCAGTGGGCAGGGTAAAACGTCTGCGTTTGAACCTGAAAATGCTGGTGATGCCCACAGCTTTGAATACACTTTTGTTGTAAAATCAAATTAGCATGGTAGTTCTCAAATGCATTTCTTCCTAATAAGATGTCCAGAAACAGTATGACACTGACAAGTATGCTGACATACAAGAGCTTTCTACCCACTGCTCCTTCTAAAGGAGATATTTAACTCTGTTGGGAATGAAGGGCTTCTCCATATCTGTTTGCAGTAGGTTAACTATTGATTTTAACTACTTAAAGTTTAACAGTGCTTTAGAAAATTTCATATCGATCCATTCAACTTAATCATTATTGGTTTTATGGGTGCTGCTAAAACACATAGCGGCCAGGTGTCCCAGTCAATACCTATATACTGTTTTCAATTAACTCACTTCACAGGAAAAAAAAAAAATCTATGGAACATATCACTGGGTATTTATTTTGCTAGTCCGTGTCTTGACTGCTTATGCAATTGGCCAAATCAATTTTTAAAACAATGTAACACAGATGCAAACTATCATTGAAATTCAGGAGGAGTCTTCTAGTATTAACTGCTTAAGGTAGCACTAAACATACACAGCAATGCAAACATCAATAATCTGGTTTAGTTCATTCCCAGTTTCATTTTCTCAAAAGATTATGGTATGCACATATTTGTTTGCACTGCATTGTGGCTCCTTCATAAAAAGGAGCTCTGGGCTTACCAACAGGAATTAAAAACTGGTGTTAGACATTGCAGCAGCTCTGCCAATAACAGGAAAGAGAAGATTTGCTCAGTGTAGAAAACGTCTGCGTGGCATGAAGGAGAGGAATCTTAATTGAAAGAGATTCCATTCCAAAGTATTTTTATTTGTTTTTACATACCACATTTCTTTGCTAGTTTTCATGGAAATTATTCTCCTTTGTTACAAAGATGTGAAAAAACATCCTTTTCTCGTATTCAGGACCACGCTAGTGTTGTCAACGATCTTTCTTAGGGTTTATTTCAGCCAATGAAAATGTGGCCTGCCAGTTTCACATCAAGCTTATCACAGCTGGTACAAATCATTCCTGTCCATCACAGCTGCAATATACCTCCGTCATCCCCTGAAATCTAGAGGGAACGCTTTAATCATTGTACTGACTTTTGCTGGTGTTCTGGCACTGTGGAACTATTAAGAAAAGAAAAAGTTCTACAACTAGGTCAGATGTATTGGTGGCATAATAAATCAGTGTGTTTAAAACCTGGTTTTATTCTACTTTGCAGTTTTGGAAAGTGCTAATGGTACATACTTAAAGCTTCAGTATTTAAAAAGCAGCTCCTTCCTATTTTTCTCATTTCCTTTTGCCAGATCATACATGTTTTGAGTTCTGTGATGAAAATCCCTGTAGGCTGCTTCATAACTGGATAACGCATCTATTCAGAAGAGTTACTTGGACAGCTATAGTGGACAAAGTCTAACATAACCCTAACCTAGATTTTAAAACAGCTCGTTTTCCAGAAGACTATTGTATTCACAGGTAGAGTGGGCGCTACATTTAATTTAGTTTATGCCTTCTGTATTTGCCAACATGATTTATCTATTCAAGTTCTGGGAATGGCATTTTTAACCGCATGAGTAAAACAAATCCAATTTTGTACCTACAATGCATTTTACAAGTGAAAGGGGTGTTGATTTCGTTTATAAGCCTGGAGGCAAATATTACCCCAGTTAAAACACAGTTAGAAAATACATTTATGTAAGTTACATGGAAAGTTAGTGTTACCAGTGTAAGAAATAAACTATCGTGGAATATCCATTTCTTCAGTAAGTCAAGGAGATAAGTGCAGAAGTAAGGATCCACAGAGCTGACAATAAACTTTTTTTTTTGTTTTAAGAGATTAGTTACCAGGGTTTTGATGGCAAATACATCAGATGTGTTCCAGTAAATCCATTTTGCCTAACTTCCATAGTAAAAAAATGGACAAAACAAGAGCTAGCTCCACTAGTTAAAGGTCTCCTTTAATAATCTGAAAAGTATGATTAGGCATTAGATTTTTTATTGTTTTGTGTACATTTTATTATATCTGCTCTTCAGCTGGCTTTCTTAGCTGTTGTGCTACATTTTAATGTTCATTTAATCAGGAGCTAAAGTGAATGAAATGATAAAAGGTCCATTCCTCCATGTTTTCAGTAAGGAGAAGTTGACCATACTGCACGGATCAGAAAGCTAAATGTCAAACTAACAGAACAGCCATTGTCATTCAAAGTTCAGAGTCTATGAGGTTTTTTATTGACTCATCTTGAACTGAAAACTCAGTTCTTGTATTACTTTCTAAGGAATTCAGAATGGGTGAAGATTTGCCTGTAGCTCAGAAACCACCCTCCTGGTGTTCTAGAAATGTGGAAATTGCTTATCAGAAAAGGATTATAGCTTTCCATGGCAGATCCAGGAGGCAATAAATCACTGCATTAACTCTGTTAATGTAGGACACCATTTATTAATGCAGCACAACCTATCGTTGTCATGATAATGGTTCTTTCAATTTGATTTTCAGAATCTTGGAACCAAAGCATTCATTTAGATTAGACGTTAGGAGGAAATTCTTCCCTGTAGGGGTGGTGAGGCACTGGAACAGGTTGCCCAGAGAAGCTGTGGAGACCCCATCCCTGAAAGCATTCAAGGTCAGGTTGGATGGGGTCCTGGCCAACCTGATCTAGTGGGTGGCATCCCTGCCTATGGCAGGGGGGTTGGGACCAGATGATCTTTAAGGTCCCTTCCAACCGAAGCCATTCTATGACTGTATGATTTTGCTAAGTATATGAAGAGAAATTTTAAATCAATATTCCTAAATAAGCAAACTAAGAAGACGGAAATAAAAGGACCAAATAAATTCTTCTGGTTACTGGAGGAAAACAAAGCACAATAGATTGGACTAACATGGAGAAAATGACCAACTTCTTTATTTGGTAGGGTTCCACTCTGAAAGAAGCTGATTATATCTGAATTTAGAAAACCCCTATTGAAGTTGAATGTGAAGGATGTGAACTGGTTGTTATGGTAAGAGACTTGAAGGGTACCACCATGGCAGACTACTTATGTCTTTCTCAAAGACAAAGCTTCCAAACCTCACAGTACTTGTGACTGTTTTTATGGCAGTTTGCTATTTAAAAATCCCTAAAACCCAGAACCCAAACAACAAAACAACAAGCCCCTCAAGATATATCTGTCAGGGTCATAGAAGTTACTGGAGGGAATGTGGGGCACACCAAAGAAGTATGAGGAAAGTGCCCGGACAAATTTTTATTAAGGTTTTTACAAACATCCAGTTCTTCCGTTTGAAGACTCATTGACAAGCTTTCACAAATAAACTATTCAACTAACAAGCTTTCTCTAACAACCTACAACCGACTCCTATGGCTGGATAGCTTGTCAATTCACATAAACAAATGTGCATTTCATGTGACAATAAGCTTATGCCCCTCTTTCCACTCCCCTTCCACCTGTTGTGATCCCATCATAAAAATTATTGCATACTTTTTTTTAATGGTGCAACCAATTCCAGGAATATAAACTGTTTGCTCAGAACTGAGACATGACCAGGCAGATTTTCTTTTGCAGCCTAAGTTTTAAAGGGTTTTTAAAGACAGCCAGATGGAATATCTGGCATATAAATTAGATGATCTTTGGCCTATTTCAGAAAACAGTGACTCAATCTATCATAGAGCAACTCTCCAGATTATTTATTGAGATGCTTGTCTCCTAACAAAAACGTCAGCAAGCTTCTAATTGCATTAGGTTCAGTTAAAAGGAAGTTCCAGGTTGGCTCAAGTGAGAAGGCATCTGGAGTCTGCTCTGCATTTAGCAGCCATGAACCACAAAAGAAAAATATGTGCTTACGTCTGCCTACCAAGAGATGATACAAAACGCTTTAGCCACTATTAAGGCTGATTACCTCCCTCTAAGGAGGCACTGCTTACAGCAAATGCAGCTGATGTGCTTATTACCTCAGTTGGCTTCCTTACATGGTGTCACCTCTCCTGAAGGCAAACTACCTTCCTCGTTCACTAATGCAGACCCTCGTGTCAAGCTCCCTGGAAGCTAGGACAGTCTCCCTCAGCACAGCAGGTCACACCAGCTTGGTAAGTCTGGTGCATGAGTTGGGCGTGCGGGACAGGCACCCCACTTCAGCGTGCCCACTGGGGCTGCATCACCTATCTGGAGAGGCCAAACTGAAGGGAGTCTTTCTACAAGGTACAATCCACTTCTGCAGCTTGGCACCACCCCTGACACTCACTCCATAGTCTCCATCACACACTACTCTAGAGACAGATGCCATGAGATTGTTTAAGTATTGTTATGCTTCAGACATGATCATTAAGTAACCAGCAATAAAAGAAATACTTCATCTCCAGAACACAGCATACCTCCCTCCAGCATTACCAACAACTGCTTGAATTCCACCCCGTCTCCCCAGATAAACCAGTTAAAGATTTAGAGTTTTTTTCATTGTGAAAATCTACAAGAGAAAACAGACAAGCATAAATACTGCCTCCAAATCTCTGACATGCTGAGAGTAGCTCTTGGGACTGTGAGCAGCTCATATTCTGCTGCCCAAATAAACTGAGTCATCCTCTCTAGACACTATTACCCAATTCAACCTGCATGATTTGACCTTGGAGTTCATAAAAGTACATTGGAAAAGAAAAGATCTCAGAGAGCCCATAAACCTAACATAAAATTTCTGAGAGTTTTGAAGAGAAATTGCCTTTTTCTCTCTGGAGAAGAATAGATCAGTTTGTGGGAGTCTTGTATTTGCACACAATTGCCATCACACTAACTTTTCTCTTATGGATGGACATTCGCAGGTGTACAGCATACGTTCTACCAGTCAATAGCATTACGCCCTAAATACGCTGACCCTGCCTGCAGTACTAACCTCTGACACAGCAGTAGGTGCAAGATAGTTTAATGCTGAAAGCGTGGGCAAAGCATATGATGTGCAACACCACAAGTACAATTCAAACCATTCGGTTCCAATCTAAAAATGTTTCCTTCAGCATGAAAGGTTTACCCCTTAATTCAATTTATAAAATGTTTAATTCTCTGCATAACCCCTAAGAGCTTATTTTTAAATATCTTCACAACTGAAATACACAGCCATCTGATTAGGCAAATCCATGTTCATTCCTACTCACCAAAAACCTTAACATCACTTGCCTTACCCCTACTCCTCCTACCTTCATTCAAAAGGTCAGCAGGGTTCAGTCGGAAGGGTGCCTATAGCATCTTTGGGCATTAACATTTTGGGAATCTTTTCTACCCTTACAGAATTTATGCTCTCTCCTGCTGCAGCTGATTGTAAGTACAAAGCCCTGAAACACCATGTGTTGCCTGACTCAGTTTCAAACCTAGAGTAAAACAATAAGCTAGACAGAGAACTTGTTTTCCCTAATAGCATGAAAGGATGACCAGACAGTGTTATATACCATTTGGCGTACATACAGCTTTTTGCTTTAACTCAACACAGGTCAGACTTCTGTGTTTTCAGAGAGACATTTCAGAGAATCATAGAATGATTGGTTGGAAGGGACTCATTGGTTGGAAGGGAATCATAGAATGAATGATTGGTTGGAAGGGAATCATAGAATGAATGGTTGGAAGGGACTTCAAAGATCACCTAGTTCCAAGCCCCCTGCCATGGGCAGGGACACTCTTCACTAGACCAAGTTGCCCAAAGCCCCATCCAACCTGGCCTTGGACACTGCCAGGGAGGGGGCAGCCACAGCTTCTCTGGGCAACCTGTTCCAGTGCCTCACCACCCTCACAGGGGAGAATTTCTTTCTAACATCTAATCTACATCTCCCCTCCTTCATCTTAAGGCCATTAGCCCTTGTCCTATTACTCCATGCCTTTCTAAACAGCCCCTCTCTAGCTTTCCTGTGGGTCCCCTTCAGTAGCTGGAAGGCTGCTGGAAAGCTGCTGTAAGGTGTCCCCAGAGCCTTCTCTTCTCCAGACTGAACAACCCCAGTTTTAATCTTGTCTTCCTAGGAGAGGTGCTCCATCCCTCTGGTCATCTTCATGGCCCTTCTTTGTATGCAGAGATAAACCTCAGAGCTAGGAAGGCTTTATACAACTAGCTAACAGTTCATAGTCAGTTTAAATGAGAGCACATCCCACCTGGTTTCGATTAGCTTTTTGGTAAACAAGCTTTCAATACACAGAGGTAACATTGTAAGGGATATCTGGAATCCTATGAATAACTTATGCAAAAACTATTAAGCAGTTCCTCTGTTGATGTGCTCTATAAAAGGTTCCCAGCTTTGAGATCATTACATGTATTTATATCTCAGTATGTAACATCACATTTGTACGTGTGTATTTTGCTTCTATGACAGTACATTTTTTTTAATTTCTGTGTCAAAAGTTGTATCTGAACCTCAAAAGTGAGACTATAATATTCAGCATAGGTCACTTAGCTCAAGCAGAATCAGAAAACTTGAAGTCACATATAAAGACAGACCCTTTTCCTGTAGGTCCACTGAAGTCAGGCCATAATGAACAAGGGACAAAAATAACTGGGAGGAGAATTATCACCTTCTGAAAGGGAACAGAATCCCAGCAGTAAACCAAACATTATCCAGATTGGTAGCTGCTGTACTATGGAAAACCAGAGTAACACTTTCATCCAAGTAATGCAACTATCAAAACCTAATGCCAGACCCACAGAGCTGAGAGGGTAGAGGAGAACACCATCAGCATTTATAATGTTTTCTCAGGCATCTGCATTTCATTAAAGCTCAGAGGATGGTCAAGTATGATCTATCCAGTAGGCTGTCCATAGTTAAACTCCATTAAGCAACTTCAGGAACTGTTGTTGGGCATGTCTATTAACTGCTGAGTGTTCTTTTTGAGGTTTGCGGAGTTTCTTATTTATCTGAATTTCACTGGTCTCTGTATACCCATAAAGAGAATATTCTAATTTCTTTAAGCCTGACAAATCCAAACACTAAATCCTATACTAAGTAGAGCTTGTGGCTTTTTTGTAGACAAAAACTCAAGACAACCCTCAACTGTGAGGATTATTGATAGAAATCTTTTGGAAGGAGATTAGGGTTTGGGTTGTCCTCCTAAAGGGCACGTATGATTTAGTTTTCCTTAACTGATATTAAATAGATGGGGGTCTCTCATCTAACACTGAGCTTCTGTAATGATAGCAATTATGCACTCCTTCCTGATGATTTGTTCATTGCTAATTTTGCTTTGTACTGGAAATTTTTCCCTAATAGCAAAGTTACATTTTTTCTCTCTGCTTGAAGCCTTTGCCTTATATTTCTCTGTAGATTAATCACCTATGACTGTAACATACTTAATGTAGAAATTATATCTCCCCTTGATCATCTTATTTCTTGACCAGACATGCCCAACTCTGATTATTTTCCTTGTACGTTCTTATTTTCCAGACCATTTACTCATGCTTTTCTATCTCTAAATTTTCTTCAATTTGTCTGTCTTTCAAAAAATGTGGCACCCATAATCAAGTGAGGAACTCTGAGGACAATGAATTCTCACTTGTAGAAGTGACAGTGTGGCATAATATCACTCTCGCTTTTCATGTTATGCTGACAGAGTATTCGTGTGTTGTTTTGATCCATTATCATCCTCACTGCTCAAACATCTTTTCACTCTACATCTTATAGCTGATTGAAACTCAAAAGGTATCAGATGTGCACTCTAGGTAGAGCTGTCCTGGTTGTCAGGATTTGATTCTAGAAAGAGTACACCATCTGTGTCTTAAAAATGCACTGAAAAGGTGATGGAAAAAAATAAGGTAGTTCATCAAGAACCGTGAAGGTGCGAGAGACCTGGAGCTATGAGATTACTTTGGAAGGAAGTAGGAAAGAAAACTGAAGAAGGAATGGGAAAAAAAACCCTACAAACAAAAAAAACAAATGAAAAAAGGCAAAGTTTAAATAATTTAAACCAGTTAAAAATTCAAATTTGATTTGGGAGATAAAACACATATTGTATGGGCTTATTAGGTTGATTGATTACCTGTTGCCCAGAACTTCCATCCAAATATGGCAACATTCCTGCTCACCCATGTTATATTTACACATATAAGTGAATATGATAGTTCCTCTGGAGTTCAGAGTACAGGTGCTTGTAAAATAAACTTCAAATGTGGCATGGAAAACATTCATGTTTATTGTATCTTAATTTCTAAATTTTAAGTTCTCATATTATTGGTGTTAAATCTCAACCTTATAAACTCAACCGGTTTCCAAGGGTTCTAACCAAGGAAATTAAGGTTGTGCAGAATAAATTGAGATGTCTGTTATGTCCTGTCCTGGTTTCAGCAGGGATAGAGTTAATTTTCTTCCTAGCAGCTGGTTATCGCTGTGTTTTGGATTTAGGATGAGAATAATATTGATAACACATTGATGTTTTTAGTTGTTGCCAAGCAGTCAAGGACTTCTCAGCTTCTCATACTGCCCTGCCAATGAGGAAGTGGGGGGTGCCCAAGAAGCTGGGAGGGGACACAGCCAAGACAGCTGACCCAAACTGGCCAAAGGGATATTCTGTACCATATGACATCATGCTCAGTATATAACCGGGTGTTGGCCTGGGTTGGAAGAAATTNTCGTGCTAAAAGCCGAAAGGCGGCGCTGTGCCGGCTGTTGGGAAAGCCGCTAGGAAAATGACTGAGGAAAAGGCCCTCTGTCGCGGCCCCGAGGCTTCAGCAAACCCGGCTGCTCCTGCTGAGTAAAGCTGGGCAACCAGCACAGCCGGCACCCTGCGATCGTGCCAAGCCATTGATTCGAATTAGGACTCACCGGTCTGCGTTAAACAGCTGATATCTCCCGAGGCAGGCACACGCACTCTCAGACTCGCTCTTTCTCTCTCTCCCTATGATTCTATGATCATCATCTTCCTTTTCTGTGCTATTAAACTGTTTTTATCTCAGGCCATGAGTTTTACCTTTAATCTTTTTGATTCTCTCTCCTGTCCCACTGGGATAGCAGAAGTGAGTGTTTTAGCTGCCAGCCATGTTAAACTACAATATATCCACAGGGCCCCCATTGTCTTCAAGTTATGTTCTCAGCGACACTGAGCAAAATTCATAGCTGCAGCTGAGTAAATAAGTCTTGTTGATGTGCAGTGGAGCAGAATCCAGTCCTACCAGAATATTAGGAGAGTAAAGTAATATTCTTTTTGTTAGTGAAGTTAGCAGATAGAGACTTCAGTGTAAAAATCTGCACTCAGATCAAGGGAAGAAGAGGGAGCCTTTTGGGCTCCCATTTTTCAAAATAAAAAAAGCACTTTCAGATTTCATTTGACCAAATCTTACAATTTTTAGCCCATATCTCAAATTACTTAACAAATGTCTACTTTTAAGTCATTCTCTCAAAGCAGGTTAAATTCCACTTTGATTTGAATTCATCCTAAATCCACTTCTCATTCTGTTCTCCAACTTTTTATTTCAGCAACATTCTGCCAAAATTCAGCCACCATGGGTTTTTCTCTAAATATTTTCTCTTCTGCTTCAGTATTGTTTGAACAGACAGGTATGCATGCCTGCTGCTGTTTGGGGATATCCAGTATCTTATTTTTTATCATGTCCTGAGATAGTTCAAAATCGTGTGCACAAATCTTTAATATTCTAACAATTTGTGACGGAAAGTTCTTGCATCTTCTCTCAAAAGTTATGTTGGCATTCTTAAGTGACAAAAGTCATGTTCTGCACTAATGCAGGATCAAGCATGATGGGTTCGCAATCAGAGTATACTGTTTTTCTTCTGTCAAAGCCTGGAAGCACACCTGGAAGCAAGGACTTTGATGAGCAACAGAAGCTTCAAGCTCCCAGGTGTCCCACATGTTCCTAAGTGGCATTTCTTCCCTCAGAGGCAAACCATCACTCATCTGGGAAATGCCAGTAGCTGATTTCCATAAGACACAGTCTTGGTTAGGACTGATAACAGTCACTATTAACTTGTGTAGTGTTAATTGTTATTCCTCAGATGATGCTAAACACAAACACTAGAGAGCCCATTTTCTGTTGTCTTTGCAGTCTCTAGGCTGCACAGTGGATGTGAGAGCATCTGGACACTCTGCTTGCTGTTCAAGTGTGCTGATGTGGAGAATCACAACAGATCTTTTTGCCATCCACCACACGTTTAGATAATAGTGCTTCCTATAAGTAAATCACAGCGAGAGACTGTTGGCACGTGAAGATCCACCATATTGTATAGCGTGGAGTTATCTGGGTCAGCAAGAAGAACATTAGTAAAAGCAGCTCCTTTTTGAATTAAAGTTTATTGGAAATATTCTCTCCATAAAATTCATGACAGCCTCAACACACAAGGGAGAGATTTAGACCTGTGTTTTTATTTCAGTTTCTCATTATGAATCATTTGTCATGACCGAATAATGTGCTGACGGGAACTATTGTCTCATCTAGTGCTTTACAGTGGCTAAAAGGTTCACTCCAACTGTCTAACATATCCCTGTTGAGCTTCTCTGTCAGCTTTTGGACATAACGTCAATGTTTTACTGATACTTACTAGACTTGCTCAGAGAAGAGACAGATTTTAAAGGACTGTCCTCAGCATCCCATTTCACCTTATCAGTAATTATTCAAATGTCACACCTTATTGCCATCCAGAGGGACCTTGACAGGCTTGAGAGGTGGGCCTGTGCGAAACGTATGAAGTTCAACAAGGCCAAGTGCAAGGTACTGCACGTGAGTTGTTGCAATCTCAAGCACAAATACAAGCTGGGAAGAGAATGGATTTAGAGCAGTCCTGAGAAGAAGGACTTGGGGGTGTTGGTTGATGAAAAGCTGAACATGAGCTGGCAGTGTGCGCTGGCAGCCCAGAAAGCCAACTGTGTCCTGGGCTGCATCAAAAGAAGTGGGTTGTTCAGCCTGGAGAAGAGAAGATTCCAGGGAGACATTATAGCAGCCTTCCAGTACCTGAAGGGGGCCTGCAGGAAAGCTGGAGAAGGGCTGTTTACAAGGGCAAGGAGTGATAGAGCAAGGGGAAATGGCCTTAAGATGAAGGAGGGGAGATGTAGATTAGATGCTAGGAAGAAATTCTTTCCTGTGAGGGTGGTGAGGCAGTGGAACAGGTTGCCCAGAGAAACTGTGGCTGCCCCCTCCCTGGCAGTGTCCAAGGCCAGGTTAGATGGGGCTTTGGGCACCCTGGTCTAGTGGAGGATGTTCTTGCCCCTGGCAGGCACGTTGAAACTAGATGGTCGTTGAGGTCCCTTCCAGCCCAAACCATTCTATGTTTCTATGATTCTATGCATTGAGACAACTGATTTTGTTTGCTTTCGTTTTCTGTTAAGGACTGCCTTTCCCCAGGTACTTCTGTCTGGGCAATACTTCGCCAGAGCATTAACACCCAGTTTGGGCCGCACTGTCACTCTGTGGATAGCACAATGGATAGGTGCTGAAGGCAGTTTTCAGAAATGACTGAGACCAGGAAAGAGCTGGAGTCACAGGGGTTTGTGAGAGTTTCCCTCCCTAGCCCAAGCAGATTCAGGCCTGTAATTGCTAACAATGCAGGTTGGATCGGTTAAAAAATTGTCAGTGGCTTTTTGGAAGCAGCATCGGTCTCCATGACTTTCTTAGAAATCTTGGAAAAAGGCTCACAGCATTTTATTGCCATATTCATGGTCTTGAGAGGAGAATTTGGAGGTGACAGAAGAGGAAAGTTATTTTTGCTCCCCATTGTTATTTTGGGAAACAACTCAGCTTCTGATCTGGACAGTTCAGAGTTGATTGTGCCCATGCTGTTCTCAGTGAAAATCTTTTCACTGCCTCCAGTCAGCTAAAGATTGAACCATAAATAAAAAATAGTGTTGAAACATGGCTAAGTGATGCGGAGACTATTGATAAACTGGTCGTTGGGGCTTTGATGAAAACTTACTACAAATTTCTAACTCTAACTGTCCTTTGCATCCTCCTGTTTTAGTTGTATCATCATGCCCAAAGGACATATTCTTTATAAACTATTAGAATGCTCATAGTAATTTAGATGAAAGCATGGTGTTGAGGTCTGCAAGCAGTTGGTAGTGAGGGTAAGTCATTTACTACACATTCCCCTCCCCACATGGATATAAAAATAAATGTTCTGCATTGGAGAACTTGGCATGTACAATTATGCTATTTACTCAGGTCTGCTCCATCTTGCAGTCGCAACTGTTAGTCATTGTTCTCTTGATGGTTCCTTCAGTACATTCAGCCTTCTCTAAAAACTGGTTTTGGGCTTGCAGCTGTGGACACTCTTTTCCTTCTTCAAATATTCTGGTCAGGATTTTTAAGAGATCTTTAGGGATCAGGCCCCCAATATGAGAAATGAGGAGAACTACATACCTCACTTCCTTAAGCATGGATGAAAATCCCACTCTTCACTCCTGCAAGGTCAGGACTAAAAGGTTAAATGAGATGTACTTTCTGGCCATAATCTTGCAAGTATTTATGTACACAAGCTGACTTAGTCACGTGCAGAAGCATTTGCGGTATGTGGATTTAAATAGAGATTTGATTAGAAAAGAACCTTTATGTATGCAAGGAAATGCCATTTTGAAGCAACATTTTAATGCAGTAGTGTGTCTGGCTTTCCTAGATATTTAGCAATGGAAAAAGCCAAACTTTTTAGCTCTGGTATAGCTTTAGATTAGCAAGCAGGTCCTGCACACACATTGTATTTTATATACCATGAACAGTTTCCTCTTTATTAATCCAGCATGCAAGGCTTTCATTTCTTACTGAGGCCCATCTTTTTATTTCTTGCAGATTTTAAAATCTGTTGTGTTGGCACTTTATTTCTTGGAGACCACTGGTGTCATTTTCTCCAAATTGTTAGCGTAAACAGTCTGTAACTTGAGTAAGCCAAATGTGGTTATATTAATCTTACTAGTGCCAGCTAAGCAAGCCTGGCAAGGCACAGTTTAATTCTGATATCAGAAAAGTAGTAAATAATAATCTTTTTTTTTTTCTTTTTTAGTGCTGAAATACCCGGATCCTTGTAAGTATATTTAGCTCTTGTAAGTTAAAAGATGAATAGAAGATGAAGGAAATTCTTTCTGTAATCATATACAGGAGCAAGGATGAGCAAGTTAGGAGAGGAAGAGAACAGCATGAAATAAATAGTGGTCAAAAAGGAGACTGGCATATCCAGACAGCTGGCATCATCAGTGTGAGTTCAAGGCTGGTTCCATTGCATCAAATAAAGCAACACGTGACTTAATGAGTTTTCTGCAAGAATAATAAGCTAAAAAACTGATTACTGTTAGACATCGTTCAAGATATCTACCACTCTCCTTAGGAAGAAGTCTGCCTCAAAAGTCACTACATCAACTTCAGCATATGATTGTGTCATGAGACGTCCTCCTGTACGGTCACCATGGGGTAGTTCAGGTCAGCTTCCTGTGGGATGCTCAAACCTGACTTTCCGGACTGAGAGTCAAGTCTCAAAGCTTGCTCTGCATTAGCAGAAGCTGTGGTGGCAGATTTCCCACTATTTGAGTTGAATGTCAGGAGCTGTTACTTCCACAACAATGTTCCCCCTTCCCCTGCAGCCCACAGATAGAGCTCACTGGGTTTCTGGATCAGGATAGATGGCACAGAGATACAGGAGAGTAGGAGGCAAGGTGATGCCAAGGGAAGGATACAAACTGTCCTGGCAGGAGTGTACTTCAAACAAGAAAATATGGAAAGCCTGAGACAGTCAGTAATGCCACATTTGCAAGGACATTGCTGTGGCTTCAGGGATGTACATGGACAACTGGATATCCCCAAAATGTTCAAAACATCCAGGTTTATCAGCACTCTGGAGCTGATTTCATGCTTTCTTCTAGGAAGGTAAACATGTCTCCTTGCATTCATAACTGGGAAGGAGAGAGAAGATCCCATCACATGCTCCTTCCAGCAAAACTCACATGTAATCTGAATCCCCTTGGAATTATTAAGGCAAGCCCTGTGTTCTATGGGCTTTATGTTCATACTCCACGCTGTGCTTAAATGCTTTACTGTGAGGGGGCTGGAGCTCCCTGCCATCTGAGCATGGGTTACCAGGGAAAGGACAGACTCACTAACACCAGCTTTAGCCTCATAAAAACATCATGGATCAATTCACCTACAAGCTTCAGTATGACCTCAAATAAATCTCTTAGTTCCCAAGCTTTTGAGATCCAAGCTCTCTTAATTACTCTTGACAGGAACAGGGTGAAATGGGTTGCTCAGTACCCTACCATTTTCAAAGTTTCAGTATTTACATCTATTGAAGGGGTTTGCAGACACACAGAGCCCTGGATTTCTGTAATATATTCTCCTTGACAGGAGATGATAAAATTCCTCAAGAAAGTAGGGTTGAGTAATCTGTCCCAGAAGCTTTACACATAATAATAGTTTACTACTGTGCTTTCAGGCTTCTCACACGCAGTTTTCCACCCCGCAGAAGAGTACTGATGCGTCTGTCAGAACTCTGGTGTTGCGATACGAGGTCAACAGCACATTTCAGAAAGGCTCTGAAATCTTTGCTCTGCTTTGGTGTTGTTTTTGGTTTTGGTTGGTTTTTTTGTTTGTTTGTTTGGGGTTTTTTTGGTGGTGGTGGGGGGGTTGGGTTGTTGGTTTTTTTTTGTGAGAGGGAGGATCCTCCCTGATCTGCAGCAGCTGTTCTCTTCCTAGCAGAACAAAATCCAGCTCCTTCCTTCCAGACCTGGACAGGAAGCTTAAACCTATTGCTCTGCTCCACACTAACAGCAGAGAATGCCATAGCTTCTGCTTTTCTCTGGGCAACAGAGCAGCAGAGAGGAGAGTGGGAGGGATGCTGCTGAATCCTAGCAAAAGCATTCTGGCTTTGTGCAGATATGTAAACACACACTTTCAAATTTGTAAAGAAAAATTTACTGTAGCTGCAAAGATGTTTGCTGTTAAAAGGAAGCATTGTCTTCTCTTGCTTGAAATCAATAATTAACACTGCACTTTCTCTGACATTCTTGAAATGAACACAAATAATCATATGTACATAAATAACAATGATCTGTCTATCACAGCCCATCAATACTTGTTCTAGAAGTGGACAAGGCCAAAATGTGGGACAAGAGCCAGTGAGAAAAATAATACTGCAGGAAGCTTTAATGCTTACTGTAACCACAGTCTGAAGCATCAGCATTTCACATATCAATAATTTACAGGAATAGATAATGACAATAGCTTGGTTCAACTTCTCATATGCCTCACAGGAAATAAATTGACGCAAGTAACTGGACATACACTGCAGTGAGTTCTGAAATACCAAATTGTGTAAATTTGGGTCTAGTACTGTCTCTGATGCTGCTAATGGATGTGAGGGTTGGGCTCAAGTCTACTGGTGCAAGGGAGAGTCTTGCTGTTTATTTCACAAGGCTTTTCACTGAGGCCCTTCATGGCGTTCCTCAAGAGGCTTAATGTACTAAACCAAAACATCAGCTTAGGCTCCAAAGAGGAAATGTTTCACTTTGTCCATTTGCATTAATTTAGACACCTCTGGGATGTCAGGCAGCAAACATTAAACCCAGATGAGATGTTATTGTCCCACTGAAATGAGTGGGCATTTTATCATTGGTTCTGAGACTAACTTCCCACGGCGGCAACATACAAACACAGAAACAAAAAGAGGAGGATCGGCAGGTGATTTAAGGGAAGTCTGTACCCAGCCTTCCTAAGTGAAAAGTAAAACCCACTTTAAAACTGAGGAATTTTAACATTGAGAAAAAGTACAGCAGCAGAAAGCTAATGTGATTGCCCTTTTCTACAACAGCAATGTATTTTTAAATATCTTCAGTTCTTTTCTTTTAAATAAAATACGGTGAAATAATAGAATAAGAACAAAACGCTATCAAATTACAACGAAACCAGCTACTTCAATCCACAGGTGACAGAACCAATACCACCTTCATGCTTTATTGAAATGTGTTATAGATGGGCTCAATTTCCTTATTCCCTCTGCTTCAGGACAGTTCACTATTTAAGACTGAGAAGCAACAGCACAGTACAGATTGGATTGGTACTGGGCAAAGGAAAGTCATTAGAGCAAGCAAGAAGCTGAATGATAGAGTATCTATATAATGTCTTTGTTTTCCATGTCTGACATACGTGGCACTTTTTACTAATCTAATATCTATGTTCTTATCACTTTGAACCAAATTTACTTCGAACTCCCAGGTCTCTTCTTTGCTGATTTGTGTGGCACCTCGTGCAGGCTCCAAGTAAGTGCCAACCCTATGCATTCAAATGCATAGGGTTTCAAATCAGTCGTGAGATTGCTTCTGAAATCATGAGAATCTAAATCAAATCAGACAGTGAGGTTTTTTCTAATATATTTATCCTCAGTTTTCATAACTTCTGAATGTTAGTTTTCAAAATCTGTCTGCAGCTGTGACAGCTAGAAAGTCTTTTGGAATTGAAGCGGACATTTGTACGCACTCATGTGACTACTGATAGATTATGAAACACAAGCAAAGTCATGAAACACAAGCAACATCATGAAGCATGTAACACATCTGAAGTTAGTAAGACAAGGCTTGTTGTGAGACAATTCCTATCTAAACAAAACCACTCTGACTGTTTGGGGTTTTAAAGCTAGATCTTAAGATTTTTCTGTCCAACGCTAACAGCTCTTCTGGTTCACGTTTAAGATGTGTTTATATGTTTATTAATAAACAGGTCTTTACCAGTAAAAGATCAGACAAAACCTTAAGAAGGCAGGATAGAATTTTAACATTGCAAGATTTCACTGATTTGTATTTCTGGACTGAAACCATTGCTTCGGTGGTGCTATTGCAGGTACATAGCTGATGGAAGTGGAGAAGGGGACAAGGTAGCACTGGAAAGCTGAGCAAGGCCTTTCCCAGCCTCTGTAGTATGAAGGGGACCGATCTCATCATGTGTCCATGACTTGCTGTGGACCTAAGCTGGGGTGGACACGAAACAGAAGTGATGGGCGCATCCAAACACATTTCTTTGAAGCGGACCACCTACACACCCCAGCCTTCCTGTTATTCCACCAAGTTGCTTGCACACAAGGGTTACACCAGGAGAGAATGTGTCTTCCAGACCCTTTCTGGACATTTTGCTTCCTGCTCCTGTGCCCCATGGCTAAAGTGCAGATGCTCAAAGGTGCCTGCATACCTTTCTTCCATGGGTTTCGCTGTCCATCAGGCTGAAAGTAGCTGAAGAACAGCCACCTGGACCAGCAATGCACCTGACCCATTGGTCTGACTTGAATCACAGGCTGTGCACGCCCTTGTTACGCACAGGGGACATGTACTCCGCAGGGGATGCCATTTACATGGGCCACCTGAAATAGAGAAGTCTGCTTCTGACCACTTTGGAGACCACTCCCTTTGAGTGCCGTCATCAGTTGTTTTGGCTTCACTAGGGATGTAGACTAAATTCCTGCAATCTACCATTTCTGCTAGATTTTCCTGTGTGTTCTGTGTCTGCAGTCGCACTGGGTATACAACAGAATCCAGCAGCAAATTATCCACTGGAGTGTTCTCTAAAAGCAGTTGTTACTGGCTGACAAATTCAATTGAAAATCTCGGGAAAAGAGGCAGGCTACAGAGCTCATCAGAGCAAAGAAATGCATCCTCAGAGCTGGTCATCACCCTCCTAATTCCATGCTTGTTCCCAACTCCACATGTACTCTGCCGCCGCAATGGAAAGCAATGAGACTGAAGCCCCTGTGAAGGAGGAACTCTCTCTTAGGTGTACAGATAAGCTCTGAAATACTTTGAAAATCTCTCTCTGACAAAGAGTACAAGTCCTCTGAAAATCTGATATAAAAGAAATAAGGATTTCTGTCTCCCAGCCTCTCCATGGAAAAAGTCGAGAAAATATGGGGTGGGTAACAGAGGTTTCACCCAGCCATTTATTATCAGTCACAGAGGCATCTTATAATAAATCATCAACTTAATTCAAGTATGCTAAACTTATATTTCACTTAATTTCCTTTCAAAGTTCTTACAGGTAATATAACAATGTGATTATTGTTTTAACTCTCCAGGGATGTTGTCCAGGCAGTACATTACAGTATATGAAGTTAAAAAAGCCATGTTGCCAAATTTATATTATTATGTAATTTAGTTGCCAGTGCCATAAATTTCATGTGGCAAGTTTAGCATTTTGAGCAATTCATCTGGAAAAGCGACAGTATATATTTATTTCTACCTCATTCCTCCTCTGTGTTCACATAATAGAAGTAACTGGAAAGCTGTAGCGGACCTGTAACGTAATAAATACAGCACTGCATAAGATATTTGGAAACCTGTGACAAGGCAAACCCATAAATGTAGTCCTCAATAAATCTCAGGCTTGGTATAGCACCTGTTGACCAATGCCATTTCCTCTGCTTAAATATTGTGCAAATGAGTTCCGGGGCAGATTTACTGGGGAAGGGAGAGAACTGAGAATTTCCATTAATCTCGGAGGTGCAGTGGCCTTCCTCTATTTCAGATGACTTGGGGTAAATCCAAAGCTACTTTACCAGTTACGCTGGGCCTCCACCAGCCTCTGGCATGCGATGTGCATCGTGGATGTATATATTGTAGGCATATTATTCAGTGGCAGCTCTTGTTTGTGGTAAATGCAGGTGCTATGTATATATTCAGTACTTTTTGCTGATTGCTGTAAACTGAACCTCAGTAATTTGTTATTAGGAAGCTCTGGTTTCATAGAATTGACATTATGACACCCATAATATTTTCATAATCTGTGAAGGCTAATAAGTGTTATTATGGAGTAAGCACTCCTGTCTTTTCATAAAGTGCTTGATAGAATTGGACCTTCTCTAGAGGTAGGCTATGATTAATATAACCTCACCCCCAGATCTAAGACTACTTTGATTATTTGCCCAGAGAATTAAAGCTGTTTACTTGTGCCATGAAAGGCCAATTTAAACAGATTGTGAACCTTAGCCTAGGGAGCATTCAAGATTTCTGCAACTTGTTGCTGGCAAAGGATGAATTTTAATACTGACATAATTATTTCATCATTATGAACATACTGAGGTTGGTACAGATGCTTCCTAAAAACTGGATTATGATCTAAGTGTGCTGCAGATATACAGAAAGCTGCCAGCTATTTCATGAGCCTGCCTCAAGCCTAGAAATAAATTATTCTTTAAGGAAATGTGTAACACTAACTATAACCTTTAAACAGCTATGGGAATTATATTAACAAATATAAATATGTACATGTATGCAGCTTAGCAGAATGACCAAATTACTATCTTTTGGCGCATCCAGACACACGTTAAGCTATATGAATTCTTTCCCTGCAGGTTCTGATATCACCGTTTTCTTTCTTAATACTAAATTCCTCAGTATTTCATAGACCTGGTGGGAGAATGAATTACTAGAAGCAGAGATGGTAGCCAAAAGGCACAGAGTGTAAAATCTTTGCGCAGGGCTGGCAGAAAAAGAAGAGGATGTGTTATAGGACCGTGTCTACATCGGGAGGTTATGCCTTTATCAGGTACAATGGAAGTTCAGCTTGCGTTATTTCTGTTCCTTTACCGCTCTCTGTGGGCATTCATATTCGGAAGTGAGAGAGAATATTTTGGCTCTGGGATGAATGAAAGAATTGTTGGGGACTGAGGAGGAGCGTTATCGGTGACCATTGCTTCTGAGAAGGATGCTATGCGTTGCACGGATGACTTGCATTAACAGACTGAGTGGGTGCTCTTAATCCTCTTCAGTGCAATTGCCAAGGTTAGACAAAGTCACCAGTAAGCCACCTCTCCTCTCTTCACTCAGGTCACAGATTCGAGGTTTTCTGCATGTGTGCAGAACTATTGATTGCCTCAAAAAAAATCAAACAAACAAACAAACAAACAGATATTGATGTAGGACTGTGGAGATGTCCAAAATGCCTGTCTGCACACTCAAACGTCTGCATGCTTCTCAGGCCCTTTCAGGACTCTTAGTTTTCACTGGTAGTGAAAGTCAACAGGTTTTATATGGAAAGGTTTTTCTTTCCAGTTTACATTTTGTATATATAGAACTAGCTGATACAGACAAACATCAAACCAATTTTGTTTTAAAAGCAAGAAGAGAGGTGAAGGGAATCCAGACTAGCAGTCCATTTGCAGTTCCAACAGGCCCTCTCATTTTCCTCTTCTAATTGTTGGTGTAACCTTCAAAATGGGCTGTCACTACTGCCCAGTGGCAGGGAAAGGTCTTCTGTGAAACGATATACTCCCATAGAGGGCAATTACATAGATAAAGAAAAAGAAAGACTGAAACAGTACTCGATTAATGAGATATAAAATAGTGGAAAGGTGGCAAAAATACATTTGAAAGGGAATGTATGAATTCATGTGGGGCCTATTTGATCTGGTTTACACATCCACTGATATTTTAACAGGATGTTCTGCTGGTCCATTATTATAATACTAAATCCACCCGAGTATCACATTAGAAGTATTATTTTTGACATTAAAAAACTTCGCAGGAAATAATTTTAAAATGTTCCTCAATTAAGGACACTGAATTTGGTCTTGGAAAATGTGATGAATGAACTTGCTGAGGTAGTATTTTGCTCCTCTTACTATGCCTGCCTCTATTTTGTTCAGCTGGGTATAGGTTAGATGAAGCATAGTGTGCTACATGTTCTGTATTCTTGACAGCAGGAAACAAAACAGGAGGCAAAGAAACAAAACAAAAACCTGAGCTGTTAAGAAAATCAAGAAATCTCTGCTATATGAGTCAGCAAGGTCTAGATCCTTGCTCTTCACAGAGTCATGTGCAGAAGTGACTCTGTCACAAGAAATCCTTTTAAAGAATTACACTTTTAGGTAGAAGCATGAAATAAAAAATAGGGTTTTAACACCATTTGATCTCTTCTCCAACATACGCTAATGCTTTGCTAGGGAAGCACTGACATGCCAGGATGCAAGCCCCTTTGATTTTAAAGTAAATAGGAAATGAGAAAAACAAGAAGCATCCCTAAACTCTAATTGCAAAATTGACTTTTCCTTTTGCTCAGTTTAGTTAACATAAAATTAAAAAATCAGAGTGAACTTCTGATACATGAAATGTATTAATTAGAGTAAGCTAAGGAGGTATCTGTCCTCAGAAGACCATATGGCTTAGAAGTAAGTAATTCCACATCACTGGTTTGCTGGCAATAATGGAGTGAGGCGGAAGAATGAATTAATTTTAAATCACATCCATAAGGGAATGGATTGTTCAGAATGTTCTTTGTGCCACACAATGACTGTAATTTTAAACTGCTAATACCTTACAATGAGACCCATAAATGGGTTATTTCTTGCCTTTCATGGGGCCAAATTCTGCTCTTTTGATGTTCTCGTGTAGCTGTTATTAAGATCAGTGGAAGTCGAGCCAACTTTTACAAGTGTGGGATTTGTTTGAAATCTATTTGGACATAGTCAGATAAAACTGGGCTGCCCGGCTAAGCTGTTCATCCCCACATGCCACAAAGTGCATGCAGCACTGGGCTGTGCAAATAAGGGGTTCCTGCCTAACTACTCCCTCTTCCCATCCACAAGCAGTCTTTTGAGTCAGGGCTTTGCCTTCCCTCTCTTTTCTGCAATCCTGATTACCTCAGTGGATCACTCTTTCTCTATCACAGACTGCCTGTGCTGGGGCCAATGTGTCTGATGAGCAACTTCCCTGAAAATTGTGAGGATGTGTCCTTGAAGCATAGGATGCCTCTGACAAAGCTGAAAATACAGTTATTAATTTAAATAGTTCAAAGTATTGCACATCATTACTAGGAGGAAAAGCTGTTGTTGTTGTTGTTGTTGTTGCATGTTATGCATTGTGCAGCCAAGCCGGAGGGCTTCATTTTGTCGTAGCAAAAGATTGAAATCCCCACTGTGACAGGAGTTATGTTATTCCCTGGCAGCACCTACCACATTGGTTGGTACTGGCTGATTTATATGTGGGAGCACAGGTATGGGCACTTAGTTAAATACAACTGAATTACAAGGACTGTAACTTTGACAGGCTGAAACTGAAGTGACAGCACTGCACAGCCCCAAGGGCAGCTGGGCAGAGAGTGTGAGCCATGACGCATGCAGGGTCAGCCTGCCCAGATGTGATGGCTGCCCACAACCACATTCCTTGGCAAGGCACAGTTCACCCTTAGGGCTCCGGCCCAAATCTGCAAAGGTAGTTAGTTACACATCCTAAACCTCACTGGTGTAACCAGTGGGCAAGCCTCTCAAGTCCTAGATGCTGTTTTGTCTACAAAAGGGTTTGCCAAACTACCTAAGGAGCACCTACAGCTGTAACTGAAGCTCCACACATCCTGCTTAGGTTGCCAACTCACCCTGAAAACACCTGAAAACCAGAGGTGCTCAGTTTCTTATTGTCAAAGTTCCCACATGTCCTCCGGTGATGCGAGCAGCTGCAATCTGCAAACCAGGTACTGCCTTGCCAATCCCACGTGGTCGGCTGGGCTCGCTCTGTACAAAATGAGAGGGGATGTGAGGCAGCTCACCGCTTTTGGAAAACAGCTCTCCAGCTAGAAAATTTGATTGTAGGAGACCTGGGTTAAATTCAGTCCTCTTTCTAAGGGGATTTGAGTCCATCTCCAAGCAACTGCTAGCCATTATACAATATAGTAGCCAACCACATAGTGTCATTCATCTTCCCTGGTGGGACTGTTCCCTTTCATGCGACATATTTAAAATACCTAGTCCAAAACTAATGCTGCCTTAACTCTCAAACCTACACTTAACATTAAACTAAATAAAGCATTTACGGGGCCGGGAATGGCACTCGTTTCCCTGGTCCACATTACTAAAGGACAGAGCCAGGCTCGAGCCCCTTTGCAAGGTGAATGTTTAATTTTTCCATGCCAGGCGCAGGAGCTCCAATGAGAGGAACTCAGAGGAAATCACCTACAGCCAGAGGACACAGTAATTCCTTTTGCACCACTGCAAGAACAGCTTTCAGGGGGAGGAACTCTGGCTAAACCCTGCTAATGAATCAGCTGCACCTCCATGCAGGTATGGCCTTGAGATCTCTGTGCTCTTCTACAAAAGATAAATGTGAGATCAGGATTATTAACTGTATTAATGTAGAGAAACAGACATAGAAAGACAGTATGATCTAAAGGGGACCCATAGGAAACTGGAAAGAATTATACTGATGCTTTCCCACATCATTAGTTTTCTTGTTCAGGTGTATTCTCCTCTGAAGGCGTTCATCAGCAATCACATACCATGCAAATGTGCTGCTTTTTTCTTATATGGGATCAGAAAACATGCACCTACACTTTTCTTTTTTCTGTATTGTTTTTCCATGAAGTGCATTTGTAAAAGAGTAGAATTGACTAGAAGAGCTCTGTGACGTTGTTAGTTCAGAGATAAGCATCCTACTCAATTCCTTTCTGCAGCTAGCAGTGTCAAAATGATGGAAAGAGGCAGAAGAACACTGGCAGAAATAGAAATTTGATGGGGTGAAGGAATAGAACAGAAAAATTGGAAGGAAGAGACTAAAAAAGCCTACAATGATCTGTGCATATATATAGGCAGTTTAGAAAACATTGTCCTACTTGGAATATACACAATGAAGTCTAATCAGCCCCTGAAAGTCTATTAACTACAGTCCAGAACAGCAGCTAGGTCATAGGAAAGGAGATCAGCTCAATCTTTGGGGGTCCTCACTGAGACAGTTGCAGGGGGAATGGGTGCCAGGGTGTATGAATGAGAGCCTGGTGTGTTGGGACCACACGTCTGAGCCCAGGGCAAGCTCAGCTCACAGAACAGCGCTTGCCTCCTGCTTAGGACTGACTGACCTTGGTCCCACTGCTGTTGTGGGGTATCCATCTGTTTTCTGCCTTCATAGCTCCCATGCAAAACCAGTGACAGACAAAGCGTTGAGGGCCGAAGCAGCTAACATTCGTGTCAGTTGGTGTAAAGTGCCAAAGAAGGCGGCAGCTTGTAGATCCTGTTTCTCCCTCACCTCTCTCTGCCTCACTCACTTGTTAGTTTCCTTATAGATGTAATAAAGATTCATCTTAGTGATCAGCTTCGGCCCATTTCCACCAGCAGAGAACCCTTCAGTTGCCAGTTGCCTTTGTAAAGAAATAACCTCAGTAAGTATCAAAATATGTGGGCAAAACAAGAATGACTTGGTCTTAATGGCTTCTCTTTGTTCACAGTGAGAGAAGTACAGAGCTCTGGGCAGGGTATCCCCACTTTTTTTTTTTCCCCAGAATTATTGAGGCACATGAAGGCTCTCCACAAAGAACTAAGAGACGAAAAATGAGTCATGAAGGGACTGTCATGGGCAGAGGTAATGGCCCTAATTCTCATTTGCCCTGAGGTTGCTTTATGTTCTGCTGCGTGTGTGAATGGACCTCAGAGTGTACGTGAAAAATACGAATTTGCCGGTACCTCCCTGGCACTGCTAGGATGCTGTCAGCAGGTCATAGCCTGAATGGAAACAGGCTGTGTTTTGGTTGAATCTTGCAGAGTGTTTTGCTTTTACTGAGTACAGGCACTGTCCTAAGGGAAGAAAATTTTAACATGGCTGCACTGAGCAGCTCATGGAGAAACACAGAACCCTCTGGAAAGGGAACAAAGTGTCTCAAGTCTGGCTCTCAGAGAAGCACCCTATATTCTCTCCCACTGCTTACTTGACAGAAAAACTGCCAACCATAGCAGTCAAATGGGCAGTACTTTGTCTCGCCAGGCAGCAGTTGCAATAGGAATTATATCAACGTAGCAGCCATCCCTAACAAACTTCTTTTTGTTCCCAAATACACTTATTCAGCTGTCTTTGTTTCGCTCCACTGTAGTTTTACATAAGAAACCACAGAGAAGTCCGAATCCTCTGAAACTAGCCAGTGGTAGAGTGGTGTGATGGTAAATAATAGTGATGGCTGTTGGAAAACCTTGATTCTGTTCCAGATCTTGACTTATTTTGGGATGATATGCAAGCCATTTTATCAGTTTATGCATTCTCTCCCTGCAGACTCTGTCTTTGCTTTGGCTGCTCAGAAGGTCCTCTTTCCGAATGAGTCTGCAACTCCGGATTCTTGATAAAACCACACGATACATAAACAATGGTAATAAACTGCATTTCTTGAAAAATGTCTTGGCAACTCAGGAGCAGATCAGATGAAACAACGTCACTCCTGTGCACTTTTACTAGGGGAGCAGTAGGTATGAGCTAAAATGGATGTCATCCTCCCACTCGGTGAATGAGGATGGCTGCATCACATGGGAAAGAACTGGCAACCCGTGCAGCGCTCTGTCTGCACTGCAACACTAGCCAGCCCTGAAGATGATGCGGAGAGTATTTAATAGCACTGTGCTTCAATATGCTGAGAGAAGTAAACAATTCTAGGGTAAAATGCTGCTGCCACATAGTCCCATCCTGGCTGATGAGAGTTGAAGAATGGACCCTTATTGTTGCTCTAGGTAACACGGCTGCGCCGAGTTATTACTAATCTTTACATGGTAGCAGGAGTGCTGACACAAACCCAAAAGAAATTTTTAAAAGGCAGCCACAAAGATACAGCAGAAGAAAAAGATAAGGGCTGGGAGCTAAGTCAGAGGCAATCAAGCCTCCAGCTTCATTGCTTACTGCAGAAAATATGAACTGTAATTGGAAAAGTTTTAAGCTGTATCTCACAGCAATTTGTGCAACTGAGAAGCCTGATAAACACAAATTAGCTTTGCTTCTTACAATTTTAGAGTCATTATTGATAGTTTTAATGCATTACACAGATAGAATAAGAAGAAAAATGATGGCAACAGCATTTGGTATCTTTTTTTTTTCTCAACCCACAGAAGCTTTTATTTGGGGGGAAATACAATGCTGAAATGTTTTCTCTTATTTCAGGTTTACATTTTCTCAGAGAGTAGATTCTAATTTCCCATTGTTAGATGTCTGAAAGGTACTCATTTCATATTTAAGTTAAATATTTTATTCACAGAACCCTTGCAGTTTTTTCTTTATGCATGTTTACGCCTAATTGGAGAATAAAGGTCATAAATGTTATTCATTCATGGAGAATGATTAACCATTATGCAATAGATTCACATACATATTCATAATATTCCTGTAAATTTATTCATTTTATGGCAAATTTAAGAAACATCTATATTGCATTACGTTTTGTAGATAAATGCTCTATAAACAGCCAAGACTATAAAGCTAGCTAAAGTCTACAGTGTTTGGTCTCAAAAATTCAATACACTGCAGTAAGCAGGAAAGATTAAGTGACTTGAGTTCAGTAGTTTAAAAATATTTTCCAAGGCTCCTCTGCGAGAGGCTCGAGATTGTTCACATGACTTTCTCCCACAGAATTATGATCATTGAAAGAAAGCAATTACTCTTTCATACTCAGTCCAGAAAAGAAAACTTGCGTTGAAAGAAAAGCGCTGAAGTTGTACGGTTCAGCACTCCAGCAATACGAGATACCACATTTGCCACCCATTAGAATCACTTTATCAGTATCACCATTTTACAGATGGGAAATCCTAACACAGAGACATTAAGGTAAAAAATAACCACTAATTCTGCTTGCTCAGTTTGAAATACCTTGGACCTACATTTTTAAAGGATTTACTGTATATAGCAGCTAGCGTATCAAAAGACAGTTTCCATGGATTTCAACAGCATTTGAAAGTTATCACTATTTCTGCAAATGAGACCCTGAGGTATCAAATCAGATATCCAGAAAATGAAGAAAACACAGTAAAAAGACCACCTGCGAAATACCTGCTTTATATGATTTTCTTTCCGGGGTGCCTTTTTCTGCATTTCTTTGTGCAATGCCTTTTTTCATTGACTGCATCTCTTCCAAATCCTGCATGTCTCCCAGATTCTGTGGCTGGTATCCTACAGAAAAGGAAGCCTCATTCATAAAAAATTTCACACCATCAGAAAGCTGAAAATTGAATGTAAAGCTAGTTGATGCTTTCCTATATGAAAATCTGTATCTTGTAAATTGGTGATGTATTGAAAGCAGATAATTTTAAGGAATGCACTGATTTGAATGTTTTGATTGGTTTTGGTTTGTTATGTGTTTTTTTTTTTTTTTCCTTAACTACGAAATGTCAGATTAACAAAATTTCGTAATAATATATTTATACCTGTAATTCAAAATCATTTATTTTAGATATATTTTATTTTATGGTGTAACAATGTTTAAAGGGATAAATGTCAAAACTATATTCAACTTTTTGAACATTATGAGTGAGAAACCTGTCACCTGACTTGATTTTTTTTTCACAATTAGGTTTGAAAAGTGGGGTTTTTTTTAAACTCTTTGTTTTCCTTTGCCTTTTCAGAACATTTCCTCCAGCCTCAATCCTGGAATTTCAGAATTTCCTACAAACTGTAAAGCCTAGGTCTGGCAAATGTCACAAGGTACTTTAACACATGTATAGGAGGTCTGTTTTTAAAGTTGGCCAGGCTGGACTCTTTTCTCACGCTTCTTTGCTCATCAATTTCCATTTTCCTCAGTGGATCGTGAGACCTCTCTGTATTTGTTTTCCAGTCTCCTTCACCTTTTTCATCCAGTTCTGTTGGTCCTTATTCCCACTCTTTGTCCCCATCCCACTCATTACATCTATTTTTTTCTATTGCTTGTCAGCCTCCTCCTCTCTTTCTCTTTCCTAAAGAGCTTCTTGACAAAGTCTCCTTTTCTCCACAGGCTCAGTTTCTTCTTCCCTTGCTTTCAGATGAGCACCTTTTTTTTCACAAGGTCCGGCACAACCTGAAGACTGGGCAGCTCTGAAACAATCTTGTTGCTCATGGTCCGGTCAGCCAAATGAAGCAGATACGCTGCTGCCTACAGCTGTACTTGCCAGCAGACGTTGTACAGCATCACACTCGATGGTGCTCACCAGAGTTAGGAAGTTTGGGAAATTTTACCTGTTAGCAATGACCATATTTACACGGTCATTTTTAAACAGCTTACTCCTTGTACAAATACCAGGTGTAGCTCCCTGCCATAACAGTTCTCCCCACCAAACATCTTGACTTTGCTTCAGATAGTGAGGAAAAGAAATTTAAAATTACTGATGCTTAAACAAAAAGACTGCCAAGTATCATTTTGGTTTTCAGCTTACGTCAAACAACCTACATTTCTCAGAGTTTACTTTTCAAAAACAGCTGAAATGTATAGAAAATAAATACCTAAATAAACCCTACAAAAGCCACCAGAGGCAGGCAACTTACCACCATGAAAATTTTAAACATCACTGGTTAAAAGCTTGACAAAGTTATAGGAAAGTGAGGGGAGTTTCAAGGGCACCATCCACCAATTTTAATAATAGGCAGTGCTATCCGCTCTACTGATAATAAAATACGAAGTGAAATAACCCATGAGTAAAGCAATATGTTAGCAACAGTGTTAGCAGATATTAGTCTCCCTCTGGTCAAATCTTTCCAGCCCAACATTAAACCTACAGGCTAGTATAAAACAGTTGACAACATGCTTTGGGACTGAATTAGCGGCTTCTAGCTTCTAAAGTTACCTTACCCTTTTTTTGCTCAAAACACACAAGTGTGTGTGTGAGTTTTGACTGGTAACACGAGCCCTGCTTGAACCTGAGCTGACCTGTACAAAGCCAGCTAAAATGCCTAGGTATTTATGTTACAATTTATGAAGAAAATCCAGATAAACCACCCATGGAAATGAAGGAACTGGCTATACCAACACTGGCAGTGAGCAGTACATACCACACAATAATTTGTATTATATGTGTTCCTGAAGGATGCTTTTCAAGGTGCCAACATTGTATTTCTCCTCACCAATTATTTAAAAAAACCCAAAAGGATGGAAAAGTTGTGGCTTAGGTATATTTTGCATGAGGTTTGCTGAGACTATTCCCTCTCAGCAGAATAACAGTGACTGATAATGACTGAAATCTTATTTCTTTTGTAGCAGCATTTGGCTTTATTTGCATCAATCATGAGAGTTCATTCAGTCTTTTTTATTAGGTTGGGATGTAATGAATACAGAATGCCTGGCAGAAAACTCGGTCTGCTCTGGAGGAACAAACTGTGTGGGCTGAGTCTCATCAAAGCCATTGTGCTGATCACGGTTATGCAGATAATGGTTAATATCTGTTCAGGAAAAAAACCCTTTCTTTTGATTCCTCTTTGTTTTTTATTTTTAAGGAGGAATTAATGTCTCCTGACTCTGCCTAATCCTCTATTCACTTGTTGGAAGAAAGCCCTATTTTAAAATTGGCTGAAAGAGTGCTATAATGGGGTTCACTGGATAAGATGAGGCTCTTAATCTCCACTCCTCGCACTGAGCCGGTTAGAGATCTTGGACATCCCTTAACGCACAATTTGACTGTGGGCAGGTGCAGTCACTAGTGCCTCTGCTCTCGAGTCCACCGAGGTGTGTGCTTCGGGATGTCAGTGAGTTTTGACAAAGTGGTCCATCCGCTCTGAAGCCAACTTGTGAGCTGCACGTGAATCCACACGCAAAGCAGCTGCAGCCCTGCCTCCGGCCCCCGCTCCAGCCTCAGCTAATATTAGTTGCATGGTCTGACATTGACTGTTTATAAATTGCCACCAGTAATTATTAGCTAGCATGCTCAATGGGGGAGTAAAAGCATCATGAAACAAGACAAAATGTGTCTAATGACAAAATGCAACAGCATATTAACATACTATGCATCTAGAATTTGCCACAGATACAACAGACTCTTGGAAGTCATTCAGGGAAAAATCTGTTTTCTTCTAAAAGGAGGTGAAACTATGGAAAAGCATAGCAAGATGAAGGTCTATATCTGTCTTAATATATGGGGACCAAACAAATTATATTTGCCAGATCCAGGGTGCACGTTTCACTCACACGCCTAAAACTTAGTGAAAGAGAACAAGCCATGACACAGATGTAGAAAATACTCCTAGAAAGAATGACTGGCTTGTGAGATAATTGGCTTCATAAATGAAAGCAAAAAGGGAGAAATTTTTGAAGCATTTATAGCAGACTTCAGGCCAGCAAGCCTGACATGCTGTTTGGAGGGTTTGTACAATCTCTAATGTAAGATCAGATTGTAATGGGCCTCAGAGACATGGAACAGAGATAAAAAAATACTTTTGAAAACAGGCTTAAAGATAACAGAATAAGCCACTGAAATTTGCCAGCCTGCAGAATGTACTCAGATCAGATTACAAGTTTTGATTTCTCTTTTTTCTGCTCCTTGGTGCCACAGTGGACTAGGTTTTAAAGCAAAATAAAACAAAACCCAGGAACATGCAGAAGCAAAATAAAAGTGAACCTGTGAGAGGCAATGGTGTTTTCCAGACTGGAATAAAGAAATTGAAGAGGACAGAGATAAGTGCAGAACTGAGCACTACCCTGCATTTGGCAGACTTGCTGTCTCTGCAAAGAAATAAAGCCATCAGAGCACAGCCTCACTAACGGTACCCAAGGAGAAAAAAGAGTATACATATGTAAAGGATAGATTAGTTAGTTGTAGAAGTTGCTCAAAACAAAGTCACAGGCTCTGACTGGAATACTACCTGGAAGCTTCAACACTCAGGAGATCTCACGGGTGGATGTGGTATCTGACGTTTGAGTGAAAGGTTTGAAAAGAAAACGTAGTCATAAGGAGAGGTATAACAGTGATACACTGCAGGAATTATTCCCAGAGTGGTTGGATATGAATGGGGCATAAAGGTAAGGCATACTCTTGAAAACAGAAAGTTAGGAATTGTTTTAAAAAATTCTGGGGCTGAACACATGTAAGATACTGATTACCAATTACAGTTTAGTTTATAGACCAGGCAGCCAAGAAAGTGGCAAACACGGAGACTGAATTAAAAAAAAAGGAAGAGTAGCTGTGGTTTCAGCAAGTAGCCAAATATGGGAAGAAAGCTTTCTCAGCTTCTATAAAGCTTTGTAACATAGAAAAATGTATAGAAATGTATGAACAAGAAAAAATATGAAAAAGACCACTTTGATATTACTCATCTAAATAAAACCAAAAATAATAGTAGATGGTATCAGACTGGTTTAGATCTGTTAGTGCTGGAACAGTTGTCAACCGCTTCTCAATTTTTCCCCCCGTTACACAGAAATAGCGCTGACTCCCCCTACATTTCCCCATCTATACAACCAAGCATCACATGAGGGTATTTTAGTCACAGGATTTTCCAATAGCCTTTTATTGAATACTCATCCACTGTGACCATCACATCTTTGCCAAAGTTCCTGTTCTTAAATTCTCATATGTTTTGGCTGGCCATTTACCTTGCTCTGTATTGAGTGTGGGGACTGCATTTGAGAGACAAGCGTTTTTGGAAACAGCCTGGCTTACTGAAGAGTAAAACTTTTCTGTTGGGCTGGCACCACCTAATCATTACTTTTCACTTGGCACATTTGTGCCACCTTAAAATGTCATCAGTGACATTTATATTAATTGCTAGATTGCAGAAGAGAAGGATCATTTTGCCTCTAGACACAAAATGCCTGCCGGACCCTACAAATCGTTAAAATGTTACATTATTTTATGAAAAAAAAAGAAGGACACAAAGAAACCAGAAAAAGTAACGCTTCTAATCAGCAACTCAGATTCATTAATGCAGAAATGCAAGTGCTGGGAATTTATGCTCAATCTCAAGAAGGAGCATACTCCGTATAAACAAAGCCTTTGGAAAAATCCTTGCATTCACTGAGAATGTATCACTGGTCTTTTTTAAATGCTCGCAACTTGGTTAATATGAGCAGATTTTCACAGAGATGGCATAAGAAAAACCTATAAGCAACAGATGTCAGGGATCTCCCTGTGGGGAACACCAGGCAATTTTCAGTAAAGCAGGTTACAGTACAACTTAATAAGCATTATTGAGGCAATAGACATTGACCATAGCTTTGAGGTGGATCTGCCTGAGCTTTCGTCTCCAATGAACTCTCCCATCCTCTGAGACAAAAGGCTTTAAAGTCAGAGAAGCCAGGTTTTACTGTAGTATTAACTAAGATCCTGAACTTTTTTGAAGAGAAAATCCAAAGTGACTATGCCAGCTGGAGTATAAATATCAACAATTAAATTAAAAGGCTCATAAATAACTCCTCCTTCCCACTGTGTCCTTGCAGGTGACTCATTTCCTCAAGGCTACTTTCAATGACAATTCGGAGACTCTCTAAATTGCAGCAAAATCTGCCTAGCAACTCCTGGTCCCCAGGATGTTTTTCAGGAGGACTTGTCTATCTGCTGCCTGAATGACCTGCAGGCTCCCACCTCCATACGTGCATCTTCCTTTCTGCAACATGCTGAGAGCCCAAAAATTTTGGCCTCAGAGACAGATTCCCCACCACAGTGCAGCAATCTCCTCTCCTTCCTGGGAATTTCACTCAATTCAGGCTTTTTAAAGAAACACAACACTATTGTAAATATAAATCTATTTTTATATATAAAAAATTATGATAGTATTGTGTATCGCTGATGTAACTGGGGTCATGAAACAAAGCTGATGATAGGATCTTGATGCAAACAAGCCAAAGGAGGTAGCTCTTCACACAGAATGCAGCAGAGTCCTCAGACTCCTTCCCAAAAGATATTTTGGATGCCAAAAATTTTACATGGAAACAAGGGGAGGCTGAACAAATATTTGGAATAAAACTCCACTGAAAGTTACCAAGCTCAGGAAATCTTCAGAGCAGCAAATAGTTGGATGCTGGGAGAGTATGACGTAAGTATCATGCTCTTGCCCTGTTCTTTTCCCTAGCAGTCAACTTAATGGCCACTACTGGGCCAGAATACTGGACTAGCACTTTGGTCTGAACCAGCACAGCTCTTCATAGGTTTTTGCATAAGAAAGAAAAACACACAGGGTAGTCATATTCCAAACCAAAGATATGGACCCTTCCAAGCTCAGCACACAGTGCCTGTAATGCTGCTCAGAACACATATATCTCCGTGGGACTTTATTGATACGGTATATGACACATCCCTACAGCAGATTCTCACTAAGAAATAGATACAGGTGTATTTGTATGTGTATGTGTGCATGTACGTATGTACGCATGCATATATGTGTACGTATGTAAGTATGTATGTATGTATTTACCTACCTATCATGTAATATCCCATCCCTTCATGTTCTAAGCATCTTTCAGTCAGAGATCTACTCCTTCCTCCATTTATCACAACCAGCATCAATCTCAGAGTGCAGGATGCATTAAACACCTATTACAGCTTTTTATTCTGCAGGTGAGCTTGCTTGTTTAGTTTTGTTTTGTTTCTAGTCACGGCACATTTGCTGCTTTTATTCCTCAGAATCCCTAGCTTAGATTATTTTTGCTCCAGTTAAGGGTTGCTTCACATAAAAGCAGACTGCAAACGTATCATTTTTAGATGAGCCACCTGGATATTATTATTGCTGTTATCGTTTCCCACTCCTGTATCATTGCATTTCTTTCTTTGCCAGATGTTTACGAAGTCTCTGTGGATTGCCTTTCTTTCCATTTGCTGCGAACTTGAGCACCAAACTCCGGTTTAAATATTTCAGGGGTGGTCACTTCTGTTTTCACTAGCACTTTAGAAGACAGTCAACCCATAAGGGATGGCATTTCAATCTGAGAAACTGGTCTTTCCCTCAGTGAAACAGTATCTGCACATTAGGGTTAAGCCCAAAAGAGGAAAGAAAACCTTGTGCATAGTGAAATGAATGTTATTTTGAAAATGCTACTTATATGTTTCATAAATACTCTAATGATGGACCACATGAGGAAGTTTCACTGTAATGTACAATAAAACATAGATTTCTACCTGCATTACTACATTCCTACCTATTATTATTATTATTATTATATTTTAAGCTAGCTGTTGCCCACTAGCCTGTGAAGTGTGTAGCTCAGAGTGACATGCCAAAATCCTGACACTCTTGCGGAGACACCCGTTTGCATGACAAGGAGTTGGTGGTGGCTAGACAGTCAGCACCAACGACCAATATCAGGAACTATATGAAACCAGAAAGCAAGCCAAAAGAGTGGCCAACACTCAAATACCTAAATCAACACTGTAGGATCCAGGACAAGGAGCAAACATCAAATCAGGGGCAAACTTGCAGTCTGGAGGCACAATGAGTGACAACTAGGCAATGCCTTGCTGGATCAGGTTTACCTATGCTTAGTTATTAGGGAAGAAGACAGTGAAGGCTTGCAGCTGCCAGCCCCAAAGGGCTAGTGATCTAGATAAGAACATAAACTATTGATCTAAGATTCCTCTCGAGGGATCAACTGCAGAAACTTCCAAATCCCAGACAAGGCAGTCCAAAAGCAGCACTGCTGTAATAACTGCTTGTTGCAGACTTCTGAATAGAGCTCAGTCCAGATAGGCCTTGTAAGGTAGTATAATCAAGTTGTAGAAATGGTACAAATGCTTATTTCACCAAATTCTGTCTTTTCTTGCACAGAAGTAACTCAATATGATCAGCAGTTTGAAGCATATGAGCAAAGAAGATATTTAGTGTCTCCTAATTACCTAACTGTGACAGAAGCTAAAGTCAGCCAAGGCTTTGCAATGGAACTGCCCAGACCTTTTAATTATAATGAGATCTCCAAAGAAGACCAAAAGACTTTGAAACTCAGAAAGTGATATTTTATTAGAACTTGAACCAAAAAAAAAAAAAAAAAACCAAACCAAAAAAACCCCAAACAAACAAACAAAAAAACCCAACCCCCCCCCCCCCAAATGACCATTTCAAGCAGAACAGAAACAAAAAGCGTTCTTAAAAATGCTTTCCTCAGTTACAGGCTTGGTTTCAGTCAACTCAGTGACTTTCTAAGTTTATCACAAACTTGACTAATCCCTCTTGATCCCTAGGAAGTCCTTTCCACCAGGCACCAAAGTCTGTCTGTCTGCTCCTCCTGAGCTGCAGGCTCCCAGCTCTATGCTGTAAGTCTTGTACGTGCCACACTCAGCTGCCTTGCAAAGTTTTTCCACCCACGTATGCCCAGCTGCTGGATAGACAGGAACCATCTGCTTTACCCTCCTAGGGGCTGCACCTGACCTAGCCTTCATAAAGGGACATCCTACAGCTGTAAACAAAGGAGTAAAAAAAATAATGCCTGTCCACTATGCAAATCTTCGTCCTGTTTATGGATTTTAGTATAAAGGGAAATAGTAACCCTAAAAGATGCAGCACCACCCTAAAATTAGTTTTTCTGTAATCTCAGACTTAGACAAAACAACACTGTTACTATCCATATCCATACATATTTGACAGTAAGGGTAAAGGAAGTGAAGATCTTCTGATAAAGGAAGAGGGGGTGTAGAGCAGCAGCAGTTAGATTTTATACTTCTTCGTGTATTTGATGCAACACAAAGACAGGCGTGTTCTTTAAATGTTAAAACACAGTAAATTCATAAGTGTCTCAGCTGCCACGATTGTAGAACTGGAACAAAAAAGGATACCTGTATGAAATGTCTTTGAATAGCACGGGACACTGATACATTGGGAGAGGCAAGCAGTGTAAAGTTTTGAATATGGATAAAAGGTGGCTAGGTGGAAGGGCTAGAAAATCGAGGTTGGTGGCTGAACACATGCTAACCATGGCAGTTCCTCTGGTTCAGTGTGAGTTATGAAGGATGAAAGCTCTACAAAAGCATAGAAAAGCATGGGCATAGGAGTTAAAGAAGCACGGGAAAAGGATCTGGGTCTCATACAGAATCAGACCCAAACAGCTTGCACATGCCTTGTGCAAAGGAGTTGTTCAGCTTAAGTTTTTGCCTCAGTCTTTAGTAGCCAGATCAGCAGCCCCCAAGGCACTTGTCCCCTGGTGCTGGAAGACACAGAAGAACGGGATATACCCCCTATAATCCAGGAGGAAGCAGTTTACGACCTCCTACTTCACCTGGACTCGCACAAGTCCATGGGGCCAGATGGGATCCACCCTACAGTGTTGTGGGAGCTGGCGGAGCAGTCTGCCAAGCCATTAGCCATCATCTATTGGCGGTCCAGGCTAACAGGCGTGGTTCCAGATGACTGGCGTTCGGCTGATGTGACACCCATCTACAAGAAGGGCCGAAAAGAGGATCCGGGCAACTACAGGCCTGTCAGCCTGACCTCAGTGCCGGGAAAGATCATGGAGCGGCTCATCTTGAAAGCACTCACTGAGCAGGTGCGAGATGGTCGGAGAATCAGGCCCAGCCAGCATGAGTTCATCAAGGGCAGGTCCTGCTTGACCAACCTGATCTCCTTCTATGATCACGTGACCCGCCTAGTAGATGAGGGAGAGCCTGTGGATGTCATCTACCTGGACCTTAGCAAAGCTTTTGACACCATTTCACACAGCATTCTCCTAGGGAAGCTGGCAGCTCGTGGCTTGGACCGGTACATTCTTCACTGGATAGAAAACTGGTTGGAAGGACAGACCCAGAGAGTTGTGGTAAATGGTGTTAAATCTAGTTGGTGGCCGTTCCCCAGGGCTCNCTACAGGCTTGGGGCGGAGTGGCTGGAAAGCTGCCTGGCAGAGAAGGACCTGGGGGTTCTGGTGGACAGCCTGCTGAACGTGAGCCAGCAGTGTGCCCAAGAAAGCCAATGGCATCCTGGCCTGCATCAGGAGTAGGGAAGTGATTGTACCCCCCGTACTCGGCTCTGGTGAGGCCTCACCTCGAGTACTGTGTCCAGTTTTGGGCCCCTCAATGCAAAAAGGACATTGAGCTGCTGGAGCGTGTCCAGAGAAGGACAACAAAACTGGTGAAGGGACTGGAAAACAAATCTTATGAGGAGCGACTGAGGAAACTGTGGTTGTTTAGCCTGGAGAAGAGGAGACTGAGGGGAGACCTGATCACTCTCTACAACTACCTGAAAGGAGGTTGTAGTGAGGAGGGTGTCGGTCTCTTCTCCCATGTAACAAGCAACAGGATGAGAGGGAGTGGCCTCAAGTTGCGTCAGAGGAGGTTTAGGCTGGATATTAGGAAAAATTTCTTCACAGAAAGAGTAGTGAGGTGTTGGAACAGGCTGCCCAGAGAGATGGTTGAATCGCCGTCCCTGGAGACATTCAAAAATGTGTAGACGTGGCACTCCAGGACACGATCTAGTAGGCATGGTGGTCTTAGGTTGATGGTTGGACTTTATGATCTTGGAGGTCCTTTCTAACCTTAGTGATTCTATGATGCTAAGTTCAATGCCAGTGCTGAACATACATAGCATAAACCAGTCTGCCAGACTCTGCATGGGATTTTACAGATCTGATATTAATATGAAGTCTGGGTGCCTTCTCATTCCCTGATGGCTTTCTGTGAAGAAAGTAGGGAAATGAGCTACAACCTGGTACCCTTCTACTTCTCGTACATCCTTTAGCTTAAGCTTTGGGGGAAATGAAAAGGAAAATGCAACATTATGCAACAGCCAACATTATACAAGCTACCAGCACGACTGTCAGGAGTGGGAAACTAGTGGGCTCAAATGGCAAGGATCCAAAGGAACAGCTAAAAGCCATTTATTTGCCTGCCTTATATGAATTAAACCATTAAAAGGATGTTTCAACTGAAATAGTATCAAGCTAATTTATTTCAATTTTACTAAGCAAATTAAACAATCAAACATTTAAAATCATGCCACAATATAAAAGTAATCTGTAGATCCACAGGCTCAAATTTGAAATCACTGAATCAGTATAACATGTATTAAGATTCATTACAAGTTTTATTTTTATAAAAGAAAACTGTAGCCTGACACAGACCGCACCCCTTAAAAATGGGTACTTCTGCCATACAATGTAAGTGACAGTATCCCTACATGAGGTTGGAGTAGACTAGAAAGATACAAACATTTGAAGATAGGGTGTTCCATAGCCAGTAAAGATTTGGCAATAAGATTGAATTAAACATGCCTTGCACTTGGCTCACTGAGAACATTTCATTTCAGCAGGATTGCAATGTTCACTAATGACTGAAACCTTATTATTTTTGTTAAAATTGCTAGTATTTGGCTTTATTTGCTTCAGTTGTGGGAGTTCATTCAGTCTTTCTTTTTTATTAGTTTGGGATATAAGGGCTAGCAAAAGCTCTGTCAGCTCTGGAGGAACAAACTGTGTGGGCTGAATCTCATCAAATTCACTGATGTTATGCTGATCATGTTTAATATCTGCTCAGGGATGTAAAAACTTTTTACCAGGAGTGAAATTGTACTGACTCTGCCCAGTACCCATGAAAGGTAGCTAATCTAAGGGCAACTGAGGGAATACTATTCACTTGTTAAAAATTCCTATTTTAAACAGATTCTAAAGCTGGCTCTAAGCAAAGACACTTTTTTCCAGATTAATAACCCTCTCCTTTCTCAGAATCCTGAGCAGATTTACATAGAGCCCTAAAGTCAGTTCATAAAACATGTTTAAACCGGCAGAAGAGAATTTTATGATAGGAAAAAAGTTCACTCTTTTTGAACCTATACAAAAATTTACTCAATATTTCTATTATGTAAGGGAGCCCAAACCTATGGATGTGTTTATTACTTACTACTTCCTTTCTGTTAAAATATATTTTTAATGCAGCCCTTGCTTATTTTCAAATTATTCCATTTCATACCAAAGTGCTGAAAGTGATGCCTCTTTTTAAACCTCTCCTTTAAAGAAAATGAATCAAGGGGCTAGAAAAGCATCGTATAGCAATTTATTCACAGCTCAGACTTTCCAAAGATGTAAAATCAAAATGAGACTGAGACTTGCATATGCGGGTCCCTGAAGAAGTGAGACAATCTTTAAAACTGTTTTCCCCTTTTCAGGTGCTTGCAGAGCTCCTCTGCTGTTCCTCTGCCTGATCTTCTCCCTCTGAGATCTCCCTTCTTTCATTTCTTTGCCTCTCTGTGGTTCACGTGTATCTCCCCCCCTCCCTTCTGTGCCACCACACTTTTCTTACATCAGCTGAGGATCTTTCTTGTTTTCAGGCATTCCTTCATCTGCAGCAGAACCCTTCCTTTTACACCTCAACAGTCCAGCTACCCCAGCAAGCCCCTGGGAGTCAGGGATTGAGGTGCTGCTGGTGGTGGGCAGTCACCCATGCTAACCAGCTATGAGACATCCCAAGTCCTGCCAAGCCTCTGCTGTTCCCTGAGTGTCGATGAGAAAATGCCTCCTGGCTGCTGCAGGACAAGGGCTGAACAGTCGATGAGGCATGAGGGAGCAAAGGTCTGATTTCCAAGATCCCAAATGTTCCACATGAGGCACATGGAGCCCTTGTTGGGCACTGCCTTTGGTGGGATGTTGACTGTGTTCAGTAACTTTTTGGGTCAGATATGTATTGCAACTGAAAGTTCTGGGCTTGTTCAGATAACTTATTTAGCAGAACTAGAATCCCAAGTGATTAGTTTTCTGAAGAAAATCTTCTACTGAAATATTCTGTGTCACATTCCTCCTATCCTTTAATCTATAGGCAGTGCCTTGAAAACTTATTTGGAGGCAATTTGAATTTAAAAGAGGAAATAAATCCACCCAAATCATCCCAACCGCAGCTGACTTCACTAATCAAGAAAGATTTTTACATAGCCAGGGATCTTTCATCAAAGGCATCATGAAACCTTCAGTGGAGTCACCCAGGACTTTGCAGGATATTATGAAGCATCCTTCATGCAAACTCTGTCCAAAACTCATTATTAAACTAAGACTGACTGAAAATGAGGATGAAATTGGGCAGGTCTTGTGTGAATGTAAGAGGCTGTGGTCTTGCACAGAGACTCAAACAATTCCAGCACCCATACCCCAATCTGACGTCCCCCATGGACAACCTTGGAGGATAGACCCTGTCGCCCTCCGCCACGTTCAGCCATGTTCACTCACTACATGGCATAAACATTCTTGAGAGCACTGTGAGGTGACATGTTTGTTCTTACCACCTGACTTTCATACCCATAATATTCAGTTTATGAACTAAAGCGCTGCCTCAGGTGGAATTTTCTGTTTGTTTTGGATTTTGGAATTTTTCTGTGTGACAGTACTGACTGTCTTAATTTCTAGAGTAGAATCTCAGAGACATCTCACTGAGTGGGAGGATTTTAGCTTGATCTCCCACTGAAATGAGGTTTGTTTCATCGCTCATTCTGCATGTGTAGGTACAAGCTGGCCTCCTGCTTTCTAATCCATAGCTGAATTTCAATCAAATTTGACAAAGATTCCGTGGGTTTGGTGAAGGCAGCGAGCTGAAGGGCCATTAGTTCCCCACTGTGAAAAAGATTAATAAGATCACCAATTTTTAGGCAATCAGAGACTCAAGCAGTTGAAGGAGAGAAAGAGAGCAAGACAGAGATGTTGAAAACTGAGTTCCAAAGAACTACTTGTTCCATTGTTTCTTTCTGTTCCTGAAGCCAGGACCCCCAGCATTCCTCACACAGCAACCATTACAATTTCACATGTTTTAGAGGGAACACAATGCATTCTGGTTTCCAAAATTTTGTGGCTTTTAATTTTTTTTATATATATTTATATATTTATATTTGGAGAAAAATCTGCGGAGGAAGCAAGAGCTGAGAGAAAGAGAGCCTGTTACTCCTTATGAACTGAAATGATGAGATTTTGCTGAAGTTATCCTGGTGATATCTTATATGTCAGCGGTCACTGCTGGGTGAGTTACTGACAGTTACTGTTCTGCATTATTTTGTTCCCATCCATTGGCTCTGTAAATAGTGTGGCAGGTGATGAACTGCATGGTTTGAGGCTCAGCTCTTACTGACCAAAGGGCTTCCAGGAAACACTAAGTTGCTCAGGGACCTAGCTGTGAAGCAAGTACGAATCACGTATGACAAAGAAGAAAAAACCTTGATTAATAGAACAAATGTGGATCTTTTCTGCTTATGGTTTAGGGTAATCCTTTATGTCCTTGAATTAGGAAGGCCAATGTCATGCCAGCTGTATTGGCATGCTTGAAAATTCAGCCTTTAGCACAGAATAATGATGAAACTTGGCTTTATAGGAGAAAATCTGATTGAGTTCCAAAGATGAAAATATACCCCCCCAAAATAGAAATAATGTTAGTAATTAGCTAAAAAAGAGTGAGATTCAATGACTTAATAGTACCATTCAAAGAGTTTTAAGCTGTTTATAATTAAGAAAAGTTTAGAAGAACAGAATATGAACTCTCCTGTTATGAATGGAGGTAGTTTGTTAGGGGTGTTTTGGCAGCAAAGTAATTCCCAAAATAGAGTACTGGATCCACTCCCAGCTAAAAGGAGCAAAACTTGCAGATGTTGCTAATGCAGACAAAAAAACCCAGAACATATATATGTGACCAGATGCGGCAATTCTAAGAATTGTATCTGGCACAGAACATGTGGCTGTTTTGCATCACACCAAGAAGTGATGCTGAGTACTTATGTACCACATCTTTCAGAAGGCCCTGATTCAGTAAACAATATAAATACATGCTTACCTTAAACATATAAGCAGTCCCAGTGGGAGTACTCATATGCAGAGGGACATGTTTAAGCAACTTGCTGAATCAAATCATAAAACCTCTAGCAACCTGATCTAACTATGAGTCAACTGACTAACAAGTTTCATCATTTTTTCCTGGAGATGAAAGTCCTTTTATTTTTCTGTACTTTATTTTCTGCACTCCATTTCCTTTAGATTTATTTCTTCTCTTGGGTTTTGGTTTGCCTGCTTCCTATTGTTATTGTTCATCAAATATTTCATATACAAGTGCTTTCCAAAACAAGGCAATCAATCGAGAGCCACATATTTGCAGTAATATATAATTAACTGAGTATTTTTCTGTCATGCGCTGGCTGTAGGATTTTCAAAATTATTTTCTGAATGCATTTATGCTGATAAGCTAGAAAAGTAAATAAAATCTCATGCAAAAACCTAAAGAGAGCAATAGATGATAGCTATTTGGCCTCACATTATCCATAACTACATTTTGGATTTTCAATTATATTGAAACAACACAACAAAGAGTTGTTAGGAAATTATCCACTTCACTACTTTCTTCTTTCTTCAGCTCTGGACTGTCCCATCTGTCTTGCACACATGATTTTTCTGTCTGAGGCTTACCAGCATTGGTGCAATGCAAAGGCTTGAGGGCACTGATTGGCCATGGGACATCAACAGATTCCAATGTCTACTTAAATAAATAAAAAAAGAGTACAGCACATGATTTCCTGCTTCTAACAAAGGAGATAAGAGACCTGTTGGTCAAACATTAGAATAACCCTTTCCTTTTTTTGTTCTTAATTTATTTGCCTCTTTTTCCATGACACTCTTCAACTCTAAAACTGCTCAACCCCATCAGTGTAAAGAAAGCAGTAGAAAGGCATCCCTTGCTGCCATTGCCACACAGGAGAACTGACTGGGAGACACAGTCAGGAGGGTCATCATCTTCCCACCTGCTGCTGGCCCTGCCTTCCTCACTCCCTGGCTTCTCTCCTGACCGCCCAGGTCTCCCGTTCTCCTTTGTGCCAACTCTGGCACTCCTTACTTTTTTTCATGAGCCAATTTAACATGCTAATATAGCAGAGAGCTAGCCAGGGTTGTCACTACTTTTGCATTTTGCCATCAGGGAGGTTCATGGCAGTTCACAGGCAGGACTGGTGATCACCAGTGCTAGCCCAAGACAAGTGGTGGGAATGCATTGCCATGAGCAGGGTGGACGATGGGAAGGGGTAGTGGGAAATCCCTCTCTAAAGAGCATGCAGCTATTCAACTGATCCACTAAACTGTATGCTTAAGATGATACAGAAGATTTGACAAAGAATTTCAACAAGAGCCACCCATTTTTGCTGGAGAAAATGTCCATATGAGGTCAAGGGATCAAATAGTGCCATGTCTCCTAAGGAAGAGTACCAGAGCACCCACTTCCACATGTTCTGCCAACAATGCAGCAGACAGCTGGGGACCAGAGGGGGAAAAAACATCACAGCAGGCTGGCAATAGTTTACATGCAAAAAGGGGTTTAATTCTTGAAACTGTCAGTAGTGAGTTATTTACTTAGCTCTAATGCTTTACCTACATGACTTTATAAGAACATTATGAGGATTAGATGATGTTTGTGAAGTGCTTTATGGATGAAAGTACTAAGTGTCCAGGACAGAGGCTACTGACGCCAATTGCTATCTGGCATTCCGCATTATATATGCAAGGGAAGCAATGAATTTAAACAGGTTTACTAAAACCCATTTGATTAGAAAAGAAATCACTCGTGAAAATGCTTGAAGGCAAAGCTGTTCACGGGGAAAGAGGACAGTCCATTCCCTCATTCTGGTGCAGTAGGACACAGTAGCCCATGCTGTCTAAATAACAGGCTTTAAACCTGCTAGTTGTGCGAGAAAACTCTTTCACCAGATACAGCAATGCTGTGAAATCCTTCCCCTGAGAACTAAAAAGCAGCAGATTGCAGTTAAGAATTTCATGATGCATTCTGGAAGACAGCCCTTTCAAAGCTGAGCAGAAGGGTCACTAGGCCATTTGCCCTGGGAGCAGGTCACCCAATTAATCTCCATTTAGGAGAGCAGAATAATTGGCCTCTGAAGTAAGAGGTGCTCATTCAGATAAAATCTAGATGTTGTAAACTTTGAGATTTACCTATTCCTAGTTATTAACCTTCATCAGATTTAATTAAGCCCTGTGGGTAAAGCACAAGCACTGAGAAATTTTATACCCATGTCATATTTTCTAAAGAGAGGCTAAGTACAATGTTCTCTACTCCTTTTGCTTTGCTGAGTGGAAATTCTGGCATCCAGTGTTTTCCAGTACAGGGTGGAGAACATCTGACAGTAGTCTATCTGGAGTAACCTAGATTTTTGCAGTTCACATGGGACATTAAGCATTACTTCAGGAACCCCAGTTATTGCTGCCATATAAATCTCTTTACATTAATTCTTCTGTATAATTCGTCCATCAGCCCTCAATATCTGACCAAGTGTGAGAAGCTCCCTACTTTAGAGAGAGGAGACATAGCTCCGAGTATTTCATTCAGTGTCTCACCAAGCAGAGCACATCTGTATATCAAAAATTCATCTGGATATCCAGTGTCAAGGCATTTGATGGATACTGAAGTTACTGGCATGTAGAACCATACATGACCTAAACCTCAATAATACAGCATTTGGCATTCAATTCAATTATTTCACTGGATAGATGTCTAAAAGACCCCCCCAAAACCTGACCTTTTAAGATTTATATTTGAGTCAGACATAGTTGGTGTGAGAGAATCATATTCCAGGCTCCTTACTGGGAAGTTCTATTCCAAGAAAGAGGGCAGTAACTTGTCTGTCTATTAAAAAAAAAAAAAAAGAAAAAAAAAAGAAACATTTATAAAACAAGTTTATCAATTTGAGGGGTACTCTACCATGCCATAAAACTGTAGAGAGTGTAAAATGACGGTATGTGATTTCTTTATTGCTGCAGTTCCTGCCTAGATTTCTCCAGTCCCTGGAGATTTTACTGTGCTTCAGTGATTCATTTAGAAGTCCCATGTCTGCAAGTGGCATGAATGCAGTATTAAAACCTACAATGGTGATTTGCAAACTGTAGTCTTTTTTGTCTGTAAGGAGCTGAGCAGCTCCATGATACTGTTGGCAAGAATGCCTTAAAGCATGGAACTGGAACTGCTGATGCTGAGACTGCTGCATGAGAAAGAGCATCACCAGAAACACAAGAATATGGGAGAAAGAGAAGTACTGCTGCTGTAGAAATAGCCACTGCATAGGACTTGCCATCCTCAACAAGAGAGTGAGAAAAAGATCAATCACTATTGTGATCCAAGGCTACCTGTAATGAGATCTGCTACCCCTTTCATGAGACTCTTGGGATGTTTGGGAGGGATGATTTTGAGAGGACCATAGAAGGCTGTGAGGGAGGGTAACAAGGTCTCTCTGTGCAGCTCACCCCTCCCTCTCCTGAGATGCCTGTCCGCCCCATCACATGCAGATACCGTATCCTCACCTCATGCAAGACGCAGCGTGGTACCTGAACAGCAGCTATTTACCATGATGTGCCTCCCCAGCAGTACAAATGCGGGCACGGGGGTACAGGCCAAGGGAGGAAAGGCGTTATTGGACTTTCTGCCTATAAATTTCCTTCACAGAGCCCAACAGTAGCATAGATCAGTGCACAATGGAGACAATAGGGGCACTAACCTCTTGTTGCATAAGCAAAAGAGTAATTGTGTCATGCGAGGCCAGAAGGCAGACCTGCATGCAGGATGAATGGGTGAAAACTTCAAAACCTCTCTGAGATGGGAAGCAAAACACACATTTTTGCTGAAAATGTCAGCCTCCCAGAGTCTCCTTCCCCTGAGGTTCAACGTAACCTCGCTTAGTGCATGCCAAACAAAACAGGGAACTTTGTTCACTGAGTGGGCTGTTAGAAATGTTTCCAGGAGCACTGTTGTCACTATCATCTTCACCCACAGGTTCAGAGATGACTCAGTGCATTTGAGGATGACACTTTTGGAAACCAAGCTGAGCGTGCTGCTCGTGCCAGAGACGGGGCTGAGGTCAGGCTTGCTAAACAGGTGTAGCCTTAGCCCCATCAGTCATACACTAGTTCTAAGTTTTGGGGTTATTTGACTTCTTTTATTGAAGAGAAAGGAGGGTTGTGTATTATGGTTCTGCTGATAAAGTCATTACGAGTTAGTCTAACCAGATCTGCCCGTGAATCAATGGTCAGAATTTGTCTCGGTATATCACCCAGATACATTATGTAAATGCATTATGGATCTGTATTTGAATTATCACGTACTTTATTTTCAAAGACTGATATGTAAAGTCTTTTCATGTCTTCATTAAGGAACGTAAAAAAGGCTACACCTTTTTCTTTGAATGCTGTACTGTTTCTGTTTCCAAGCTGGTACTTTCTCAAAGAGGGGAAAATTGTTCTCCTTTAAGCTTATTTGACCTTATTTGTTTTATACTGGTAAAGATATCTGCTACTTCTAATAATTGTTAATGACTGTACTTAAAAATACCTAGAACTCAAGTCCATTTTTAAATAAAACCACACTTTTCCTCATTTTATCGCAAATGCTAGTGCTGTGATACAGACAGGAAAAAGCAGCATGAACTGCTCCACTGAAGCAGCAGAAGAAAAGAAATTGCCTAGGCACGATTTACTAATACCAGATTGGGTGGCATGGTACATGCCAAGTGTTTAAAAATAACAGTATGACATTAGTGTATCAAAGGTGCAAAATCAGAGGACCGCTGTCCTGGTTGGTAGGTCAGGAGTCTGGCATACACTGCTATTTTCAGTGGTAGTAACGTCTGTATAGTGACAGTATAACCAAGAAAACGCTACTAGAAAAATTGTTGCTCTGTTACACCGGTGACTGAAGGAAAATTTTAGTTGCAAGGCTGGCTGTGCATTGCAGGTTGGATCTGTCCTACTTGCCATGTATTTATTCTGGCCAAAAAAATGTACACCTAAATGCTTGCAAGCAATGTGGTCATGGCTAAGGGCACATGGGTACTTGAGTAAAATCCATTAGTCTGCGCAAGGTAGCATGCCTGTGTCTAGCTATCATCACTTGGCTCTGGGGGCAAAGTGAGGTGATCATGTTGTGGCTGACATAGTAATTATTCTATTTTTGTCATTGCAGTTGTGACTTCCTTGTTAATACCAGTAAAATTAAAAAGCTTATGAAAGTAGGAGCCTGTTCTCTCAAGCATAGAGATATCTGAATGAGAAGTCCATGCAGTTTGATATTTTATTTTCTTACCTATATATCAAATAACACAGTTTTTTTTCAAAGCAAGGTAAAGAAATCCATTACTCATCTTCAAAAGTCTTAACCTAAACTTTAAAAGTCCTATTTCCTTGATTCTCAGTAAAATGGACAAATTTCTCTCATTAAGAGACTGCACGATCAGAATTTTGTGAACAGTGTGAAATTCCTATTAAAGTTTTGCCATTAGTTAAATATAGAAATGGCAGAGTAACTCTCAGAGTGGATCATTTTAAGTCTTCTAAGAGGATTAAAATATCTGATTCAGAGACACAGCCGTTAGATGGATGACTTTTCAGAGTGAAGCAAAGCTCAGCCCTGCTCTGATGTTTATCCTGAAACTTCTGTACTTATTAAGGTTTATTTGAAGGTATGTTGCCAGTGTGTTGACTCTGTATTTCAGCAATACTAAATGTGATTGTTCATACTTAAAGTGACTTTTACTTCATTCAGTAAGACATATGAAGCTATAAATAAGCAATGGGATTTTTTTAGCTATGCTCCCCATTGTCTTAAATTTACTGGGATTTTTGAAAGCCTTGATGATGATTTGTTTCAGGATTAGACTGGGAATAACTGAACTTTTTCACATTCTAGACCTAAAATCATAATGCTAAAAGGAAGAATGTATTACTGTCGCTGTTCATATGGTATTGGTACCTGGAGCTCAGACCTGACCCTTCTACCCAGCACAGTGCAAAGCCTCAGTCTGACAAGTCTTTCACCTAACAGCTTGTCTTGCCTAGGTAAGAGATGATGTATCTAAGTAATATCCATCATTTACATATTTTACCCAGTAATGATGACCATTATCTTGCCCAAACACTTTGTTGATGGTACATCAGTTACAAAAAAAAAAGAGGTCAAGAACCTTGAATTACTCCTAACTGGTAGCAAGCTGAATTCACTGCTGAACTTCCAGTGTTATTTCTACTTCAGTAATAAACCACAGCACATCGTCCTCCTGAATTGTGTTGTATGTTCCTTTGTAGAAAGAAAAACAGCCATAGAAAAACATCTTTGTGTGGTTAAAAACATTGTTCTCGCAGTTGTGTTGAGAAACGACACAACCAAGGTGTGTCAGCATGCTTGTGCTAAGTCTGTCTGTCCCTTTTTCAATTTCTGCATAAACTAAAGCAAGCAAGTAAAACCTAAGTATGTGAGACAGAACTGGACATCCTTAGTCACCTGTGACTCACCACTAAAGTAGACTTTGATCCAAAACCATGTAGAGCCCCAACAGCCATTTGCTAAACTCTCATTGAACCAAGGTTTTTAGGCTCTGGCCTGGAGTACAAACAAAAGTAAAATCGTGGCAAAAGTTATGATTAAAAGAAATAAATGAGTGTCACTCCTGAATTCATTGGATATGAATTATTACCTTCTTTGAAGTGACAGCAGGAAGAAAGTCTTCCAGCTCTGCATAACAGCTCAAAGTCTTCCAGCTCAAAGCATAACAGGTTCCTCACGGATTCCCACGGAGATGTGGCAATAGGTTTTATCAAAGAATGAATTGAACATGCTGACTGTACTATGTTAACACAGAAGACTACTATTTACAGTGGATAGCTGGAACTGGAAAGTACTTTATGGTGCTGCAACTACACTGGTACCATTTGTCTCATTCTGGATCTTCTTGTTATTGCAGACCCTTTCATCTTAGAAAATTATTCAGGTGTCTTCAGCAGAAGATGCCTAATCCAACACTGGCTTCTCTTGTAATTTTCTGAGAAGTATTAATTCTAACAAGAAATAAATAGAGTTGAAGTGTTGAGGTGAATTTGTCGAGCTGTGCATTTATTTTCTTTCTTTCTTTCTTTTCTTTCTTTCTTTCTTTCTTTCTTTCTTTCTTTCTTTCTTTCTTTCTTTCTTTCTTTCTTTCTTTCTTTCTTTCTTTCTTTCTTTCTT